>CM021107.1:75329688-75447338 GCA_007115665.2 Sequoiadendron giganteum | reverse complement strand
CTCTCTCTCTCTCTCTCTCTCTCTCTCTCTCTCTCTCTCTCTCTCTCTCATCTCACTTCCCTCTCCCTCTCACTCCTATCCCTCTCCTCCTCTCCCTCTCTGCTCCTCTCTCCTCCCCCCTCCTCCCTCCCTCTCCCTCTCTCCCTCCTCTCCTCTCACTCTCTCCCTCTCTCCCTCTCCCTCTCCTTCTCTCTCCCTATCCCTCCCTCTCTCCCTCCCACTCTCCTTCCCTCCTTCCCACTCTCCTCCCTCTCTCCCACTCTCTACCATTAACCCTTAGGTCTATGTGTGTAAAAATAGGATATCCGATTTGGATCAGATATCCGATTTTTGAAACTTCGATGTGTAGGGATAAAATCTTACCATTGCAGAACATGTTTTACAAATCAGATATTCAATTATATCGGATATCAGATTTGTGAAACATAAAAGAACCCCATGTGGGCCGTTTTTGTGCATTCCAACGGACCCTGCATTTTGTTTCCAACACTTTGCAGGCGACAAACGCGCAGTTTTAGATAGGAAGAGACAAAGATAAACTTTTTGGAGAATTTTGTACTCAAATTTGTCATACATAATGATTTTTTAGCATCTTTTATCTGGTATAATGGGGAGCAACAGTCGTCGGAAGCAAAAACATAAGAGAAAGCTGACAAAAGAACAAATTGAAGGATATAGACAAAGAGATAGAGAAGGTCATAGGAAGAAAAGACAAGGTATGTTAAATATTGGTGAACTTGAGCCCTATGGTCTTTCAAGTGAAGAGGAAATTGAATATGTTCAAGGTGAAAATGTAGAACATGATATTGAATTGGGAATGAAAATGTTCGAATTGATATTGAAAATTTTGAAGGTGAAAATGTTGGAATTGAAGATGTTGAACATGATATTGAAATTGGGAATGAAATTATTCAAATTGATATTGAAAATGTTCAAGGTGAAAATTTTGGAAATGAAGATGTTGAACATAATATTGAAGCAAGTGTAAATTATGTTTCACCATATTACACGAGAAATTAAGAACCTTGTGTGGAAGAAAGATATATTCCAAATTCAAGACCTTCAAGGACCCCTAAATGGTTAGTTGAAATTGATGATAACATTATAATCAATTTTCAAGGCAAGAGGTCAACACAAACTATTCGGTTGTGGGCTAGAATAATTTTCAACCAATATTTTAGCGATAAGACATTGACTGAGAAATGCCAAATTTTTGTACAATTGCTAAAGATGCAAAAGATGAGACCTTTACTAGCCAAATTGAAGATTCGTGTGAACAAGAGGACCGAAATTTTTTTTATTATTGTCAATATCTTTTTAATGCTCTCGAGTCTATTGGAAAAATAACAAGGAAAAAGATAAAAGAGCTGCTTAGAGAGTCATTAAAACTGCCCTAGTAAGCCATCAATTGAAAAAGGCTCACTTTATGAGACAAACTTGTATTGATTTTGACTTAAATCGTAAAACTTTGGATAGACCACTTGCAAGAAGAGAAATAATAGATGATCCTCTTCAAAATGATACATGGGATTTTGTTGGGAGGCTTCCACGTGTTGATAAGAAGCTAACCGATAATGTATAGCAGGCAATTCAGCAATTTTGGCATGATAACTCTAGAGTATCACCCAATGGAAAGGATATTTTAAAGTTAAGAATTGGCAGTCGAGACCGTACACCGCATCCTAAACATTTCTTAGAAACAAGCCAAACAATGTTGTTCAACAAATTTATTCAAACGCATCCAACTATGGAAATCTTGCAAAGAACTTTTGAAGGTTTGAAGTCATTTTATTGTGTGCCTCTTAAGATTCATAATACTTGTTGTTGCAAATACCATGTGGAGTTTTCAATGTACCATGAACTATTATTCTATATCCATTCTACTTTGCATACTAATGAAATGTTGCAGGAGTGTGGTGCAATGCATCTTCCGAAATCATTAAGGGACTTGCTAGATCTATTTTTATGTTCTAGGGATGATGGTTCCTTTTTCTATAGAAATGATTGTTTAAATGAAAAGTGCTCACAATGTGGTGGCTTGTCAAAGTTTGTTCAATGTTTTCATGAGGGTTCCGAACATGAATTTGGAAAGAATCTTGTTGAGAAAAAGAGATATGAGATAGTCAAATATACTTTGCAGAGTGGAGGTGAAGGTTCTAGATGCGAGTTGGTTACAAAAGAATGCAGTGTTGATGATTTTATTTCAGATTTTAAGGACAATATTTTCTACAAATATGCAAGGCATAGTCATAGGTCTCAGTGGTTGGATCAACAATTTAGGATATGTAGGGAATTTTTTCCGATTGGCACTATTATATCAATTGTTGATTTTGCTGAGAACTACACATTACAACCACAAAACAAGGTACAATCTTAGTCTTACAATTCCATTCAGATTGCTATTTTTGTCCACATAACATTTAGACATGCACCTAATAGTACAGAGGAGGATCAAAAGATAATCATAGAGTATCATTTTTATATGAGTGATGATAGATCTCACTCATCTAAGTATGTTGAACATTGTTTCGAGATTTTTTTTGAGTTCTTGTAGGAGCATGATATAGCACTGGGCTGACATCTCATTTGGTCAAATAACTACACAGGTCAATTCAAGAATACTCGTATGTTTTATTGGTTGAGTAGAATGTATGCAGAAAGGGGTGTACCTAATATTTGGAGTTTTTTGAAGCTGGCCATGGGAAAGGGGAGCATGATGGAGCAGGTGCATGTGTAAAGAGAGCTCTAGTTAAGGAGAAATTGAAGATTTCAGGAGAAAAATTCAGTGATGAACGTTCTATTGTTGATTGGTGTAGTTCAACATTGTCACAAGGAGGGACACTTGATTCAACAATGCACAATTTTTTTTGGTTGGTTGAGGAGGGTAGAGTGGGAGGTAGATCGGATTTTCATACAATCAAAGATTCTTCAAAGATGCATTCATTTCAAAGGTCAAATGAAAGCACATGGACCATTTGGACACGACAGTTGGCTTGTTTTTGTTAGAGTTGTATTCAGTGCGAGTGGGATCAATGCGAGTCAAGTGAGTGGGTGGATACATGGGTGCCACAATATCTAACTCCTTTATCTCAAACTATATCCATGGAAAATTACACAATGGAAAGTTCACTTGATTATGACTGGCTTTCAGATCTACTACATCCAAGACATGTTTTTGCAGTTGTTGCACCACAAGGGAATGAAAAGAGATCAAAATATTGGTTGGCTCGATGTGTGCGGGTAAAGCACAAGCTAACACAATCGATGAAAGATGATGATGGGTTCGTGTATCCTACAGGTTCAGTTGTGGTTGCAGGAACCTGGTTGCAAACATACATGATTAGAAAGAATGGTATACCTGCATTTGAAGACTACGAGAAACACAAAACCATTCCCATGTATTCACACCTTGTTATAGCAACAAATGTTAAGTTGTTGAAGCATCATGCCAAACCAAAGACAAAACAACTATGGACACTTAGTAATGTTGATCATGAAGTAATATTGGATACTCTTAAGAAAAGAGATTACCCTTCAGACACACTTGAATAGCATATTCAAGAATGGAAGGTACAATGCTTAAGCATCTTTGTTAATGTGACAATATAGATTTATCATTTGACAAATTTTGCGATATTCCTGGCATGATTGATCATGGACCTACTACAACAATAGCCAACTCTGATCCTTTCAAAGAGGTATGCAACAAATTACAATAATATAGATTGGTTATTCAAAGCATCTTTTATAGTTTTCATTACCAATTCATCATCATTCAGGTTGTTTAGATTAATATAGATTTGTTAGTCTAAGCATCTTTTTTGTTGTGACAATATAGATTTATCATTTGACAAATTTTGCGATATTCCTAGCATGATTGATCATGGACTTGCTGCAACAATACGTAGCTCTGATCCTTTTGGAGAGGTATGTGACAAATTACAATAATATAGATTGGTTATTCTAAGCATATTTTCTATTGTATGTAGTTTAACTGCTACCTTGATGGTTTGTACAGGTGCTTGTCACTCCAAAATGCCAACATACTACTCTTGTGGAAGACTATGCCCTGAATGCCTCAAATAGGAAAAATTTGAAATGTGAAACAATGTAAAAAGGTCCTAACTGTGTATAGGCATAATCTATATCCAGTGATGTTTTTTGAAATACGGGTCAAATGTCTGGCACTGTATAAAGGGTATGTTTAAAATGTAAAAATATTTTGTACTTAATCAAGCTACAACCAGAGGTTTTCTTTCTAGTTCTTTCCTGTCGGTATGATCGTTTGAACCAGGTTTTGTAATATATCCTATTTATATATAACAAATTACAGTGGCTTGCCACTTAAAAAAAAACAAAAATGTAAAAAGTTCATGTGAATTTCATTTCCCATGTAATTGATTCAAGTTGATTGGGTAAGATTTTTCTGATGCAAGAGCTAGGACTTGCAAAATCTTGGTCCAACCTTAAATCTTTCTGCCCCCACATTTCATTGACATTAACACTTTGGACTCTTAAGAGAAATCGTCGGTCCAATGCAACTTGAAGTGATTCAATGTATTTGGGTGAAAAAGAGGACCATACCTAGCAGAAATGTACCCATCCATACATGTTGGAACATTGCATTTGGTCGTACGAGTTTGAGAAGGAAACTTGCACCACTTTGCAACTTTACACCATTTGCATTTGGCAACTTTTCCTTCAATTGAAAACTTACCACCATAGGAAAACTCCTTTGAGATAGAAAAAACCAAGAGAGGTTATTATAGATGGTCCCAACATGATCCCATATCATCAAACAAAGAGTCTATAAGAATCACGGTTTATGATGAATAGTCTGTCAAAGATTTCTACCTTTTAGCACTTTGGACTCTTAAGGGAAATCGTCGATCCAATGTAGCTCAAAGTGATTCGGCGTATTTGGGTGCAAAATAGGACCATAAATAGCATAAACATACCCATACGGATGTGTTGGAACAGTCCGTTTGGTCGTACGAGTTCAAGTATGAAAGTTGCACCACTTTGCAACTTTACATTGCTTGCATCTGACAACTTTTCTCTCAACTGAAAACTCATCACCACAGGAAAATGCCTTCGAGATAGAAAAACCCAAGAGAGGTTATTGTAGATGGTCCCAACACAATCCCATATCATCAGACAAAGATTCTATAAGCATCATGGTTTTCGAGGAATAGTCCATCAAAGATTGCTTCCTTTTAGCAATTTGGACTCTTAAGGGAAATCGCCAGTCCAATGCTGCTCGGAGTGATTCAGCGTATTTGGGTGCAAAAGAGGACCATAAATAGCATAAACACACCCATACAGATGTGTTGGAATAGTCTGTTTGGTCGTATGAGTTCGAGTATGAAAGTTGCACCACTTTGCAACTTTACACTGCTTGCATCTGGCGACTTTTCCCTCAACTGAAAACTTATCACCATGGGAAAACGCCTTTGAGATAGCAAAAACCAAGAAAGGTTAATGTAGATGGTCCCAGAATGATCCCATATCATCAAAAAAAGAGTCTGTAAGCATCATGGTTTTCAACGAATAGTCCGTAAAAGATTGTTGCTTTTTAGCACTTTGGACTCTTAAGGGAAATCGTCGATCCAATGCAGCTCGAAGTGATTTGGCGTATTTGGGTGCAAAAGAGGACCATACATAGCATAAATGTACCCATCTGGATGTGTTGGAACAATCTGTTTGGTCGTATGAGTTCGAAAATGAAAGTTGCACCACTTTGTACTTTACACTGCTTGCATCTAACAACTTTTCCCTCAACTGAAAACTCATCACCACGGGAAATTGCCTTCATGATAGAAAAAATCGAGAGAAGTTATTGTAGATGGTCCCAACACGATCCCATATCATTAGACGAAGAGTCTGTAAGCATCACGGTTTCCAAAAAATAGTCCGTCAAAGATTGTTGTCTTTTAGCACTTTGGACTCTTAAGGGAAATCACCGGTACAATGCAGCTCAGAGTGATTCGGTGTATTTGGGTGTAAAAGAGGACCATACCTAGTGTAAACATACCCATCCAGACATGTTGGAACAATCCGTTTGGTTGTACGAGTTCAAGAATGAAAGTTGCACCACTTTATAACATTACACTGCTTGCATTTGACAGCTTTTCCCTCAACTGAAAACTCATCACCATGGAAAAATGCCTTCAAGATAGAAAAAACCGAGAGAGGTTATTGTAGATGGTCCCAACACAATCCCATATCATGAAAGAAAGAGTCTATAAGTATCATGGTTTTCGAGGAATAGTCTATTAAAGAATGCTACCTTTTAGCACTTTGGACTCTGAAGGGAAATCGCCGATCCAATGCAGCTCATAGTGATTCGACGTATTTGGGTGCAAAAGAGGACCATACCTAGCGTAAACATACCCATCCAAAAATTTGCACCACTTTGCAACTTTACATTGCTTGCATCTGGCAACTTTTCCCTCAACTAAAAAACTCATCACCACGGGAAAACGCCTTTGAGATAGAAAAAACCGAGAGAGGTTATTGTAGATGGTCCCAACACAATCCCATATTATCAGACGAAGAGTCTGTAAGCATCACGATTTTTGAAAAATAGTCCATCAAAGATTGCTGCCTTTTAGCACTTTGGACTCTTAAGGGAAATCGCTGGTCCAATGCAGCTCAGAGTGATTCAGTGTATTTGGGTGCAAAAGAGGACCATACATAGCATAAATGTACCCATCCGGATTTTTTGGAACAATCTGTTTGGTTGTATGAGTTCGAGAATAAAAGTTGCACCACTTTGCAACTTTACACTGCTTGCATCTGGCAACTTTTCCCTCAACTGAAAACTCATTACCACGGGAAAATTTCTTTGTGATAGAAAAAACTGAGAGAGGTTATTGTAGATGGTCCCAACACAATCCCATATCATTAGATGAAGAGTCTGTAAGCATCACGGTTTCCAAAAAATAGTCTGTCAAAGATTGCTGCCTTTTAGCACTTTGGACTCTTAAGGGAAATCGCCGGTACAATGCAGCTCAGAGTGATTCGGTGTATTTGGGTGTAAAAGAGGACCATACCTAGCATAAACGTACCCATCCGGACATGTTGGAACAATCCAGTTGGTCATACAAGTTTGAGAATGAAAGTTGCACCACTTTATAACTTTACATTGCTTGCATTTGACAACTTTTCCCTCAACTGAAAACTCATCACCACGGGAAAACACCTTTGAGATAGCAAAAATCGAGAGAGGTTATTGTATATGGTCCCAAAAAGATCCCATATGATGAGACAAAGAGTTTGTAAGTATCACGGTTTTTGAGGAATAGTCTATTAAAGATTGCTGCCTTTTAGCACTTTGGACTCTTAAGGGAAATCATCGATCCAATGCAGCTCGGAGTGATTCGACGTATTTGGATGCAAAAGAGGACCATATCTAGCGTAAACGTACCCATCTAGACATGTTGGAACAATCTGTTTGGTTGTACAAGTTCAAGAATGAAAGATGCACCACTTTGCAACATTACACCTCTATAGAGATTTAGGGATGTCCTCTTCAGATCACTCTATTCTGAATAGGTTTACGGAGCTACCAATGTTAAATCCAAGTTGACTAACTTTGAGAAAAGTCGATTCCTTGAATGTAAGACTCCCAAGATGAAGAAAGACCATTAAGAGCCAACATGATCAAATCTTTGTCATCAACAATATGACCAATGGCAGAGAGTTGATCTCTCAATTCAAAAATCTTCATGAAGTAGGTGATGAAAAATTCTCCATCCGCCATCTTAACATGATGAAGTTGTTGCTTCAAGGCTAGAGCATGACTTGTGTTCTTGACCTCATACATCTCCTCCAAAGTCTTAAGCATTTCTCTCACTGTCTTCAACTTAGAGATGATAGGAACAATATGGTCCTTCACAGAATCAACTAACATCTTCTTAGCCTTGATATATTTCTTCCTCCATTGAAATTTCTCTTCCTCATCCGTAGGTTCAGAAACTTTTCTCTCCACACTCAACCAATTCATTTTCCTCCAAAGTGAGCATAATTCTAAATCTACATGAAGTGAAGTTTTATGCTCCTTCAAGTCTATCCTCAATTTTAAGACCATTCACCATCTTGACTAAGATAGAGTTAGACAAAAAAAAATGGAATAGAGGTATCGCTGCAATAACTGGTCCCAACATGATCTTTTTCAAACCCGCTCTGATACCTTGTTAGTGTTTTAATGATCAGATAATACAACTGAAAGCACTAAAAAAATGCAACACATAAGACAATAAACACAACAAGAAATCTGCTTACAACTCAAGCCCAACTCATGGCTGAATTTGATACAATGAATAATAGCACCTCTCCTAGATGCAAAGATACAATCAAATATGCTTCTTGTTGAAATCGGCTTGTTGCTGCAAGATGAAGTGTTGTTGCTCACGTGCGAACTTCTGCTTGGAATGCGAATTATGGTGAATGAAATTGATTGAGGAAATGAACAAACATTACCTTGTATTTATACAAAATAATATCAAGGAAGGTCAGCCTCATCCATTTAAATAAAATGAGTATAAATTAAATAGCCATAGGCTATCATTTAATTTATTACAACTTAATGTGATCGCTATCATGTATGAAAAATGTGGTAGCATAGACAAGGCAGTGGACTATTTGAAAAAAAACTTCAAAGAAATGTGGTCTCATAGAATTCAATGACAAACAAATGCAATTAACAACTGCTCATAGTTTTTAGTTATGCAATGTGAAGTAATTACATAACTGCTTAGGTTGACTTTGTAAAAACTATATTGTAATTGAAATTTTTTCATCTATGAACATCTTGTTGTTAGTTATGCAATGTGAAGTAATGATTTGAGTTTGAAAGATGTGTAATGCAATATAATCAGCGATATAAATATAAACTACATAATATAACCATTCTTTTTTATGCTATTGTACATTGATATTTAACCATTTCTCAAGATAAAATTTTCAAAGAGTTTAATCATGCACATGAGGAACAAATTAAATTTCGATTGTCAACTTCTATATATCAAATTATCCAATAATCAAATGTATGTCCATATACAAAAATGGCATTGACGCCAACTCAAACAAAGTTTTACAAAATGTGGCATATGCCATCTCAATATGTATTCAAAATTTACATGCCAAAATGTCTATCTCATCCTAAACTACTGATGGATCATCAAAATGGAGCCTCTTTGAAGCACTCATTGGCTCTGAAGGTAGTTGCACAAGAAAAATTCAAACCACAATTGAGATTAGTTATACTATATAATTTAAAATTGAATAATTAACATCAAAATCAATTTACATTGAATTTTAATTAAACTCTAAAATTGAAATCTTGATTACCTGAAATATACGTCTCTTCAAAGGGCCAGGAGTCCTAGAATATACCAAACCCACATTTGAAATTCCAATCTATATATGTGAACAAAAACATAAAATTGATCCAAGTTAGCATACGATTATTGGTAATAGGAACATATTTACCAAACACAAAATAAAATAAACACATACCTCTTTAGGTTGATCTTTTTCTTTATCTCTTTCAGGTGTTTCGACACCTCCTCCTTGAGGTGTTTCAACACCTACTCCTTGAGGTGTTCCAATACCTACTCCTTTAGGCGGTGTATCACTTGTCAACAAATCTGTATAGCTCATAATTGCCTATACATAAAATTGACAAGTATATTTGAAACTGCCAATCTATGTCGATGTATGTATAATCAATATAAGATCTTAAAAATCTTAATTCAATCCAATTTGAGTTCAATTACCTTCCCCTTATCTAGCTTTGCACCTCCATAGTCTAGATGAGGTTGCACCTCACTTGCACTAGGTATTTCCTACAAGAGGAAAATAAGATAAGCATATAAGTTATTATATAATTTCATTAATGACAATTCAAATGAAAAGAAAGCATATAATATAAAATGTAAACGAGTGAGTACAAAAATATATACTGTGTGTGTGTCCAAGCCAAATGAAATGGCCCTAAGGGTGCTATCAGTTACCCGTGTGAGCTCCTCCTCAGACATCAACTGTTAAATAAACCATGTAAATAAATATTAGTACTTGATACTATCTCTTATTAATATTCATTTAAAAACAAATGCAAGTTATGAAATTACAACTTAAATCTTACCTTTCTCACTATTCTAGCATCCCCCTCTCTAGCAGGAGAGGATTCTACAGGGTGCACTCCACTCCCCTGCGACTAATCTATAATGTCCAAATCATGGAGATCATAATCAGAAGTTTCCAAGGGATGCTCAGTGGGTTGTACAAGAGGACCCAACCATATCTGGTGGCACATAGTGCAAGTATGTGGACCTGAGGAGGATGATGCAGCAACACTCGAGCCTTCACCAACATCACCAGAATGTGGCTGAGCTACTGTAGAAGAATGCAAAGCCAAATGACCACTCAAAGAGTGAATAGCTTTAATAGTCTGTGTGGCTGCATCCTTGATAATCTCTGGATGATATATTGGAGGTTGCGGAGGAAGGGAAGGAAGGGGAGGAAGGGGAAAATTTGGGTGTAGGACTACCCTAACTGCTGCTGGTCTATCTTGGGGCATACCTCCACCAATGCCCTGGAAGGGTTTAATGTCAAAGTAATTGACATGATGCCCTAACACAAACTCAACATATAATTTTTTAATAAAGTAAAATGGTATATCAGAATTATTGTTCGGTGGTTTATCAAAAACCATACACCAACGATCCTAAAAGTTAGCTACAATGTCCCTATGCATGCACCACTTTATAGAAATTTTTGTTTTATTAACATTCACTGGCAAACCGGTGCGGGGGTCAATGAATAAAGAGGCTATTTGGGCTTTGGTTATTTAGAGATCTTTCACATCATCATAAGACAATCCACATCCATAATATTCCCTCATGTCTTCTCGCCACGAATGAAAGGAATTATGTTTTGTGGAGAGGGTTTCTATATTTTTAATTATTTCCTTCAATTTTTCATATCTCTCAATCGAGGGATTGTCTTATAAACTTCACAAATGCCCCTCAATTGCCCCAATTTTTCACCAATTAAGTCTTCAATTGGTGGCTATGGAGGTGGTGGAGCATTTGGTTGCGGAGGTGGTGGAGTGTTTGGCATTTGTGGATTTTAATTCTGAGCCATAATATCTGATTAAAGTTAAAAACTAATTAATCTAATTGAAATTACACAATATAAATGAAATTATTGTAAAAAAACCCTAGTTTTTAATAAAAAACCCAAAAAACCCTACTTTTCACATAAATCCATAACAAACTCTGATTTTTGATAAAAATACATCAACAACACTAGTTTTTAATCAAAATCCATTTAGAAACATTAATTTTTAATAAAAATTCAATGTAAACTCTAGTTTTTGATAAAAATAATAGAAAACCCTATTTTTGAGAAAAATTTCATAAAAACTACTTCAAATTAAGAGAATCTACTTGAAAAATCGATTACAACATTTAAAAAACCAAATACTTACCTTTGAAATCGGATATCTGATAGAAGCGGATATCGGATTTTCACTTTTCCTTGTGCACTTGCGTGCAAACTGTGAGAAATGAAGTTATAAGAGTCAACTGTTTTTATATAATGTTTCCAATATCCGATTTGTAGAAACTAGGTTTGGGCTTTGGTTCGGCTAAATGTACTGACACCCGAACCTAGAAAAGTCAACTCAGTATTTCCGCATTTTTGAGTCAATCCAAAATGTGATTTTTTTCTCATTGCCACTTTTTGGCCCAACATGATCTTGCACATACCCATAAGAGCAGTGGAGATGAGGAAAAATATCTTGATGATCAACTTGTAGATTAATAAATTTGTATTAGCCTAAAATGAACCTAATGGATTAATGCAATGATGATGGATGTTTAGGGTTTTTGGTTTATGATTTGCATGATTTTAAATGTATAAGCACTCAAATAAGAAACACAAGTTCTACCTACCTCCCTTCCTCTCTCTATTTCCACTCACCCTCTCCCTCTCTACCTACCTTCCCCTCAATACATCCCACCCCACTTCTCATTCACTTTGGTTTGCTTCTTTTCATGTGTTTTAGAGAAGATTCATTTTTCATTTCATGTACTCTAATACTTGATGCCTCTAGTTTTGCATTTCTATTGGCCCATTCCACATAGTGCACATGCTCCTTCCTCAACTTCTCAAGAGCAAGAATAATCTCTTAAGTCAATACGTTATATATTATCATTCTTCTAAAACATTTTTCACCATCACCCTTTATCACACCAACCCAAAAACATTATCCTTATCCCTCCTCCATCCTATAAATCCATTTTGGGTGCCTATTTCCCACAATCAACCATCACATCCCCCCCCTCACATTAAGTCCATTTTGGTTCCTTCTATCCCTTCCACCCTACCACTTCCTATCTCTGACCTTACCTCTTTCTCTCCCTCCCTCTATCCCTCCCACCTACCACTTCCTATCTCCATCCTTCTCCCTCTCTCCATCTATCCCTCCTTCCCTCCTTCCCACCCTACCACTCCCTATCTCCCTCCTTCCCTCTATCCCTCACACCATACCAGTCTCTATACCTATCCCTATCTCTCTCCTTTCCTCTTTCTCTCCCTCCTTCTATCCCTAGCACCCTACCACTTCCTATCTCCCTCATTCCCTCTCTCTCTCCCTCCCTCTATTATGATCTAGTGATGACTACTTTCAAATCTTCATAAGCATTATGATAACCTCTCCCTCCCCTCTAGGGGAATAACATGCACTAGAACCCTATACCTAGGTTCCAATTACCTCCCTCTTTCTCTCCCTCTCTCTATCCACTTACTATCCCACACACACAACCTCTCTCCACTATCTCTCTCTACCTACCCCTCCCTTTCTCCCTAACTCTCTCTATATTCCCTCTATAAACAAGCCACCCCCTTCCCCCTCTCCCTATCCCAATTCCTCTATACTTCCCTCTATCGCTCCTATCTCACCATCCCTCCTAACCTTCCTCTTCCTCCCTTCGCCCCTATTCCCTCTTCTCTCTCTTTCCACCTACCCCTCTCTTTGTCACTCCCTTTATCCATTTGTTAAGAGGTTTTGTATTGCATATGAATTTGTGCAAGAAAAGAAAGTTAGAGATGATGCTATAAGTGGAGTTGAATAAATGAAGTCAAAGATTCTTGAACTTAAGAATTCCATGGAACAAATACAATTGGAATTATATGATAAGGAAAAAAAAAACAACCCTTATCTACAATGGTAGACAAGTCTTGTAAAAATCAACACTTTATTATTCCTCTTCCCTCTCTAATTTCCCTATCTCCCATCACTCTCTCTACCTACCTATCCCTCTATTCCTTCAACCTTACCTCTCTTTACCTACCTCTCCATGTCTCCCCCTCCTCCTATCCCTATGTCCATCTATACCTCTCTCTACCTATGGGAAGAGGAAGGTTAGGAGGGATGGTGAGAGAGGAGTGATAGAGTGAAGTATAGAGGAATGTATTTATTCCATGGAATTCTTAAGTTCAATATGGATTTTTAGGTAATACATTTTTTTTACCAATGTTGTCCATATTTGTATTATAAATGATTAATTGAATAAATTGAATAATGAATTTATGAAACTATAAATGATTAATGTTATATCCATATTTACACTATAATTAATTAATTAAAAAATTTAAGAAGGCTCTTTTTAACCATGTAATTGATGCAATCATCATAATTAATCATTCATAATTTTCCTCAAATGTGTTTATAAGGCATGTGGATGAGAGTTTGAAATATTCAAATTCCTTATAGAAGCTATGAATTATTAAAGAATAAAGTGATAGAACAACTAGACTTTTTGAAAACAATGATGGTATTGATAATGATCTAGTACAAAGGAGAAGTCTCTTTAGAAATATATACAAGAATAAATATAAGTGCTATAAACTCATCATAAACAATGGTAGAAAAGAGAAGTAGAGAAAGATCGGGAAATTAGAGAGGGAAGGGGAGAGAGAAATAAATAGAGGAGGGAAGTTGGGAAGGAGGCGGATGTAGGTAGAAAGAGAGTTGGGATGGGATGGATTAAGGGAAAGGTAGGTAGAAAGAGAGGTGGGATGGGATGGATTGAGGGAAAGGTAGGTAGAGAGGGAGAGGGTGAGTGGAGATAGAGGTAGGGAGGGAGTGAGGGAGAGAGAGGGAAAGAGGGAGGTTAAGGAAGAGAGGTAAGGGTGTGTGTGAGGGAGAGAGGGAAGGAGGGAGATAGGGGTTGTGGGGTGGGAGGGATAGAAGGACCCAAAATAGACTTAGTAGGAGGGGGAGATGTGATGGTGGATTATGGGGCATAGGCAGCCAAATTGGATTTATAGATTCAAGGAGGGATAGGGATAATGTTTTTGGATAGGGACATAATTAGAATGTAAGATGTCTAGAAATAACTAATAGGGGACAATGTGTTTTCCAACAGGGGAAATAACTAATAGAGGACATTGTGTTTTCCCACAAGGGATAGTGTGTTTTCCAACATTGGAAAAAAATAATAGGGGACAGTGTGTTTTCCAATAGTGGAAATAACTAACAAGGGACAGTGTGTTTTCCAAAAAGGGACAACGTGTTTTCCAATAGGGGACAGTGTGTTTTCCAACAAGGAACAAAAAAATACTCACATTATTTGTAGTGTTGGAAAACACACTGTCCCTTTAGAACTAGTCCATTAGGTTAAACCTTAAACCATAAACCCTAAACCTAACATATATTATCATTGCATAATCCATTGCATGATACTATAAATGATTAATGTTATCCATATTTACACTATAATTGATTAATTGAACAATTGAAGGCTCACTTTTACCATGTAACTGATGCAATCATCATAATTAATCATCCAAAAAATTCCTAAAATGTGTTTATAAGGCATGTGGATGAGAGTTTGAAATATTCAAATGCCTTATAAAAGCTATGAATTATTAAAGAAGAAAGTGATAGAGCAACTAGAGTTTTTTTGAAAAGTGATGGTATCGATAAAGAACTAGTACAAAGGAGAAGTATCTTTAGAAATATATACAAGACTAAATATAAGCATGTAAATAGAATATCCAAATCAATAAATTCATACATTTGTAAAGAGAATACTTACACTATGATGAAGGACAAAAAAAAACATACTCTAGGGCTCAGAGAGAGAGAGGGAAGGGGGGAGATATTTTGGTGGATTGTGGGACATAGGGACCCAAAAACACTTGAATCAACAAAACTGTATCTACAAGATGTTAATAGGTAAGAGCAACGGGGATGAGGAAAAATGTGTTATGATCAACTTGTAGATGCAAATGCAATAGTTGGAAGTGTTGAAATTGTAGAAAAACAATAGACAACTAAAATTAACCACTTAGAAAAGGAAGTAAAAGATAAGAAGAATATTTTATCATCAAAATAAAAGGAGCTTAAGGCTATTGAGAGAGAGATGCATTTGCAGAATCCTAATCTAATACCCTTTCTGCATTTAGCATGCCTTTTTTGGTCAACCTTCACATCTTCCATATTTGGCATAGGTCATCTTCCCCATGTGAATTTAAAATTCACTTTTATTCCTCCAAGGAATCTCCCTATTCTCCATGAATTTAAAATACACTTTTGATTCCTCCAAGGAATTTACTCTTCCCCATGTGATCATTGAAAGGTCACATCAAGTCACATGGAAGCCAAGAACCTTCCATTATAAGGGCCTTGTTTTATCCACAAGGCACTTTTCAGCCTCCTCCATAAGAATCTCCTCTTATCCATAAGGTGCTTATCATATGAATTTTAAATTCATATTTATTATCCCATCCACCTTATCCCCTCCAAATTTATTTCTCCAACCAATTCTCTCTTTTCAATGAGGATTTTTTGAGAAATACTAAAATTCCTCATATGTCACTTTCACCTTCATTTGGGGACAAGAGGTTCATTTTTGAGGAAATCCTCTCATCCCCCAAGGTAATTTCAAAGTACTTGTCCTTCCTCCACATCATTTGTCCTTATTCCACCTCACTTGTACCCTTTTCCATCTCATGATCCCCTTTGGCACCTAATCCTCCATATGTCAAGATGTGAGGGCTTGTGAGTCCTCAACTCACCAGAACCCTCCATCTTGGCCATGGTGGCTCAATCCTGACCGTTGAATTCTCTAGAGAATTCAATTTCCTCTATAAATACCCCCCCTCTTCCTTCATTAAGGGATCTAGAGACTTCGTGCATTTTAGCACCCTTATGCTCTTGAATTGCCAAGCCATTTTAGAACTTGCATTAGCTCATTTTTCATTGCGTTCATATTACTCATTTCATCACATACTCACTTTATATCCATTCTAATCCCATTTCCATCCAAGGAGCACACACATCCAACTACATCAAGGGCCAACCAAAGGACAATGCAGGTAAAACGTATATTTCATTGTTTTGTGTTATTTCCTTTATGTGTTAAATGTAGCCCAATCGTTGAGGTGGTCTTGTGTTTTCATATTGCATTTGTAGTTAGATTTGAATTCTTAGGTAGGAAAAACACATGCACACAATTTCTAAAGAGACTTCTCCTTTGTGGTAGATCTTTATCAATACCATCATTGTTTTAAAAAACTCTAGTTGCTCTATCACTTTCTTCTTTAATAATTCATAGCTTCTATAAGGAATTTGAATATTTCAAACTCTCATCCACATGCCTTATAAACACATTTGAGGAAAATTATGAATGATTAATTACTATTATTGCATCAATTACATGGTAAAAAAGAGCCTTCTTCAATTTTTTAATTAATCAATTATAGTGTAAATATGGATATAACATTAATCATTTATAGTTTCATCAATTCATTATTCAATTTATTCAATTAATCATTTATAATGAAAATATGGACAAAATTGGTAAAAAAAATGTATTAACTAAAAATCCATATTGAACTTAAGAATTTCATGGAATAAATACATTCCTCTATACTTCACTCTATCACTCCTCTCTCACCATCCCTTCTAACCTTCCTCTTCCCATAGGTGGAGAGAGGGATAGAGGGATAGAGGGATAGGGGGAGGGAGAGACATGAAGAGGTAGGTAAAGAGAGGTAAGTTTGAAGGAATAAATGGATATGTAGGTAGAGAGAGTGATGGGAGATAGGGAAAGTAGAGAGGGAAGAGGAATAATAAAGTGTTGATTTTTACAAGACTTGTCTACCATTTTAGATAAGGGTTGATTTTTCATTTTCCTTATCATATATTTCCAATTGTATTTGTTCCATGGAATTCTTAAGTTCAAGAATCTTTGAATTCATTTCTTCAACTCCACTTATAGCATCATCTCTAACTTTCTTTTCTTGCACAAATTCATATGCAATACAAAACCTCTTGACAAAGGGATAAAGGGAGTGACAAAGAGAGGGGTAGGTGGAAAGAGAGAGAAGAGGGAATAGGGACAAAGTGAGGAAGAGGAAGGTTAGGAGGGATGGTGAGATAGGAGTAATAAAGTGAAGTATAGAGGAATTGGGATAGGGAGAGGGAGAGGGGGGTGGCTTGTTTATAGAGGGAATATAGAGAGAGTTAGGGAGAGAGGGAGGGGTAGGTAGAGAGAGATAGTGGAGAGAGTGGGAAGGAGAGACATAGTGAGTGGTAAGGTGGGAGGGATAGAGGTAAAGGATAAAAAATGGAGGGGATTTTCATATGGAATCATATCTCATTAATGCAACCAATTCTTTCATGAAATTCTCACCTCCCCTAAAAACTAAAGGCTAGGTACAAGGTTTTAGTGCATGGGAGGGATAAAGGGAGAGAGGAAATAAGGGAGACATGGAGAGGTAGGTAGAGAGAAGTAGAGAGGGAGAGGGTGAGTGGAGATAGAGATAGGGAGGGAGGTGTAGGAAGAGATGTAAGGGTGTGTGTGAGGGAGAGAGGGAAGGAGGGAGATAGATGGATTAAGGGAAAGGTAGGTAGAGAGGGAGAGGGTGAGTGGAGATAGATATAGGGAGGGAGGTGTAGGAAGAGATGTAAGGGTGTGTGTGAGGGAGAGAGGGAAGGAGGGAGATAGGGGTGGTAGGGTGGGAGTGATAGAAGGACCCAAAATAGACTTAGTAGGAGGGGGAGATGTGATGGTGGATTATGGGACATAGGCACCCAAATTGGATGTATATCTTCAAGGAGAGATAGGGATAATGTTTTTGAGCTGGTATAATGGAGGGGGATGGTGACAAATGGTTTGGAAGAATGATAACACATAATGCATTGACTTAAGAGATTCTTCCTTCTCTTGAGAAGTTGAAATGGAAAAGGAATCTGAAGAAGTAGACCAAAGTGAATGAGATAGATAGTTTATTGACTTAAGAGATTCTTCCCACTCTTGAGAAGTTGAGGAAGGTGCATTTGTAGTATGTGAAATGGGAAAATGGAAATGAGAAGTGAATAAAGTCAAGAGGTTTTGTATTGCATATGAATTTGTGCAAGTAAATAATGTGAGAGGTGATGCTATAAGTGGATTTGGACAAATGAAACTCAAAGATTCTTGAACTTAAGAATTTCATGGAACAAATGTAATTGAAAATAGATGACAAGGAAAAGGAGAAATCATATCTAAGTGCAAAAAAAGAGAATCAATTGGGTGGAGACATGAAAGGATTATCTAAAAAGGTAGAAAAGTCTTGTAAAGAACTTGTTAAAAGAAAAATCTACATTCTCTAATCGTAAAGACACTCTCAAAGCTGAGAAGAAAGTGGCTACAAAGCTACATAAAAGTATTCAAGACATTGAAAACTCTATCCAAGAAAGGGATATTTCTATCCAAGAATGTGAGAGATGATGTTATAAGTGGAGTTGAACAAATGAACTCAAATATTCTTGAACTTAAGAATTCCATGGAACAAATACAATTGGAAATATATGACAAGGAAAAGGAAAAATCATATCTAAGTGCAGAAAAAAGAGAACCAGTTGGGTGGAGATAGGAAAGGATTATCTAAAAAGGTAGACAAGTCTTGTAAAGAACTTGTTAAAAGAAACATCTACATTCTCTAATCATAAAGAAATTCTCAAAGCTGAGAAAAAAGTGGCTACTAAGCTACATAAAACTATTCAAGACATTGAAAACTCTATCCAAGAAAGGGATATTTCTATCCCAAGGGTTGATGAAGAAGCAGCTAATCTAAAGATTCTAGGAAAAGATATGAAAACATGTTAGATCATGACAATGAATAGTAGGGGGTGTTAATAGGTAAGAATGGAGATGAGGAAGAATTTGTGTTGCATCTTTTCCTCACTCTCTCTACCTACCTCTCCCTCTATTCCTTCAACCTTACCTCTCTCTACCTACCTCAACATTGGAAATAACTAACAGCCCAAACAGTGTGTTTTCCAACATAGGACAGTGTATTTTCCAACATTGGAAATAACTAACAGGGGACAGTGTGCTTTCCAATAGGAGATAGTGTGTTTTCCAACAGGGGACAGTGCGTTTTCCAACATTGAAAATAACTAACAGGGGACAGTGTGTTTTCCAACAGGGGACGGTGTGTTTTCCAACAGGGGACGGTGTGTTTTCCAACAGGGGACGGTGTGTTTTACAACATTGGAAATAACTAACATGGGATAGTGTGTTTTCCAACAAGGGACAATGTGTTTTCCAACATAGGACAGTGTGTTTTCCAACATTGGAAATAACTAACAGGGGACAGTGTGTTTTCCAACAGGGGACAATGTGTTTTCCAACATGGGATAGTGTGTTTTCCAACAAGGGACAATGTGTTTTCCAATATTGGAAATAACTAATAGGGGATAGTGTGTTTTCCAACATTGGAAATAACTAATAGGGGATAGTGTGTTTTCCAACAGGGGACAGTGTGTTTTCCAACAAGGGACGGTGTGCTTTCCAATAGGGAACAAAAAAATGCTCACATTATTTGCAATGTTAGATATAACACACTATCCCTTGTCAATTATTTCCTTATGAATTTGTAGTGTTGTAAAACACACAGTCCCTTGTCAGTTATGTATTGAAGTCCACCTTCAAATTTTAGAACAACTCTTTGGTTAGAGTAAAAATGACATTTCACTTTCTTGATATGACTAAAACAAAAAAATGGTCACATTGTTTGTAGTGTTGGAAAACACACCATCCCCTGTGTAGGA
Organism: Sequoiadendron giganteum; assembly: GCA_007115665.2. Classification (NCBI taxonomy): domain Eukaryota; kingdom Viridiplantae; phylum Streptophyta; class Pinopsida; order Cupressales; family Cupressaceae; genus Sequoiadendron; species Sequoiadendron giganteum. Next base: position 75,427,219 of record CM021107.1, on the reverse strand, counting down.
AAAGTGGACAAGGGGCATCATTATAATGTAAGATGTCTAGAAATAACTAACATGGGACCGTTTGTTTTCCAACATTAGAAATAACTAAAGGGGTAGTGTGTTTTCCACTTTCCAACATTGGAAACAACTAATAGGGAACAATGGGTTTTCCAACATTGGAAATAACTAATAGGGGACAATGTGTTTTTCACTTTCTTGATATGATTAGAACAAAAAATGCTCACATTGTTTGCAGTGTTGGAAAATACACTGTCCTATGTGTAGGAAAAGTGGACAAGGGACATCATTAGAATGTAAGATGTCTAGAAATAACAAACAAGGGATAGTGATTTTTCCAACATTGGAAATAATTCACAAGGGACGATGTGTTTTCCGATAGGGGACGGTGTGTTTTCCAATAAGGGACAGTGTGTTTTCCAATAGGGGACAGTGCGTTTTCCAACAGGGAACAAAAAATGCCCACATTATTTGCAATGTTGGAAAACACACTGTCCCTTGTCAATTAATTCCTTATGAATTTGCAGTGTTCAAAAACACATTGTCCCTTGGTAGTTATGTAATGAATTCCACCTCTTGATATAATAAAAATGCTCACATTGTTTGTAGTGTTGGAAAACATAATGTCCCTTGTGTAGGAAAAGTGGATAGGGGACATCATTAGAATGTAAGATGTCTAGAAATAACTAACAAGGTACAGTGTGTTTTCCAACATTGGAAATAACTAACAGGGGATAATGTTTTTTCCAAGATTGGAAATAACTAATAGGGGACAGTGTGTTTTCCAACATTGGAAATAACTAACAAGGGACAATGTTTTTTCCAAGATTGGAAATAACTAATAGGGGACAGTGTGTTTTCAACGAGGGACAATGTGTTTTCCAATAGGGAACAAAAAAAAATCAAATTATTTGCAGTGTTGGAAAACACACTATCCCTTGTCAATTATTTCCTTATGAATTTGCAGTGTTGGAAAACACATTGTCCTTTGTCAGTTATGTAATGAAGTCCACCTCTTGACACAATAAAAATGCTCACATTGTTTTAGTGTTGGAAAACACATTGTCCCTTGTGTAGGAAAAGTGAACAAGGGACATCATTAGAATGTAAGATGTCTAGAAATAACTAACAGGGGACAATGTGTCGTCATTATATTCTAATGATGTACCCCTTGTTCATATTATGATGACATTAATTTGGTAGATGAAACTTGGTAGATGAACCCAAAAAAATTGTGCCACATCTTTCGTCCATAATACAAATGTTATTGCCTACCTATTACATAGACTTTGTGTTAAAGAATACACATCTTATTAATACTTTAAGTGATTTATAACCATCTAGGTATGTTTTGAGTGCATATTTCTATATTTTGAGGATGATGCATAAAATTAAGAATTACCGCTATATTGTGAATTCAACATTTTAGAATTTCAATTTCTTCATAATACTTTGGATAATAGTGCATGACATTGACTATATCTATTTTTTCACCGATGGTTTCATGTTGCCTTAGATGCTGATATAAGACAATAATATTACCTACACCATAACATTTCTATTCTCTAAGTCTTCTATTTTTTCATTATTACCCATGTGCTTTCTTCTTTATGCCATGGACTTTTATTTTGAGATATATGTGTTTACTTGTTATGTGGCACTTATTTTTTCTTTTACTTGTTGTCATTTAGTAGTTGCACAATTTCAAGTGCATCCTTTGTTTATAGGAATAACACTACAAATTATCTTATAATTTCAAGTGCATACTTTTGTTTTAGTACTAGCACTACAAACTATCTTATGCTAGCAAGAGCACAACCAACTAATTCAAAACTCTTAAGCAATTCTATTTTTTTTTAGACAAAACATTTGGCCAGCATGTAGTGAAATTGTTTAGGGAGAACATAAAGTTGAGAGGGCAAGAAGCATTTGATCTGTTCTTTAAGAGCATAAAATTTTGTACATGAAAAGTTTATCTATTGAAAACATCAATTTTACATAAAATAGATGTAAAAATCTATGCTACATGGAAGGGTTGTCATCCCCAATGATTTTATACAATTCAAGATCATAGAAATGAGGAAGATGGTCCTCTTATAAGAAGATAACAACCCTAAATTAAAATGATCCATTCTCTACAATGAGATATATCTTGTGCATTTACAACAATTTCAATAATAACTACTCTTCCTAAGTGCTCAACATTTTAAGAGAACTCTCATTTTCCTCTTAAATCTCAAGCAAGGATTTCTTTATATTTTGAATGCTTTCAAGTGTGAAGTCTACTCCCTCTATCCAAATTGGAGTGCCAACCTGTTGAGACATCCAAAAACCACATTGAATTTATATAGCTGAATAAAAGAACATTCTTTTTTAATAATTTATCAAGTTCATGCAAAGAATTTTACCAAAACAATATGCAAGCCCACAAGTTTTCAAGTATAGATCCACATATAAAATAAGTGAATAAGAAATTCAAAATATTGCTTTTGGAATCAATTATATATATGTTTTTGTATTATCAATTCAAACTACATTTAACAATCATCAAAAAGAGTAAAGTGAATAAGAAATCCCAACAAAACTCATGTCATATATTAATATTCATTTTTATTGTTAAAACAAAGAATCAAATTTTCCAAATCCTACCAAATCAATAGATCATATGAACTATTTCCTAAATCTACAACAAGAATTCACCATAATTTCCCCTAAAGACTTGACTGCGGCATGATATCATGGAAAATGAATTCACTTGATTTCAAAACGCCACTTAGTGTCTATTTTAGCCATATCAAACCTTAGGTTTCTCCTGCATTGCCATGACTTGTAGTGATTAAAATTACCCAATACCTTAATGATTAAAGATGTTAGCAAACAAGCTCAACATGAATAAAATAAAACAAACAAAATAACATAAATTAAAACAAAGGAGATCTATTTGAAAATATCTAGCACACAACACTCCTTGATTGAGGTTTCATAGTGCCACTTTGATGACTGCAGATCCAATGATTGCTGGTTTCTAGCAAGAAACTAACCAACTACAATGAAACAATACATTCAAAAACATGGATACTCAAGTTTACTTAGAGAAAATAAATAAATACTTAAATTGACTTAAATTTTTTTTTGAGAAATGATGTTTTTCTTTCAAAAGTAACTCCAAACGGGGAATAAAAAAATTAAGATTCTAAGATTCTTCAATGGAAACAAGAAAATACCTTCAATCCTCACTAGCCTCCAATTGAAGAAGAAAATAAGTATTCTAGTAAAATACAAACAAAGCAACTTCCATCTACGTCTGTCATTTCAGAATCCACATCACCACTTCAAACATCGATCTCTTTACGACACATGGATTTGAAAAATTGGAAACCAACACAATTCCCTCTATTTCATAAGATCATTATAACAAAACATAAAATCACCAACACCAACCAAAACAGAAAATATTCATTCATAAACGTTTGAATAAACTAAAAACAATCAAAATTTCCTGCACCCAAAAGGTTAAGAAGATAACAACAGAGCTAGAACAAATACAAAAGGGAAAAAAACAAAGCACTACAAAAACATAGCACAATTATATATTCATGCATAATCTAATATGATTTTTTTCCGTTGGGAGAATACCCTTAGTAAAATCTTTCCAATGAGATGAAGCTTCAAGTATATAGCCTTGTCCCTTCCTCTGGCCTTCCATAAACTAGTTGTTGTGGCTCTGTTTGTGCGAGTGCCTGTTGGGTATTTTTTATCCTTGTGGTTGAAGAAGTACCACTCTGTTTGTTCCTCATATCCTATCTTACATCTCTCTGTACATTGACATAAAAACACCAAAATCAAACATAAACAATAGCTCAGACACCTTGCATAAGGAATTTATTGCTTTTCAAGGCTTAGACAATAATGATAGTATGTTTAAAGTACCTTGGAGATCCCTAGGTTCAATTGTGTACAGATCGATATCCTTGATAACGTCCAAGTCAATCCTTTTACAAACAAATTTATTTTCGAGATTAAAAATCTACGAGCTCTTCATCAGTGGCGTGGAATCTGAAACCTGGAGGCGCGCGGGATACTGTGTTCATTGTAATGAGGTGGATCTTCATTATTCAATGTGCAACAAACTGGCAGCAAAAATGGACGCCACGTTATGTTCTGTCTTGCCCGTTCAAGCGTTGTGTTGTGTCTTTCCCATTCAATAAGTGTCTTTTCCCTTCTCCCTTTCGCCATCCAGTGATGATGGATTGTTCGCCTACTGACCCAGCGCATGTGATGCTTTTAGAAAACTAAAAATAGATGAAACACATTCTTGCATGGAGCTGCGAATGCATTACATTCAATACTCAAACAAAATACATAGACAATTAATTCCGTCGGATGAGATTCTACGAAATGAACAAGAAACATAAAATCATTACCTGCAAATACTGATTATTTAACCCATTTTGCACTTACAGTGCTGTGGACGACGATGGAGAGGTTGGCATTATTCTTGGCTGCTTGCATCAAAATTGTGCTTTTGGGATGGATTCAAATTTCAAATATCCCGCTTCAAATTGCCGCTTTTTAAAAAAACTGGAACGGTCCGTCAGTTCAAATTTTTCGTCTTCCATCGTCCATCCGTCAGTCAAGCTTTTCCGTCAGTGCATTTTGTCTTTTTGTCGTCCAGCACATGAAATGGGGGATGGGATGGGATGGAATGCTATAATGTAATATACATAGGTGAATTTTGTCTACGAGTTAACTTTCGTCCTGTTTTAAATAATTGAAATAATAAAAAATTTATCGCAACATAATAAAAATATTATCTTTAATCTTTCCGAAATGTAAAGGTTTATGTTGTGAAATTTTAAATAATTGAAATTTTGGATGTTTATGAAATGTTGTCAATATTTAAAGACAAATAAAGTTTAATGATTTTTTATCATTCTTAGAAAGGGTAGTCAAATATTTTATTTATTTAAGAGTTATTTTATTTTTATTTATTTATTTTATGATTATATAAAAGTTAATTTTTATTTAAGAATTGTTTTATTTATTTTTTATTGTATATTTTACATTTATTTAAAGATTTGTTTTACTTTTATCTCTAAATTTATATTTGGTTATTGAAAAAGATATTTATATTTAGATATTTATTTTACTTTATTTTTATTTTGAAAAATGTAATAAATATTATACATTTATAGTACACAAGGGTAGCGGAGTTGGCTTGGGTTGTGGGTTTGCTTCACATAGGTTTAAGGTTTGACTCCCGCTCTTAGGCTTAATTGGTGGATTGGCTTGTGAGCTGTCATGAAAAAATTGAATTTAATAAAATATTAAAATAAAAAATATATACTTAGTTTTGTAATAAAAATCGATTGTAATTTGGTATGGCATTGAAATCTTAATATTTCAAGGTTAAAAAGGGAGCATATTGGTTTGTTGTTTGTTTTGAATCAAAATATTCTATTGGCATAGTAAAAGGTTGAGCCTCATGATGAAGGTCAAGTTTGCACTCACAAAAATGTCATGCATCTACGAAAATGATCTAGTAATATATCTACTCCCACTTTCTACTTTGCTTTATTTATGTTTTCCCTTTTTGTATTTTCTAATATAGACAAAGTCATAGTATTTACAAATACTTTAGAGGATTGGTGTTGCTCCACAAAGGGACATGATGTCCTAGGTCAATACATGAAAAACCTAGGTAAATGATTGAATGTAATTATTGTCATGCATATGCTACTAGCATTATCATAGATCTCTAGATTTATTTTATTACACCAACTGAAGTTTTTAATTCTCTAAATGTGAATGCTATTTAAATAAATGTTTGGATGATCAAATGAATGCAACTGAATCCTTTCAAGTAGTAACACATAACACCAAATATTGCAAACACATGTATGCAATCAATATAGAGTGGGAAAATAAAGGGTACGATAGGCTAAATTTTAATTTGTAAATTTTAAAAAGGAAAGAGTCAAGTCTACAACTATGGACTCAACCCTATTTTGGTAGAACTAAATTTATGTGTTAAACTAATTAAACTAAAGAGAATTTAACATATAAGTGGAAGTATACACAAACATAGATGTAGTAAGTGCACAAATAAGGTGAATGCATAGTAATATAGTGTGAGGATAAGATAGGGGCTATATATGTGGAAGAGTGTATGTATATAAATAGGTAAATGAGTAAGTGTAAGATCATAATAAAGTATATCAATAGTTATATTATAGGATAGATAAATAATAAGGGAGGAATATTGGAGTTTTACATAAATTGTTAGAATATATGATAGATAAATGATAAATAAATTATAATTTGCTAGTAGATAATAAAAATAATAAATGCTAGTTTATAGTTAGTTTTGAGAGTTAATTTTTTGTAAGTAATTTTGGGTAGTTGGTAGGGAAAATAAAGACTTTATAAATTCATTTTGTGCAATGTAGAATACAATATGGTTGTATGCATTGAATATTCAAAAATCAATTATATATTGTATTGTTGTTCAAAATGGTGTAATATGCATGATGTTAATTTTATGCAATTTGATTACCATTTCAATTTGATAATGGAGGGAAAGTCATGTGAAGGTGTTAGCCAAAAGCGTGAAACTCTTTTTAGGCTTAAATTTTCAACATTTTTTAGTTTAGTAAATTAACTCAAAATAAAATATCAATTTTAGGGAAATGAATATCTGTTTTGGAAATGAATGTTTTTCTTCTTTTTAAATTCTCCCCTCCAATTTGATCATTGAGATTACATTGGAATTGGACTTGAAAGTTCCAAAACTATCTTATTTATGCAAATAATTACTTTGGAGGTCTTCATTGATTTTCTTCAACTTCACCCTTGAGGCCAATAAATTTTTCTAACCAATTATAACTAAAAAATGTATTCAAAAATCCCCAAGATTCTTAAAATATAATGATTACCTCATTATAATTTTAATAGGTAATTATTATTAGTTTTATATACATCATGTCTAAACTCCTAATAGATATACATATTGAAAACATTCTCAATTTTCAAATAATTTATCCTTTTTCAAACCTAGAAGATGCATTTACAAACTAGGTTTTATTGTCTATAGGTTTAAAAAATTGAATTTAATATTTTTTTTATCAATTTAGGTTGGCTAGAAAACTATTTATAATATTATACAAAATTTTAGTAAAAATTCATAAATAATTTTTTATCTATAAAAATTTCACAAAATATATATCACATTAGCTCATATGTCCATTACTTACATCCAAAGTTTTAAGAAAATAAAGTCTTTGTTATTTTCTTATGTATTTTTGGAGAGATAAGAATGCTATTGAAGTCGGATATAGATTTATAAATCACGTAAGTTTGAATTGTTTGAAAAGAATATAAACTAGAACATCATCATTTATCCCTCTTATAACATTATTCTTGATAGATTACTGTAAAAAATATCCAAATCGCTTAAAGATCTAAAAAGTCGCAACTCTAAAAAAATAACCATAAAATAATATAATTTCTCAAACAAACTTAAAAATCTTACCACCCAGCTATTAAAACATAATTAAACTTTTAAAACCCATATGTGATTTCTTACCACTTTTCCACGGTGATATTTGTGATGGAGAATTCTCAAAAAAAACTTCGCCATACTTTTCTTTTTCTTTTTTATTAAAAATAATACATATTACAAAAAGTGCAAACAGAACTTGCAAACTCATAACAGTTACAGCAAAAATAGCTACAGCAGTAAGAAAAGCTATAAAAGATACAACCAAAGCTTCGCCATACTTCATATTTGTCTTTTTTCCTACATGACTTTGCAACCAAAATAATCTTATGCACGAGATGGAAGATTTGCAGAAATGGACAAAACCACGTTTTCACGTGGAAGGAAAAAGTGATCATTTTCTAAGATTTTGTAAGATATGTCTTTTCGTATTTTCCATCAAACGACTTTGAAAACTCCAAAAAGAAGTCTATGCAGTAAATGTAAGATTTGCAGGGTTATCATTTTCCAAGCGACCAACCTCACATCTATTTTTAATTTTAGTTTGAATGGGTCAAACAAAAACGTTAAGAAAATGATCAGAGATAAAGCACCTAAGAAAGTGGTGGTATATAAATTTTGTCTTTGTGGTAGGTGAATTTTGTTCTCAACTTGCATCACATCAAAAATGAAAAAAATATATATAAAAAATTATTATTATTTTTTTTATTAATACAATTTTTTTTAATAATTTTTTATATTTTTATTTTAGATTTGATTTGATACAACTATCTTTTATATAAATCAATTAGTATAAATGTTTTGATTTATATTAAGAATATGTACATGATTTGAATCTTGTTTGATTTTAGTTTTATTTATTTTGAAGTATTAATGTAGATTTTTAATTTTCTTTTTCTTTTTTACTTTGAATTAAATCTTTAGTTTGTAAGATTCACCTTGAATCAATTTTATGATATGTCAAAATAAATCATAAATTTTAGTTTTCAAATATGTATTTAAAGCCAACCTAACCATTTTTTATTACATGTTATGTGTTGATGTGAGGCATGAAGTGTTTTACATGCTACCTTAGGAATTTTATTTAATAACTAACCATAGTTAATGTTTACATATCCAATTATATCTAGAGGAATATAAATTTGATCATGATATACATGTAGACAAGCACAATCTTTCTCTCATAGGATAATTACTCATCCAAGAGCTTACTAATGTTACATCTCTAATCCCTCCACAATCTATTATAAATTTTCATCAACCTTTGCATTCATGTTAAGAATGATAAACTCAAGTTACTTACTACCAATGGTTTGAAATTTGGATCCTAGCATACATTTTCCACGCCTTCTTGCCCCTTTAAATTTTAAATATTTAATAAATTTTAAAATAGTAATGATATGAAAGAAACCAAAACTAGAACTAATCAAGTAGCTATTGCTCTGAATGATCTTTCTTTCAATTTTAAAACTAATTAAAATTTTATAAGTTCAACTAGCCATCTAGACCATGTGCTCTAAGGTTTGTTGAATACTAATTTGATCACTCTTCCTCTTGTTCATCCATTAGACCTAGTAGAGTTCTTTCAAAAATTTATTTAAGCAATCCTTTTGTAAGCATCACAAGGTTAAAGGTCACCATTCACAATTTGTATGGAACTCAATCATAAAGTATAGGACTTGTTTTACATAAATAACATCATTTGTATGGGTAAGTGCATGGATTTGTGACACAATTTTGGTGCCAAATTGCAAAAAAAAATCGTAATAGGCCAAATTTGGTGCTCACCAAATGGCTTGAATTTTGCAATGAATGAACTTGTGAACTCTTTCTTTTTGCTTTGACTTTTGGAATGCATTTTTCTAAACTCTTTCATTTTCTCTTTCTCTGCCAGGGAAACTATATACATGAAATAAACATGTAAGTATAAGTTGAATTTACAATAACAATTTATACGTTAAATTGCATCCAAATAAATAATAAAATTGTTAGCCCATATAATGATACTTATGCAGATTTTTCGTATTCACCCTAATATCAACATTAATGAATTTTAATGTTAATATCGATTGATTTATTAATGTTAGTAGAAATTATATTATCAACTATTCAATGTTATTTCTATTTTAGATTATGTTTTACTTATAACTAATAATATGACTAAGAAACATATTATAAAAATAATCATTAAAGGCATTGATTTTCTAATTTAAAATCATCATGTATTTCACAATCTAATATTACCTCACATGTGAGTAAAGGGCGATAAAATAAACTACAAATTAAAATATAGGTTTTAAGTCTAAAAGTGCATGAGTAGATATTGTAGACATGGAAAATATACAATTCGATCCAACACACTTGATCTTGATTACTAACGTCATTTCTTCTTGAATCACACTCTCAGTTTGTCATCACCTTTTGTCTCTTAATTAGATACATCATTATTTATCTAATTAGGTCTTTCTCCTTTGTTGATTAAATTAATCAATTTAATTTAATTAACCCTAAATCCCTTTTTAATTAAATAAATCATCTTATTTGATTAAATCCCTAAATTCTTCTCATTAAATTGAATAAATTAAACCTTATTTAATTTAATCTAACATTGTCCCCTAGTTAAATAAATCAAAAAAATTATTTAAATAATCACTTTCCTCCCAATTTTGATTTAAATCAACTCATAAATTTGAGTCAAAATTGTCAAATCATTTAATCTCTCTTTAAATTGATCAAATCTTGATTAATTTAATCTTAATCACTAAAATCCTCCAGAGAATGCAACTTGCACAATAAATCAATTACTTTGATTTATTAAATTGCCTATTTTCTCTCAACATGGAATAAAGGAGGAATATTCCCTCAAATTTGAATTTAAAATTCAAGTAGATTTGTCCTTCCAACAAAGCATTCACTCCTCTTACATGTCCTTGACCTTGAGCCAAGTGACATTAACTCCATTTCCTTCTCCCTCCAACATGTCGCATTCAAATTTAAAATTTGAATCTCATAGCATTTATCATGCATATTGATCAAAATGTGCTCATTCCTCCTCCAATCACATGTGGACAAGTGACATTCTCTCACTGGTTGGTATTTTGTCCCACATTCACCCAAATCCTTCAATCTCCCATTCTTCAAATCTATAAATAGAGGCCTCCTCTATTGAGTTAATCATCCACAAATTGAGTAAACTTACTATACTCAACTTCATCCTCATCCACAATCTAGAGCAAAGTTACTCTCTTCACATTGAGAGCTAATTTTATCCACTTCACATCAAGTGTTCATAATTTTCATGATTTCATTGCTAGGTTATGCCAAAATTTCATCAAGAAGCTACAACCATCACCAAATCATTATCAAGCTTACAAAAGAGTTGGGAAAGGGCTAATTTCGACACACCAATTGGCACCAAATCCCCCATGGGATCAAGAGTTTGCATGTTTAATTAGGATTTCACTTATCTTTACATATTTTGTTCTTCATTTTCCTATTTTGAGCATTGTAAATGGATTTCATGGGGAATCTTTGTTTTATCTTGCATATGAACCTAACTATGTGTTTTTTTGTTGTCTTTGTGCAGGTATAGGATTGGGGTTCACATTTTGGCGCTAGAAGGAGGGCCTGATTGGAGAAATTCATCATGTTTTTCCAAAAATCTGTGGTTTTTGACATTTTTTTGTGCCTATAGGAAATTGCACTGCTCACATTCCCGCGACGCTATATTGCAATGCCATTAGACAGGCGGTGCTATATTGCACTGCACAAAACTCCAAACTCCATCACATCTGCTTTCCCACCTACAAATTTCAAAATTCTAAATTGTGCCGCTCTCCAAACTGCGCCGCATGTTGAAATAGTGTCGCATTGCGCTCTTTGTTTGTTGCAGAGCACCACACTCAATTAACATGTGACGCTATATTGCGCCGTTGTATTTCTAAACTCCGTCGCATTTGCTAATTGTGCCGTTGGAGTTGGGTAAAAGGTAGATTTCTGATTTTTTTAATATTTTTTTTGTGATGCAGGAACTTTCAGAGGTCATAACTTTTGACTCGGATGTGGGTTTTGGCTGAAATTTTATAGGCGATTTCATTATGAGGTGGCATTTGGTTTGGCCATTTTGGCACATTTCTGGGGCTTGAAACTTTCATCTCGACCCTCAAAATGACAATTTAGTGTTTTTTTCTAGTTTTTTTAAAAGTTATTTTTGTTAATAACTTGAAGTTCATGTTTCGAATTTAGGATGTTAGTTGACAATTCATCCTATTTTAGTTTTACAAAGTTTTTGGAAAAAAAATAAAACTCTCAAAGTCATGCATGCAAAATTACCAAAAATGGAAAAATCTAACAATTGTCGAAATCTACCAAAAAAGGAAATTTCTTGATCAAAAGTGAAGGAAGGAAAATGAAGGCCAAGGGTTCTTGATGATGTTATCATATCATTGTATTAAGTGTTTTTAAAAACTTTTGGGAGAACTTATAATCCCTTTCTAAGGATTTGATTACTTTCATGCTCTTAGGACACACTAAATTTCTTTTGGGCTCTAAAAAGAACACTACGAAAGCTTTCAATTTTGCAACAAAGGGTTAAAAACAACTTTAGAACAACTTACTAGATTTGGTTTAAGGTTTAACAATTAAAAAAGGAAAATCAAATATTTTATTTGGTGCTAGAAAAAGAATTCATTTTTGTTTTGCGGACTTAAAATGAAGAAGTGTTGTTTTGTTTTGTAATTGTTTACTCAAAGTAAAATCATCAAAAGGACGTATGGACTTCTCTCGCACCTCACGACGATCTTGAGAATCAAAAGTCCTTTTGGTGATCTTAAGTTGAGTAAAGCAATTACCTCCACATTTCATTTTGAGGATTAAAATTGAACCAATCTTGCGAGTGTTCTCCCTTTGTTTTTTAATGAAAGTCAATTGAACTACAGGATATGCTTGCTTGATTTTGTTTATCTTAGCAGGCCTACCTTGTGGGAAAAATTAATCACCCAAGGGAACGACCGAACCGAGAATACGCTAAAGCCAAGCGACTTCCAACCGGTATATAAGTGTGGATTCTCAAAGAAAGTTCAAGAATCACGAGGATTATTTTGATGAGAAGGGAAGCAATGGTCTCTCACACCATGGATAGTCCCCCACGAATGGAATTCCCACATTAAAACCCTTGTTTAGCAAAGGCCAAAATCGTAATCTATTTTTTTGGTGCAAAAGGTCATGTCCTTTGAAGCCGCCCCACGTATACATTCGGTTCTGTTGTAGAGATAAAAAGTATGCCATGGGAGATTCATGGGTACTGATGCTTGGCTGACCCGAGAAGCAAGTGCACTATAAGGAGGAGCCTGTGTGGTCAAGCACCTAATCATCTGCACTGAATATGTGCAGCTAGATTTATCCAAGTGGGAACCCAACAAAATATTGTCTCATCATCCTAGGATTGTACATGTTCTTGGAAACAAAAACACTTTGCTTTGGTCTCAAAAAAATTGAAAAAAAAAATTCATAAAAGCTTCGAAATTTCAAACCCTTTGGAGGAAGAAAATACCTTTGACGAATTCAAATGCTCTTGCTTGCCCTAGGGATTCCATCCTTAGAGGTTTCTAAGTGCTTGGGTTTAATCAACATTTGTTTCACTAAAGTCAACCTAGGAAACTATGCTCTTGAAACCTTGATTTTCACATAATGGACATTGTGGAATGAAAAGGGATTGAGACATAGACATTCAAATTGGAAAACATAATCAAGAAAGTGTTTGTGGTTAAAAGAACCAAACCTAAGCAAGATAACAGACAATTGAACCACACATGTGCTTGGTCCCTTTTGAGTCATTTGGTTTTTATGCAAACATTGGTCTTTCAGTTTGAACGACTTTTAGGGAAAAACATGTTCTTCATTACCTTGGTCTTATAAGCAGGTCCTCGTAGGGTCATTTAGGATAAAAAAAATCAAACACTCCATCCCTCAACCATCAAAATCAACCCATCTCACCAGAAAATTCTTGGGAACTTTTAAAACATCAATTATGTTAGACTTTAGGAAAAATCAACATCACCTTGTTAGGCTTAACACACCTAGCCAAATTATCCTTTTGTGTACGAGTTTACTCTAGGATAACACAAATTCCTAGGGTTTACAAGTGAATTATCATCTTGTTTGACTTAACACACTTAGTCAAACTATCCTCAATCAAAATCAAAATCAAAACAAGTTCTAAAGTCTAGCATTGATCCAAAGTTCCTAAAAGTTTAAACACCCATATCATTCACCCCTTTCATCCTTCATCTCATCATTGGTCCTAAATCATTTAAGAGATCAACAAGTTCAAAACACAAGAGGATCATGGAATATAAACTTGATTCATACATCATGAGTAATCCAAGTCAACCAAACTATCAGGGCCTTACAATGCCAATTGATTTTCAAAACTTGCATTTGTACAAACCATACATGGGATCATTATCTCCTACAAACCTCAATGATACAATAGATGTGAGTTTTCCCCTAAATTTTGGAACACATTTCCCTTTGGTAGATTTAAATCATTTGAAGTCAAAAATTACAAATCTATCAACCAAACAATCAAGGCATGAGCCTTCCCCCTTTACCAATCATCAATCAACCGAATTCGAGCAACACCCCCTTCATAAGTCGAAGCATCATAACAAATCCTCCCATTTTTCCATCGATATCACAACAACAGATGGCAACCATCCAAACAACTCCAATGGTCTACACAACCACTATCCCTCAAGTGTCTCAAGGACCAAGCATCTCAATCATGCCATTCACCACTCAAACCCTGGCAATCAATGTGACTGTTTCGCTCATCATAACGGTCAACACCATTCTCAATCCACCACCACCACCACCAAAACAAAACATGTAAAATCCATTCTCCATCATGTTGCAAGCCACTCAACAAGATGCCCGCCAAAAGGCACTCTAAAACCAACAAGTTGCACAGCTAGCTGCTCAGCAAGCGCAAGCGCAATTATCCACCCAACAAGCTGCACAAGCCACACAAGCCACACAAGCTATGCAAGCAGCACAAGCAAACCAACAAATATAGGTTCAATCTCAATCCCAACACTAGACTCAAAAAGTGCAAGCACAATACCACACACAATTGCAAGCAATCCACCAACAAGTGTATCAACAAGTCCTACAAGATTTTTAGGCACAACAACAAGTAGCTCAACAACAAGCCCTACAAAAAAAATTGTTGGCACAAAAACAACATGACCAACAACAAGCATTGTTGGCTCAGCAGCAAACGGAAGCATTACTCGCTCAACAAAGCTTGCAATAGATTCCCACCATAATTGCTGAAAAAAATGATCAAGATCTATCCATCGATGAACACCTTGAAGATGTTTCCACCTCATCCAATGATCAAATCAACATACATCAAGAGCCATTTTTTAGTCATGATCAAGACCCCTCCTACAAAGATCTATTTCAAGGAGTGTTGATTTTATTTGATCCTACTAACATAATCCAAGATCCATCCACCAATGATCATGTTGAAAATATCTCTACATCACCTAATGAGTTAGAGGAAATATCTCAAGAATTTATTCCAAAGCATGGTCAACATCTATCACCAAGGTCTAACAATGGTCCTTCCCAAGATACATTGACATCCTTAGACCTCATTGTTATGGATAGTGAAGGAATCCTCAACTCAACATTTGATCCAAATCCACTCAAAGATCAAGAGGATATTGAGCCACTTACCATGCCTTATGACGATGTCTAAGAACCCTTTGTAAGCAATCCATCCTTTGAAATCGACCCATGTCAAGAACTTGATGCAAAGCATGTCGAAAGCGATTCTGAAATCACTCAAGATCGAGAATTTTTATCTCCGAGATACTACAATGATCTAATGGACACTCTCTTATCTATACAAGATAATCATATCCATATAGCACATACTCCTCCATCTACCCATGAGATGCTTTCTTTGGATGGACACGTAGATGATCTTCATTCAAAATAAGAGTCCCATACTCTTGACATCATTACCAAGGTACAAGAGTCTCCTACTCTTAACATTTGTACACATGATCAAGGTATAGAAAAATCTAGAGACATACCAAAAGTGGATCATGAAGAAGGCTTCTATAGAAGTGGTGAATCAGAAAAATCTTGTGGAAACATATTAGAAATAGATCAAGAAGAAGGCTCCTACATAAGTCGTGAATCATAAACATCCTGTGAAATGAATCATGAGGAAAAAAATTATGTGGATAGTGAATCATTGACACTTCTTGAAGAAGCATTAAAATCTGATATTTCACAAGCTCAAACCAAATATATCAATAAGGAATTTATCCCACATATGGAGGATCCTATCACTTATAAACTTGGATCACTTACCTTTTTTAGGGAAATTTGTCTCATCAATAAAGAAGTTGTCACCTTTGAAGATCCACCACAGAGCAGAGAAGGAGTAGCACCTTGTTTCCAAGGTAAATCATATCCTATTGCAAATAAAATGTTTCAATGGATGAATTATCAAGGCAGAGGATTAGGCCTACATGAATAAGGTATCCTGGAATCAATGCAGATTATTGGAAATCCTAAGCATCAAAGCCTTGGTTATTCGACAATCAAGGAATATAAACATATCAGTGATACTTCCACAAAACTAGGGGCAACTTTGTCACAAGCAAACATAAACATAGGGAGCATGAAGAATCCTTATGATAAAACCAATGCTAATACTACAACCAGCCATGTCATGAATCATCATCCACCCATCACCCCATCCACGAATTTAGACCAACATAAAAAGGAGGATGTGAATCAAAGAAAGAAGAATATCATCAAAGAAAAAGAAGTTGTAAAACATGAAGGACAAATCAAATACATATGGATACCAAAGAATACAAAGAAAAATTATCCCTATCAAACTCCATTAGTCAAAGAAACTATGGGGAAATATAAAAAAGGGGCAAGTATCCATCAAAGATGTCCACAAAGGAAAAAGCAGGCTTCTCAAGCAACATACAAAGTATATCAAGAAGTTGGTCCTAATTCCATGCACACTTCCATATCCACCCATCATTGCTTATCTTCCTAAGTTTGGAGAGTCAAAGGTTCCAAACTATCAACCAATCCATCTTTTATTACTAAACACACTCCACCATCCATTCCTCCACGCATGATATCCAATTATCACATTGAACATGTATTGGTAGTCACCTTTCATAATAAGGATTCAGAAGGCACTCTGTCGCGATGTGCGTACAAAGATAGAGTTAACTCCGATATCACCAAAGCAAATAAGGAATCTCAAAAGTTGCTTTCAAGTGCACGTATCTTGAAAGAAACTTCTTCAAGTAGGATATCGATGGCACATTATGACAGAAGCATCTACATCGACAAAACCAAGCGGTTTAACATGAGCTTAAAATATTTTGCAAAATTTACAAAAAAATCAAAAAATAGAAAAATCCAAAAAAGAAAAAGAAAAAAGGATTAAAAATAGTAAAGAAAAAATCATCCTCTAGTGAAAACCACTTCAGTGGCACTTTGGAAAGGTACCATGATGAAAACCTGAAAAATAGACGTCATGTGTAGAATTGAGCATCTACATGCACCAGTTCAGTTGGAAGCATCTCATCCCATCCATAATAAAGCCAACATTTCCTCCATCTTATCCATAATAAATTCATTTATCCATGAACCATTTATCCAATCCATTTTCATCCATGTACATTCATAGTCCAAATTACCTTGATCTTGATAAAATTTTGGCGCACACTTTACACTTGTTTATGGTGAACATCTTGACATGGGTCATTTTCATCAATCATATCCTATCCAACATTATCTAAGCCATGAACCACTATCCAAATGAGCATATTCTGTTTGAACACCTTATCTTGTCTCAATATAATCCTTGTCATCCTTTGCATGCTTACCATAACCATCCATCCATCTATCCAAGAATCCACCCATGGCATTCCATACATTGCTAGACACTGGGGGCAGATATTTGCATCTTGCTTCGAGAATAAATCTTGATATATATCCTCCAACTTATGTGGTGATCCGAACATTGGAAAACGTGAAATCAAATTGGTCAAGCATTTTTGAGCCAAAATCCAAATCACTAGCCCATGGCATATTTTAACAAAAATATGTTCTTTATCAAGCTTTATCTTTCATCAAACATCAATCCAAAAAAATCAGTATCAGTCGCATCTAATGCGTATGTCAACGTGACATCAAATCATCAAAACAATTTTGTTCCAAATCAAGCTTCAAAATCATGATCAATCAAATCCAACCAATCCATCATCATCTTGGGATATCCTTCCCAATCCCTGTGTTGCTTAACACTATCCTTGCATTGTTGTGTATCCTCAACAATGTTATCCTCATCAATCTTGAAATCATTGTGTTGCTTAACAGTATCCTCGCATTGTTGTGTATCCTCAACAATGTCATCATCATTAATCCATCAATCTGATCAATCAACCTTAGCTTGGTTTTCAACAAAATCCCAAAAAAAATAATTTACATCATCATGCATATCCATATCCAAATCATCAAAAACATGCGAAAAACCCAAAAACATTCAAAAAATCAAAAATTCCAAAACATCCAAATCATATCAAAATCCAAAAACATGTTGAAAATCAAAAAAAAAAAAAACATAGTCATCCTGCCGAACTACGTTGTCTCTGAGCTTGAACGTAGGCAAGGTTGATCTTTGATCATCCCCCGAGACACCTTAGGTCAGTCCTTTAGGCATCTGTCACAATGACAATCTGTTTTCCCATCTTTTTCACATTTTAGTTGAGTCCTTTAGGCGTCCATCGCAACAATCTGGCAATCCGTTTTCCCATCTTTCTCATCACCAAGTCAAGTCTGTTGTCAACCGAGACACCCTAGGTCAATCCTTTAGGCGTTTGTCGCAGCAATCTGGCAATCTGTTTGCCCATCCATCTCATCAACAATCAAGTCCGTTGTTGTCCAAACTACGCTATCTCTGAGCTTAAACGTAGGCAAGGCTAATCCTTGATTGGCCCTCGAGACACAAAATCCAAAAACATTCACAAATCTTGAAAATACCAAAAACATTGAAAATTTTCAAAAATACAAAAAAAAATAGCCTCAAAACATTTTCAAAAACAATCCAAAAACATCAAAATATATGAAAAATCCAAAATGGTGCACCCGCCTCATCTCACTTTCACCCGCAATTATCATCACTCATAATAAATCAATCATCACTTTCATCCTTTGGTGAAGCAATCAAAAGAAAGTCTAGCAGGTTCCAAAGTGAATACCCTAATTGTCAAAGTCTCAAGTCTAGGTTAGTAAGCAAGCAAGTTGATCAACTCAAAGTATCAATATTTTATCACCCAATCAATCTCATCAAAACCCCGATCACAACATGTCCTAGGATGAATCCTTCCCATGATGGACATCAGCATCAGGTACCTCACCTTAGTTTAACCTTGGCTAGCGGTACAAAGAACATTAGCTGTTTTTTACTTTATCTGGTCTTTTTGACTTATCTTATTTTGTGTTCATTCCAAAGACCTCTCGATGATGCCTAAACAAAACAGGTTTAGAGAGAAAGGAATGGGGCAATGATCATTATCTTTTTGTCTGTTATGCTTGTTGGACGTTCTTGTAAAATAACTTGGCGAATAATTTCTTTGTTAGGTCTGTCCTAACAAGGTTTCGTATGTCAAGTGTGAACAAGAGCACTTTTATCTGATTGTCGAGTCAAATTCCATCACACTAGGTACAACGCCATCCTGGTTCTTTATACCATGATGCATCATACCTATGTGTGTTATCAAACATAAAGTAATTGTCCCTTTGAAAATCCCAACTCTTGGTAAGCAAATCATCATCATCATCATCATCATAGTGTAGGCTTGTGGATCCTCCTTTCATCATCTTATTCTTCTTATTCTTCTATCTTTACTAACATTTTATCTAAAATAGGTGTGTTGTATCAAAATATACACGAGGCTACCCATAGCCTATAATTGTCTATACATCATCGAAATTGTCTACATAAAAGAATTATCTTTCATCATTTGATCAATAGAACCACTCTCACATTTTATCACGATCTCGATCGAAAAATCAAACATTTCCGCTCGATCTCTCGAGGGGGCAATATATCAACATAATATTTCTGCTTGGGCAACCGTGGGGCATTTGAAAAAATTAAGAAATTTTGAACTTTGATCACAGCTGTTTATTCTTTGAATCAATGCAACAAGTACATTGCTTCAAAGAGGGGAAAAATGTAGACATGGAAAATATACAATTCGATCCAGCACACTCGATCTTGATTACTAATGTCATTTCTTCCTAAATCACACTCTCAGCTTGTCATCACCTTCCACCTCTTAATTAGATAAATCATTATTTATCAAATTAGGTCTTTCTCCTCTATTAATAAAATTAATCAATTTAATTTAATTAACCCTAAATCCCTTTTTAATTAAATAAATCATCTTATTTGATTAAATCCCTAAATTTTTCTCATTAAATTGAATAAATTAAACCTTATTTAATTTAATCTAACACTGTCCCCTTTAGTTAAATAAATCAAAACATTTATTTAAATAATCACTTTCCTCTCAATTCTGATTGAAATCAACTCATAAATTTGAGTCAAAATTGTCAAATCATCTAATCTCTCTTTAAATTGATCAAATCTTGATTAATTTAATCTCAATCACTAAAATCCTCTAGAGAATGCAACTTGCACAATAAATCAATTACTTTGATTTATTAAATTGTCTATTTTCTCTCAACATGAAATAAAGGAGGAATATTCCTTAAAATTTGAATTCAAAATCCAAGTGGATTTGTCCTTCCAAAAAATCATTCACTCCTCTTACATGTCCTTGGCCTTGAGCCAAGTGATATTAACTCCATTTCCTTCTCCCTTCAACATGTCACATTCAAATTTAAAATTTGAATCTCATAGAATTTATCATGCACATTGATCAAAATGTGCTCATTCCTCCTCCAATCACATGTGGACAAGTGGCATTCTCTTGCTGGTTGGTCTTTTGTCCCACATTCACCCAAATATTTCAATATCCCATTCTTTAAATCTATAAATAAAGGCCTCCTCTATTGAGTTAATCATCCACAAATTGAGTAAACTTACTATACTCAACTTCATCCTCATCCACAATCTAGAAAAAAGTTACTCTCTTCACATTGAGAGCTAATTTTATCCACTTCACATCAAGTGTTCATAATTTTCATGATTTCATAGCTAGGTTATGCCAAAATTGCATCAAGAAGCTACAACCATCACCAAATCATTATCAAGCTTACAAAAGAGTTGGGAAAGGGCTAATTTTGACACACCAATTGGCACCAAATCCCCCATGGGATCAAAATTTTGCATGCTTAATTAGGATTTCACATATCTTTACATATTGTGTTCTTCATTTTCCTATTTTGAGCATTGTAAATGGATTTCATGGGGAATCCTTGTTTTATCTTGCATATGAACCTAACTATGTGTTTGTTAGTTGTCTTTGTGCAAATATAGGATTGGGGTTCATAGATATATTTAAGGAAAGTGAGATTTAAAATTCATTTATGTTTCTCTGCCAAGTTTGGGATTGAATTAATTAGTGTTGACATGTTACCTCTTCTTTTTTTTGAAATCCAAGCCTTAGCGCCACATTGGCAGACTAGATTAAAACCATAGGAGGTGAAATTTTATTATTATGAGGGTTTCCCTAATGTGCTAGGTGACCTCTTAACTTCCCATGTCACATTTTGTTTCCTCTTGCATTTGTGTTGGAAACCCTAAAGCCTCCCACTCACCCTAATCTCCAACTCTTCCTAAACCATTACCCTGCCATTTCCTATGGTGGCACTCTAGTTGTAGGTGCATACTGGTGATCTCCCCAATGTTCAATGTTATATTTTTTTCTCCTTTTCATGTGGTTTCAATATTTTATTTTTATTTGTTTGCTTTGATGTTAAGTAGGGTCGAACCCTGTTGGCATCACACCCTCACACCTTCATATTTATGTGGTATTCTATTTATTTTTATTTTCCAATATATTAGAGAGAGGTGAATTTCTTGTACTGCAAGGTCGATTGGTACTCCATTTTGGTTATTATTTTTTTCATTGTTTTCTCATCTCCTTGTAAAAAGGAGGCACTTGGGTTCAAATGGGGTGTCAATTCTGCTTGGGAAAATACATTTAATTTCAGTATAACTTGCATTTGTTTCTCATCTCTTTCTTTCCTGCTCCTTATTTCCTTTGTTGTTTCCCTCTTTTTATCTCTATAAAAAATTTTTAAGGGGTGACCAACCGTGTTGAGTGTCATAGCTCCCACAGGGGGTCGTTGCCCCCCCGCCCTCAACCACCATGGTTGGGGTTGGGTGGCTATGCCCTCTTCCCAACAATAATTTTAAAAAAAATTAAAACATTAAATAAATGTTAACCCTCCCTTTTTTTGGTTATTCATTTATCTATAATTTATTATTTATTAATTGTTATAAGGTGCAGACAAAATATCTACAAGAATATAATTATTGTATGTATTTAACACCTTTGTTTTGTAGAATACCTCTATAAAGAAAAATATGTCAGATCCCATCTAAAACCAAACTACAATTTGTTTTTGTTCTTCTTGGCCAGAAGATAGTTGATTCTTTTAAGGCCAAGTATTTGTATGTACTTGGAGCAAGGTTGATAGGAATGAAAATTGTACATAATAACATGATCTCATTTGTTATTCTTTAGTGTAGGAATCCAGCCTATAAAAGCTACTAGTAGCAACATCAAACTTTTTTTATTGATCATGACTCGTCTTTAAGCTATCACCAATGTTCAAGATACATAAAATCCTAGGTTTTGTACTATATAAGATATCAAATCTCAGGAAATCATAGGTGTATTTGATTGCAACATACGACTAGTATTATTTCTAGAGTAAATGGGCTTAACCATATACATTTTTAGAACGCTGTACACTATAATATTCAGAGTTTGATGGCATCATCCAAGAAATAGCTCTGAATAAACTTGCATACCTGAAACCACTAGTCAATGGGGAAAATTTATCCACCCAACTTTAATGGGTCGTCAATCCATAAAGCCTCTCACCATACCTCCAAGCCAAGAGAATCTGAAAAGGCCCTTATTCAAGCATTTACACAACACTGAACATATCCGCATGGTCTAGTTTCCACATCCAAGTAACTTCAATCTAAGGTAGTACTCCATATTTAGTAAAAAGAGAAAACATCAAAACAAAACAACAACGCACAAGAACTTATTGGTTGTTTGTGATTGAAAATTCCACATGTTCTTAACACCTGGATTTCACATACCCTTTTCAAGATCAATCCCAATAAATTGTACAAGGCCAAATGGTTTTAAAATATAGGGACTTATCTCTCAAGCTGAACAAGTTTCCATGGTTGGTTGAGCAAGCTCTCCTCTCCCAATATCCTTTTTATTTTTCCCAAACTCCAATTGTGCACAATCCCCTTCAAAGCTCTCATAAATCACATTATATTCCTCCCTTCTCATGCCCTAACCCTAGGTATCCCTTTTTGGGGTTTTAAAAATTGGTCTCATAACTTCCAAACATTTAAATTATTTGACACACACACACACAATAAACAACCTTAGCACAATATTCACACAACCAATCATATTACTTCAACATATGAAGTAGGGTGACTAGGGCCTTTTAGGCTTCTCTCATTCCCATTGACTCATGTATATATTTGAAATCTCATTGGAATAGGTAGTCCTTGACAATAAAATAGATTGAGATATTCATAACTTGCATAATTATCAATTTAACAAAACACTAAATTTGTGTACCTCGGTCATGCTTGCTCGTTACCACATGCATTATTATAAACCAAGTTTTGAAGGTCAATATACTCAAAACTTAACATTCAATGTTTACACTTTATGATTCTCTTTAAATTTGTAAACTTATTGGGTGATCCCACAATAGTAGTTTACAGTTTTTGGCCAAACTGAACACTGCAATAATTTTTTCTAACTAAATCTTCACTTTTAGGCACCTATAGCGGCTAAACCGTGAGGAATTTGAAGATGATGCAAACTAGTGATTTGTGACATTTTGTCTGTAGATTCTAAATATATTTTTTTTCAAAAAATTTGGAATTAGATTGCACTTATTTTTCCATCTCCTTCGAAAACTAGTTTTTTTCAGTAAACAACATTTTTAAGGAGTGATGCTCACCATATACAACATAATTTTTTTCCATGAAGGATAAAATTCTATTTTTTCGAATTTAGATTTGTAACTACGATATCTAGCCCTTTCATTTGGTTTCATAGTGTTTTATTGAATTATTTTTTATTAATCAGTTTTTGAAGTCAAACCAATTACAAGTCAAACATAGGCAAACTGTATACAACATAATTTTTTTTGTATGTATCAAAATTCATTTTTATTTTATTGGATCAAGGACATCAATACCTAGCCCGCACATATTTTTCAGAATTTTATTTTAATAATCTACTATTTTTCCACATGTGCAAAATAGAGAGCTTGATTTTCAGTGAAAAACCTATGTGTTTAATCAAACTAAAAACACAAATACATAATAAAACCAAGACATATTGAAATTATATTCTTTGGATAGCTCGTTCTGAGGACTACCATCATCCAGTTGGGTTTGTGAAGTCTCCTCCATTTGCATCGTCAACCTGAGCTTCGAAGGGAAAAATTTTGGAGTTTATTGGTGCCAGAGGGGGAGAATGGGGGAAAAGGGGGGTTCCAGCAAACCCCTAGGGGTTCGCTCGAACCAGGGTTCATTCGAACCCCCTTCCCAAAAGCAATTTTTTTGCTTATTTTTCCAAGAAATGTGGAAACCGACATTAAATGTGTTCGCTCGAAGGGGGGTTCTATTGAACCCCATTTGGGTTCGCTCGAACCAAAAGTTCGTTCGAACCCCTAAAAACCAATTTTTTTTGCATGGGGTCATTTTTTGCAACTTTTCCTTCCTCACTAGAATTGTAAATCACTTTTGTGGGTTTACCCTATTAAAACATAGCTATTTGAAATTGAATCAAACTTAATATTCTAATAATTTTATTCACTACTCACTTGAGCATCCAAAATTATGCTCACCTTTATTTATGCACTTACCTCAATAAAATAGCTTGAATAGTACTAACCTTTGGCTTGATCCAAGTTATTTACGATGACATAATACATAAATCATATTTATAACAATTTTTAGTGAAACATATCCATATCCTCCAATTTTGATTAAGTTCCATTGTTCACACTCCGATACATAATGATAATTAGTTTGTTCCCCACCTAGATAATTTCCCATCTAGAATGTCATCCACCTAAGAGAAATAACCACATGTATAGACTTCATTTGAGGTACCCATTAGTTAAACTTCAATTTTTTTTATTGTATCCATGCTCTACAATCAAGGTAAGCTCGAGTCTTACTTAGGTTAGACACAAATTTTATCCTAGACCAAATCAACTATTAGACAAGAGACATTGTAAAATTTTAACCCAAATTTCAATTTCCATCTACAAGGGTATATATTTGTATGGATCACGATGGAGATTACACGCCCAGTCAAATTGTTGGTATCATCCTCATTAGTTGCCTATAATTTCATGAAATGAAAGAACAATTTTTTTTATCTTATTTCCTTTTACAAATAAGTTGGTACACCAAAAGCATCAATTAAAAATTTACACACTTTAACTTTGAATTCCATATTGCCCATATTTTACTTATTTAATTTTCTTCCACTTCCTTTATGTTGGTTTTTATAATATAGCTCACATTCTACCTCATAACTCGCCTAGGTCGCTTCCCTTGAATTCTCTATACACATCCTCTCACAAGCTCAAGTAAAATAACCTAAATAATTAATTAAATCAAATAGCTAACTTGATAATGGAATCATCAATAGACTAAATATTTTAAATTATTGTGTAAGAGGTTGGAGCTTACATTCCCCTCCCCTTAGATTGGACTTCATCTTGGAAGTCACTAAGGTTCGGAAAATATAATCCTATTATAATTATGAACATAAATTGTTGAATGTGTCATGGCTTATTTGCTATAAACTTAAAAATAGTCAAAGTATAATCCTAAGGTAAAATTTTAAATATCTTCTCCCACAATGTTAACATTCATGTATTAGAGAGAAAATGTCATACTATCAACTATAGTTCCCATACAATTTGCAACACAAATGTTAGCACCATTCATGTAATCTTTCAAATTAATGTCACGATCATATAAAGTAAGGTTGCACACATGTATATATGAATCACATTGATATTATAAAGCCAATAATCTCAACACCAATAGTTATCATATAACACTACTTTTCAACTAAAACATATTTAAATTTGTATAGTACTCCACAATCATTCTTTAAGAAGCAATTCATATAATCTTATTAATACACAATTACCCAACATTATGTACAGTTGTTATTAACACATACATCACAATTAACCACACCATATTCACATCACAAGGCTCACACAACGATATTTATGAGGATGATCTATGTCAAATTCACATTACCATATTACTATAGATCATGTAATAAAAAATACTAAATAATAGTAAAGTGAATATGCCATCACTATGTACCATATCATCATATAACCATGTATCTAATGAACCATGTACCATAATACCATAGTCATATTAGGAAATATGGTCTCAAGGCCCTTCTCTAAGGACCCCTCCATACATTTCCATGTACCCTCCCCTTGTTTGTGTAAGAGGGTTAGCTTTCAAAGGGAAGATACACACAAAATCACTCACATAGATATATATGGAGCAATGGATTATGACCATCCCATACTGGTCCCATTTACAACTCCCATCCTCACAATAAGATTCCCTAGGCTATCTACTCCCCTAAATGACCCACCAAGGATCCCTCTCGAATATGGTAGTTTACATAGATTACATCACAATACACAAATCAATAGTTGCAAATCATAAGAAGGCCTCAAAACAAATAGTGTAAAAACATAAACCAAAATTCCAGATTAAATATCATGCAAGAAAATATAAGATTTAATAATCAAAATGAGAAATGATGCAACATTTCAATTAAGAAGAATACATTAAGTCCTTGAGGTAGGGCCAAAGGAAAACCAAATAGTTAAGTAGCAAACTGTTAAAAATTCAATACCGTTGGCTTAAAATAGTGAAAACAAGTAATCAAATAAGTAAAATAGCAATAAATCACATTTCCACAAATTTGTACATCACATGCACTATGTGGCTTGGCTAAATCCACCCAAAGGGAGGAGGGTAATAGTGATCTCAAACCATAATATATATATATATAGTAGCATGCATAATCATGGTGGTCTTAAACCGCATAATATTAGCATAGTAGTCATATCCTAAATAACAAGCATAGTCCCACACAACCCAAGACTTGCTAGATAGCCAATCTATAATCCGCTGCCATGAAATATCCCATATGTAACCTACCTGTTATTATTTTACGGTCCAAATCTTAACCACTATTTCTTGTCACCAAGCTACCACTATTATTTCTATGCCCCATTATTTTTGTTCATAATATTACTTTTCTATACCTCATTAACATAAGTGTTGTGCAACTGAAAGTTAACCCAAGCATGTTCCTATAATTTGAGCTCTTTATCCCATGGTTTAACTTAATGGATTTTTTTTTAAAGTTCTCCTGATCAGATATAGTTGATACAATCTCACCAATATACTTACTAATTGGCTCTCGATGCTATCAAGTATCCAAAAGTTTGGAAATTAGCTTAAATGCCATACCCTTGAAATGCCAATGCTGGCCAAAATGTGAGTCACAATAAATCCACCCCAAGACACCTAGTAGATCATCCTCAACTCAATAGGGTACCAAATCTCAAGGCTAGGCTTGCACTATGAACCACAAGTGTGGCTCTCATGTGAGGGGGAGTAGATCATGTTCAACGTTCATGAAAAATCACAATTTTTGACATAGATCCTTTATCTAGAGTAGGGTCAACATCTAGAAAATCATAATTTCCCATTAGACAAACTTGTGTCCCTCAACCACTAGTTGCATTAGTGGGCCCTCTTCCAAAGAAGGGGTCAACACTAAGGGTGAAATACCAACATAAGACAACACATGACCAAAATTCCCTACTAATAGACATGCAACCACTCCAAATTTAGCATTTTTGCATCTATACACACATGCATATAATGAAGAGTATACATGGGTAGATTGTACTTGACATCCACACTACCCTTATCCCAAGTTTGATACTATAAATCACACAACATGAATACAACATTTATTGGTTTCCACATGTTACAATAGATGGACATAACATTTATTGGTTTTCTCACATGTTACATCACATAGAATTTCATATGAACTTAATCACCCATACCATATAAGTACAACATACACAAATTTTCCCTTGCTCCTACAAGATTTATTCCACAATGATTACATAACTATAGTTATTTTCAATTTTTACTCTTGTCTTATTTTTGGCATATCCTAAACCATTTATGATCATGGTTTAATTAACGTTTAATATTTGACACATGAAATATACAACACTACTAATGTTTACATTGATTCATCATCTTTCTCATTTGATTTAGCACAAATATCATTTAACAAATGAAATATATGGAGTGACAAATTATCCTCTAGGTGTAGTCCAAATTTCATTTTCTCTTCCTAGTATAAAAGATTCACTATTGTCAAGATTTTATAATTGTGTCATTACAAGTTTCAAATTCAAATAAATAAATAAGAGTTTGACTTGAGTACTAACGAAGTTTTCATATCTTGATACTAGTAAGGGGACTAGTTAACTACAAAATTAGAGTTAGTTTATTTGGAAAGGATACGTGGTAATTAATTTTCTCTACCACTTGAAACATATTTTCTTTTCCTTAGCAACTTAACTAAGTTATTTTCTCTTACAACTACTAATTTTAAGGGTCGCATCAAAAGGGAGCATGATATTTAAAGTATTATCAACATTTCTTGAAAGAGTAATAACGTGAAATGATTAGTAAAATACAAAAGGTGCATACTTCACTATAACTTAATAATAATTTCATGACCTCCTACCCATCATATTCCTTTCCTATTAGTATGAATTTTTAAATGTATTTATACTTTTATACACATATGCAAGGTATACAATGTGAGGGAACAAACACAAGAAGTAGATGGAATGGGAACACACCTCCTTCTAGTTGAACTTGACTAACTATATGGTCATTCTCTATTGGTTTCCACATTTAAGTATTAATAGGGAAAGAGAATTTGAATGTTATGTTGGTCACCTTCTACACAACTTGGTCCACATCTACTCTACTTTGAAGGGAAATTGATTCACCCCAAAATGAGCATTTGAGATCAGTAGGTGTCTTCGGTAACATCCATTTCTTTAGATTGACTCAAAAACACGTACTACTATGCCATAAAGTGGAATCAAACATAGTTTATTTCCCACGATTAATCCTCAGAGGAAATTTCAAGCAATTTTAGATCATGCAAGATCAACTAGTTTCAACAACATGCATTAAATATATTCAATAAACAAAATCATTAAAACTAAAGATAAAACAAAAGAAAAACACAAAGATTTATGTGGGGAAACCCTTTCAGGTAAAAAACCCCACCCTCCAAAAGCATATATCCATTGTATTATTCAGCAACCAAATACACAATTACAATACAATTGCAGGCTCTAAGCCTTTACATGGAGATTTACATCTTGTTCCATCTGGAGAAAATTTGACGACATAACCCCTATGAATCCAATCTCTCCTCTCACTCTATTCAAATGAACTACAACATTACATACGTGCTCCTCAAGTGTTATAGGAAAACCATCGTTACAACTTCCACACTAACCAAACAGTCACAAAAAAACTTAACCATCTTTACTGCGTAATACTGCCAAGACCAACTTGAATAGTCATGGTGTTGCGCTTAACCTTAACTTAACTAAGGTGTAATTATGACCTAGGACAAGGTACAACACATTTAATTACACCAACACCCCCTGTTAAGTGCAACTTAGGGAGAATGTACACAATGCAAGATGGGTCTTGGCAACTAGGCCATGTTAGGTACCCATGTACAAATGCAAATAAATCTCTCACAAACAGAGAAAAGGAGAAAACCTAGTGGGAAAAAACTCCTCCCCAAAAGAGAGATGAAATAAAATAAAGGAAATACTCTCAATGATGCATGAGAAGGTAAAAACCCCATGTGAGGAAAAACACCCCCCATAAGAGAGAAGTAGAAGAGAGACAAGGCAACCCCCCCTCAATGTTGAGTCACCTGCAATGATGGTAGAAGCTCGAAATTGAATGTTGAAGATGATCCAATCTCGCCGAACAACATTCCTCCCCTTAGGAAGAAAAAAAACCAAGGATGTATGTAGGATTTCAAGATGATGGATGATGTATGATTTCTCTAAAGCATTCTCAAGTGTCTCCATGTCGAAGCTGAAAGCTGACACACTCCAAATAGGCATTCTAAGCCACACTATTGAAGAGGAAAATCCAACATCTAGTAGAGAGGAATGTAGAGCATGATCCAAAGACAATGATATCCCCTTTGGAGACAAAGAAGCCTCCTCCAAATGTTGTCCAAATGTATCCACACTCATGTCAAACTCCAAAGAATGATCACGTAGAGAATGAACAAGAGGGTCAGAGTGTTCCCTTGCAACAACTGAAGACGAAGAATCTTCATCAAAGAGAAGATGAATGCCATCAATGATGTCCCCCAATTCTGCAAGATGGGACTCCACAAACAAGTCTGAAATACCTATCAAGAAACCATCCAAAATAGCCATATCTAGAAGACAATGTATATCCTGCTGCACTGAATCGCAAGGAACCAAAGCTATGGAATCACAAGCATCATCAACTGCAACAGTAGATGGAGGAGATGAAATGAATGGCTCAAGTACTAGATCTGATGTGAGAACTCCCAAGTTCAAGTAGCCAAATGTCTCCTATGAATCATGGTTCATATGATCAATAATCGAAGGAACAATGTCACCATCAAAAGCAAAATCTGCAAAGGTATATAAGCGAGATGAATGATCAACCACCCCAGTAGCAATGATCTCTCTACTCTCCAATTCTCAAATGATGAATGAATCAAGAGTGAACTCCATAGTTCTCCCATCTCCACCATGTGTAATCTGATATATGGAAAGAAGATTTCTCATCAAATGAGGAACACACAAAAAATCCTAGAAAGTGTTGTCCCCAAAACTAATAGATCCCTTCCCTGTTACACTTATGTATGTATTGTTTCCCATCAAGATAGGAGACATAGAACAAGGCTGAAATGGAGAGAAAATAGATTGCGAAGATGCCATATGATGTGATTCTCTTGAATCTAGAAGCCATCTCCTTGATCCTGGACTTGAAAAATCACAAAGATTTTGTCCTTTATTTCCTGATGTAGATGCCAAATGAACTTTTCCCTTAGATTTTTTTGAAGGAAAAGAAGGTGATTCAGACATTCTAGAAGAAAAAACAATGTGATTCTTTTTGAGAAGATGTTTCAACTCATTAGTATCCTTCTTATAACAATATTGTTCTTCATGTCCATCCTTCTTGCAATATGCACAAAAATTCCTCTCCTTCTTAGATGATTCCCCTTTGGAAGAGGATTTTTTCTTTGCTTCATTTGAATATGGATTATTCTTTGCTTTCTTTTGTTTCTTATTTGATTATGATTCTTTCACCTGATTAACCAATAATGCCTGAGATTTAGAAGTCTTGATGAGACCCATTGAGATAAGATTTTGCTGCTCATGTATCAACATCTCAGAAAATGATGCAAATGAAGGTGTAGTATATGCAGACCCCATAGTCAATCTATGAGTATGAAAGCTAGAAACAAAAGAAGCATAATCAAGACCAAGTTTGTTCATTGTATTGTAGACCAACTGAATGTCCTTCTTATTAATTCCACATGCTTTACATTGCTCTCTTAGATCATTAACCTTAGTGATGTAGTCTTGGATGTTGTCAAAGTCCTTGGGATCAAGGCTCACCAATTCATTATCAATTTGATAGCCTCTTACTTCATCTATAGTACCATACAATATTTTCAATTTGTCCCAAGATTCATGAGAATTGTTACATGATTCAATTTGAAACAAAAAATCTTGGGAAACTAGTCTACGAAGACATCCAAGAGCTTTGGTATGTTCAATCATCCATTTTATCTTTTCATCTGCATCTATAGGTTCAGGTACCTTATTTTCAACATATAGAGAGTGACCTTTTGTCATTAGAATATTCCATGCATTTTGATGCCATGTTGAATAATTATATGATGTGAGCAAAGGAACCTTAGAATGATCCATGAAAATGAGAGAGCACAAACAAGCAGATCAAAGTAATGCACCAAGAGACTCCCCCAAAATAACTTGATCAAGAAACCCCCTAAGCAATATCTGATTCGACACTTTATACTTAGTGCGTTTATAATTGCCACTGCCAAAAATAGCAAAGTGGACTTTGATCTTGGTACATGCAAATTGCCAAAATAGGACTCAAGCTCAAAGTGAAAAAATTAAAGTAGATGAGATAAATATGATCACACCGCTGGAAAGTACACGAAAAATCATGCACTTTCAAAAAAAATTCACCCAAAAATGTTACCGTAGAAGCAAGATATGAGCTCCCGAAGTTCCCAAAATGAGGACGAAGCAGCAACACTTGTGAGAATCTGCAATTTCTGTAAAAACCTGAAGCCAAAACCAAAAGATGATTGCACCACTATGAAGAGTGTGAAAAATTATTCCAAATCAAAAAAAAATTCTCAAAAAAAGGAGCCAAAATGACCGAGTTATGGAGCTTCAAAGTCCGCCTTCCAAAATCGAAACGCAAACCATGAGGGGAGATAAAAATCCTTTAGGTTGCTGATGTCAGTAGTTCAAGCGATTAAATTTGATGGCCTCCTGCACATCAAAAAATAATATTCCCTCTACCAGAGAATATTTGTTAGATTTTAAGGTTAAAATTGAAGGTCCGGTAGCTATCATCGGAAAATGCGCCTGGTGTCGAAATTTGCGTTGGAATATGCTTTTGTGATCAGAATATTCTATGCAACGGAATTGACCGCCGGTTTTTTTTGTCGGCTATCGCTGCTTGGTTGTCAGCTTTGAAGATTTTCGTTGCCAGTCCACCGGTTTTTGACTGTGACCGCCGGTGGCGGGTGAAGGGGCCACAACCGACAGGCCACGTGGCCTCTGCTAGTACCCTGTACCTGCGGGTACCTGCGAATTGTAGGTACTCTGCAAGAAATTTATTATGCAAAAACAATCTTTTGCCCTTTTTACTTTTGACTTGATTTTTTTTTTTTTTTTAACTTTACAATTTAATCCTAAAAATGACTTTTTCAAAAAAAAATTCAAATTTTTTTTGAATTTTTTTTTTTTGAAAATAAATTGTACCATCGCTACAATAATGGCGCCCTGGGGGGCCGTACAGCTCTTCGGGCAAATTTTTTTTGCCTCACCGAACAACTACTCTGGTTTGGACGATTTGGTAATCGATCTTAGTGTTTTTGGCCCTTCTGGACGTGATGGCAGGGTCAGATTTGACCCAAAATGCTCAAAAAAGGCAGTTACCTTCTAGATATGGAAACCACAATTCAACTTCAAACCATCATAGATTTGGCCTCGTATGCCCGATTTGGACGAAAAAAAAGGAAAATTTGACTTTCTTGAACCTTCCGGATGCAATGGTGAGCTCAGATTTTCACCAGCAAGCTCCAATATAAACCTGCAATAAAGAGCCAAAAATGGAACCTCCCCAAATTTGGTACCTCTCTTCAAAAAAAGACTCTCTAATGGCACCCAACCCGCTCTGATACAATGTTAGAATTGGCTATGGTTTCCAAGATCTTTGGACCAAATGGAAAGCACAAAAAGAGAAAATAATGTGACAAGAATAAAATTTATTTTGATCAATATGATCATGATATGAGATGATTTTGATTGTACATAAGAGACCCCTTGGTTATATAGCCAAGGTGAGAACATAGGAGGGCATAAGATTATGACAAGTGTCATAATCTTATGACATGAGACAACTGTGAAAATTTATCACTCCACCTAAAGTGGAAAGTGATAATGTGATAACCACCACAAATAGTGGATCACCCACAAAAGGTGGAGAGGTAATCACATGATATATCCACGAAAGGTGGAAGTGATAAAGTAATAACATGATAAGTCCACCAAATGTGGAAAAGCTCCAACTACCTCCTATGTGTTCCTTAAAAAAACTTAACTAAGGTGTAATTATGACCTAGGATAAGGTACAACACATTTAATTACACCAACACCTAGAAGGTATCCACTTCAACAAACTCATGCCACCTACATAGCCAAGCCATCAACTGCAAATACTAGCTCCTTGTACCAACCAATCGAAGAAGACCAAACACATTGATGCAGTCAAGGTAGGAGGATCCAATTAAGGATTGTCCAGCCTTGCAGCATATACTATTGCCTCCATGATCACAATAGATATGCAACAGGATTTAGTAGCTAATCCACAAAAAGATAAAAGACATTCATGAACACCGGACACAAGATATATCCTAGGAAAACCCTAATAGGGAAAAAAACTAGCCTTCAAAGCTCATTACTTATTATATCAAATCTCAAAACACATTATAGATGCCACTTGGGCTTTACAGATGCTAGGCTGCAAGCCAAAAATTACAAATAACTTATATAATGACAATCTTCACAACAATCTTCCATCGACTCCATTTGCTGCTCCACATTCCCTCTCTGCTCTGAGATCCTTCTATATTAGAATACTTCTTCTCCATGCTTCATAATTCACACCATTAAACACCTTATTGATTCATCCTCCTCTATCCCTCATAGCAAATCCTCTCTCCTATTTATATCATTCATGCATCATTTAACTCTTAACAACTTAGCCTAATTACAATGGCTAATAATATAACGTGAAGACCCAAATAGGTCGGCAATAAAGAAATTACCATGCACACCAACCAATGTCGGCCACAACAAATCAAGGACCCAAATTAACTTCCTCAAACATGCAACACCTTCAGATTTCAATCCTCAAAGGTCAACAACATGTTACAACACCCTATCAGCCAAGAACATGAAAACTTCAAACTCTCAAAAGAAATTCACTAATTGTGAGCACCATGATCAATGTGGACCACCAACACACATTCTAGAAACATCCACAATCATCAAGGATCACCTCAGAAACGTCTGCAACAACTCAAGTAATCAAAATCACATCATCTTCCTTCAAGCACATCAACTAGAACAATTGAACAACTATCCGAACACAGACATCCATAACTCAGTCAAATAGTCATGCGCACCTCTGAAACTTTCGATGAATAAACTACACATAATCATCAACAAACCCTTTAATCCGCAACTTCTAATCCTCAACGTACGACTCTAGCCAACATATGAAGATTCATTGCATCACTGACAAACCTGCCACTTCACTGTCAACTGCCTCAATTTCTGAATACTTTTGGATGCTCCTGCATCAGACTCTCGGGGTTATTTGAAAATTGAGCCTCTTCACTTTGATCTATATTGTATCAAATCCAATGTTATTTCTTGCATAGGTTCGATGATCGGTTCATAGGTGCTTGCAACTGCCTCACGGTCGACGGTCTATTCAAGTCCACCCTACAAAATTGCCTCAAGCTCTACTAAGCAATTTTGTCTCTTCAATGGGTTTGGCGATCTACTTGCAGGCCTTGCATTGCCTCACTAGTTGTCGATCTAAGCAAGCCCACCCTGCAAGTTACCTTGGGTTCTTCATCTTGTCATGGTCAAGGTTCGACGATCTACTTGTAGGCCTTGCACTACCTCAATGGTCGACGGTTTGAGCAAGCCTACCCTACAAGTTTCCTCTAGATCATTGTTTTCTTTTATTCCTTCATTCACACTTGCTTCATTCTGGGTCATAAAATTTCTTCTTACAATCAATTCTTCTAGTTCCACTATCCAACCCGATTCATCCAAGGGTTCCCCTTCCTCTGGATAATTTAATTTAGTATCAACAGGTTCTTCTTCATCTACACAAACTATCTCAACATTCTTTACTTCTTCTCTTTCATTAGCTTCTCTGATATTAGGTTCTTGATGACCTTTAGTGCTCGATTCTTTCTTCTTCCAAACGTGAAAATAGGTTCCTTCCCTAACAAATCTTATTTCAGTCCTCTAGTACCCTTCATTGTGATAAGAATTATGAATCCTATCACCACTCCCCTTGTAGTTTGAAATACTATCCTTGTTATGATCCACATAAGGTCTTCTTTCTCTGCATCTTGATCCCTCTTTTCCTCCAACATGAGAATTCTTCCATCTATACAATCTTCTATGCATACAGGTAACATGTTTCCATTTTTCTCCATCAATCCATCCATAATCCATCTTCTTACAACCTATCATAGGCTTTGTCCTTCTGATTTTATCCCAACACATCTCCTCAGAATGATTCCTTAATCCACATAACTTACAAGGATGTAGATCCCAACATAATTCCTTTTCATGTCCATGCTTATTACAATGTGAGCAAAACATACCTTTTCTTCCTTGATTCAAACTTGCAATAACATTCTTACCTCTATCATATCCTAGGCCTTCACTCTTTTCTCTCATTACTGGTTCAATAGGTTCTGTGATTCCTTGTCGTTGATTTCCCAATCCTTTTCCTTCATATCCCATTCTTTGCATGATTTTGAAACCAATACCATCTCCAATAGTTATAGGCTTTCTCTCACTTTCATCTTCTGCAACATCATGCAAATCATTAGTATCATATGAAACTTCACAAACTTCAAGCTTAGATCTTATATTCTCATTCTCCTTCCCCAACTGATTAACATGTTCCTTCAACTTATATATTTCCTTCTTCTGCAAATTGTTCTCCTTATTTAGCTCTTTCAAACTTTCCTTTGGATCTTTTCTCTTCTTGTCCAACTTCTTAAACAACTTGAATCCTTCTTACTTATATATTTCCTTCTTCTGCAAATTGTTCTCCTTATTTAGCTCTTTCAAACTTTCCTTTGGATCTTTTCTCTTCTTGTCCAACTTCTTAAACAACTTGAATCCTTCTTCTATTTCCTTTTCAATATCTTCAAACTTTTCTAGCTTTGCTTCCAATTCTTCATTTCCCCTTCTTTCAAATTCTAGTTCTTCTTCAAGAGAATCACACTTGTCTTTTCCTAGTTCTTTCATCCTCTCCATCAATTCTGCATTACACTTCCTGAGTTCACACAATTCTTCCTCCAAAGTATCCCTTTCACATATCAAGTTCTCTTTTTCCTTATTTTTTCTTTTCCCAATCTTCCCCATCTTGCAACAGATTCACAACCAGATCTGATAAACTTTGCAACCAACTCTTCCACCTACTCTTCAACCTGCTCTAATAAAGATTTGCAACCATCTCTTTAGATTTGCAACTAGATCTTCAACCAACTCTGATAAACCAGCAACCAACCATCTCTGATACCAATTGATGCAGTCAAGGTAGGAGGATGCAATTAAGGATTGTACAGCCTTATAGCCAATACTACTGCCTCCATGATCACAACAGATATGCAATAGGATTTAGCAGCTAACCCGCAAAAAGATAAAAGACATTCATGAACACCAGACACAAGATATATCCTAGGAAAACCCTAATAGGGAAAAAGAAAGCCTTCAAAGCTCATTACTCATTATATCAAATCTCAAAACACATTATAGATGCCACTTGAGCTTTATAGATGCTAAGTTGCAGCCCAAAAATTAAAAATAACTTATATAAGGATAATGTTCGCAACAATCTGCCATCGACCCCATTTCCTACTCCACATTCCCTCTTTGCTCTGAGATCCTTCCGGATCAGAACACTTCTTCTCCATGCTTCATACTTCACACCATCAAACACCTTATTGATTCATCCTCCTCTATCCCTCATAAAAAATCCTCTCTCTTCTATTTATATCATTTGTGCATCATTTAACTCTTAACAAGTTGGCCTAATTACAATGGCTAATAATATAACGTGTAGACCCAAATTGGTCGGCAATAAACAAATTACCATGTGCACCAACCAACGTTGGCCACAAAAAATCAAGGACCCTAATCAACTTCCTTGAACACACAACACCTTCAAATTACAATCCTCGAAGGTCCATAACATGTTACAACACCCTATCAGCCAAGAACATAGAAACCTCGAACTCTCAAAAGAAATTCACCAATCATGAGCACCATGATCGATGTAGACCACCACCACACATTATAGAAACAACCATGATCATCAAGGATCACCTCAGAAATGTCTGCAACAACTCAAGTCATCAGAATCACATCATCTTCCTTCAGGTACATCAACTAGAACAATTGAACAACTATCTGAACACAAACATCCATAACTTGATCAAATCTTCATGTGCACCTATGAAACTTTCGGTGGATAAACTAGACATAATCATCAACAAACCCTTTAATCTGCAACTTCTAATCCTCAATGTATAGCTCTAGCCAACATATGGAGCTTCATTGCATCACTGGCAAACCTACCACTTCACTTTCAACTGCCTCAATTTTTGAATACTTCTGGATGCTCCCACATCACACATCCAAGAACTCCCACTACATGGGTAATGCAAAATCTGAAAAGATAAAAGGCATAATGATTCTACCAATAACAACACATAGAAAGTGTAGCTATATAGTACCAAGGATCATCCACAATGATCTGCAAATCTTGCAACCAACTTCTACAAGAAAAATCTCTCTCAACAATCTTCCATAGCTATCCCATGTTCTCTATATCTGACAAAATAAAGAGATACAAGAACCTCCATGTCATCACCCATCCTTCAAGCTATGTGATGTCTCCTAAAAATAAGACAAAAAAATAAAAAATCTTCCACTCACCAATGGATCAATCTTTAGTCTATTCCTTCATATTTCCTCAAGCTTTCCAAACTAAGAAATCTTCACAAAAGGAATACCTAGAACTAGAAACACCAAGAATAAGGAAATCCTAGAAGAAAGCTTTGATACCAATTGAAGGGAAATTGATTCACCCCAGAATGAGCATCTGAGATTAGTAGGTGTCTTTGGTAACATCCATTTCTTCAGATTGCTCTGAAACATGTACTGCTATGCCATAAAGTGAAATCAAACAGTTTATTTACCACCATTAATCCTTAGAGGAAAGTTCATGCAATTTTAGATCATCCAAGATCGACCAGTTTCAACAACATGCATTAAAAAAATTCAATAAATAGAATCATTAAACCTGAAAGATAGAACAAAAGACATAAACACAAATATTTACATGGGGAAAACCCTTTCGGGTAAAAAACCCCACCCTCCAAAAGCATAGATCCATTGTATTATTTAGCAACCAAATATATAAATACAATACAATTGTAGCATCTAATCCTTTACATGGAGATTTACATCTTGTTCCATCTAGAGAAAATCTGATAGCATAAGCCCTCTAAATCCAATCTCTCCTCTCACTCTGTTCTAATGCTTTACAACATTACATACATATTCATCAAGCGTTACAAGAAAACCATCATTCCAACTTCCACACCAATAAAACAATCACAAACAAACTTAATCGTCTTTACCACAATATTGCCAAGACCAACTTGAATAGTCACGATGTTGCACTTAACCTTCACCACATCACCAGTTACCACAATGCCACATTATACTACTCCACTGCAAACCCCTTCACCTAATTGCCACGGGTTGTGGGTTACGACTAAGCAACAACCCCCTCATCAGATTGTCACGGTTTTGCAGGTTAGTATACTACCATACTACCAACCTTGCTCATAGAATATCATGGGGTTGCGGGTTACCCGCTATACTGTAGGCTCCCTTGTCAGACTTATGTGAGATGACGGGTAACAAATAGGTGAGAATTTTCCAGCAACTCGCCAACACTATGGTAGACCTCTACGGTACTGCAGTATACAAGATTGAACCTTTAATGCCAACCCACCAGATACCACTATACCATAGTCCTCATGAAACAACTGTTGTGGGGTGGTAGGTAGCAACTGTTCCCCGCAATACCGCAAGCTCTAATGTAGACTTTCATGGTACTACAGTGTAGAAGACTTAACCTCAGCTAAGTGTTTTCCCAATTTCAAAGAGCCTTAACTAGTAATTTTGAGATACCTATTCTCAACATACTTATCAACTAGCCTCTTGCCATATGCATTTAGAATTAATACCATTCATAATTAATTAAGTGCATTCTCAAGCATTAGGGGATTAATCAAGTGAAGCATTGTTTTAGGAGGAAAGGGAGTATCAAGGCAATCATGCTTATTTGTATTTCATAGCTTCCAAGGGGTAACATAAGGCCCCATATCCAAGTTTCTTAAGTGTAGAGCACAAGAATTCTTTAGTGAAAGAGAATACAATGGAAGATAATCATGAAAATCAAATTTTGTCTTCTCCTAATATCTCTCCTATTTCTAACAAAGATATTTTGGTGATAGAATATCAAAACAATGAGAGTTATAAGAGTTATATTTGTCTCTCTTACCCTACCTCTCCTACTAGGGAAGACATCATTAGATACAAGGATGAGACCATTGAAACATCCCCTAATACTACTTTGCCTATTGCTCCTATTTGTGAGAATGAGTTGACACAAGATAATCGAGATAATCCAACTATCGATGAGTCCCCTACTTATGATGAAGTTATTTTAGAAGAACCAAATATTGACTGTCATGAACATCTAGTTTGTACCTCTCCTAAAAAATATCCTACTAGGGAAGATATCATGGTGGAATAAAATGAGAACATTCACTATGAAGATGATGAAGTGACATTAGACTCCCCTTCACTAAGAGATCATGAAAATGAGGATAGTTCTTCTGAGGTTATGCACATTAGATATCCCTTGAAATACTCTCCTGAGCCTAAAATTATCATTTATCCACCCTCACAAAAATCACAAGTTCAAAACAAACACGTGCTTATCTTAGAACCACCTAAAAGGCAACTTGATAATACTAATAATGTTTCACAACAACCGAGTTTCAATATTGTTGCTCATACATACAACACTAGGAACAATCCGCAACCAAGACAAACAACTCAAGAATCTCTCTCGTTGCCTAACCCTATCTTACCTGGCCCTCCTTTTTGCCTTTAAAAATTGGAAAGGAGTATGATCTTGTTGAGAAACTAAAGACTAATCCTACTAATATATACTAATGGTAGCTCATTCAAGCTTCCCCTCATTATCACAACATGCTTCAAAGTGCTTTACAACAAGTCCCAACCACTCCCAATGTGCAATCAAATGATGTGGCAACCCAAATTCAAGCTATGACTCCGGCCAACTTGGACATTAATTTCCATCAAGATGAGTTACCTCCCTTAGAAATTGAAAATAAAATTCAAATCTTTCAACAAAATAGTCCATATCAACCGAATTGTGATAAAATGAAGCCTTGTTGACAATGGTTCAACCTTGAATGCGTGTAGTGTGAGCCTTTTTGAAAAGATCAAAGTGAGTAAAAGTAATATTAAACCTAATTCTTTATCTATTCACGGATTTGATAACATAGGGAAACAACTGCTTGGAGTCATCACATTACCTATTAGAGTTGGGAACGTAACATTAGAAAATCCAATCCATGTTATGCTTGATGGTCTTTCTTACAATCTGCTTTTAGGGAGACCATGGATTCATGAAATGAATGGTATGCCTTCTACTTTGCATCATTTCATGAAGTATGTCTATAACAAAAAATTCTACACACTACAAGCCAATCACGAACTTGAAAGTTATTTGATGACCCAAAAAGAAGGATGAGATCCTTTGGAGGTATTGAATCAAGAAGAAAAAGTGGAAGCCACAAAGGAAGAAGAACACAAGAAGAAAATTGAGGAAGTCACTAAGCTATTGGACAATGATTGGGGTTCCTTAGATTTCACACCAACATTCATGGGAGAATATAAGATCATAAACAAAGAGTCTGAAAAGGGAAAAGAAAAAGCGATAATGTCAACACAAAACTCGAAAGTATTCATCTCAACTACTTTAGGAGATCATGTGAATTACACAAC
Organism: Sequoiadendron giganteum; assembly: GCA_007115665.2. Lineage (NCBI taxonomy): Eukaryota > Viridiplantae > Streptophyta > Pinopsida > Cupressales > Cupressaceae > Sequoiadendron > Sequoiadendron giganteum. The sequence goes on along the minus strand of CM021107.1, from coordinate 75,385,536 downwards.
AAATTTTGGTGAAGCCGATTATGAACAAGCACCAAACCCTAAAGAAATGAAAAATATTTATGGAAGAGGTTATGAAACTTATGATAAAACTTGGTTATAGTGGAAAAGGATGTTGTGCTAGAGAACAAGGTATATGTGCCCCTATAGAGCCCAACACGCAAGAAACAACTTGTGGTATTGGTTATTGTCCTTTGATAGAAATCAAACCAACAAACAAGCCTTTACTTAATATCCACACTCTTACAAAGGATTCTTCTAAACCAATTTTAACATTAGTTCATCCTAAATTGATAGACACTAGTGGTCTTTGTTATTTTCCTTCAAAAGAAATTAAAAAACAAAGAACATTCACTTAACATTAATGTTGAATCACACACAACACTCCTAGGAAATGTCTTAGTAATGATTGGAGATCATTATATTTTACACCCTCTTGTAAGGGAGAATACAAAATCTCACAATCTAAAGAGTCTTGTGTAAGTATGACATCTTGTACTAAGCAAGATATATCTTTGTCGTTAAATAAAGGAACACATTTTACTATTGACCAAGAGGGTATCTTTTCAAGACTCCTCCAAGATCATTTGATATCTCTCCCTCCAAGAACACAAAAGAAATTTTATTACAAGAGTTCATTTTTTCCATATCATGGAGTTCATGGTCATTCTACTAATGAATACAAGGCTTTAAGTAATAAAATCCAACATATTAATGAGTTTGGTGCTCTTCCTTATGTGGGGGCACAAAATTCCTATAATTGATATTGATTTTCGCTCTAGCATGTTTGTCATCAATCATTTCATCTCATCCTTGTCTTGCACTAAGTGGGGGGAAGGGGTTAGGTATCCTTGTCCTCATACTTCACATGTCATTGTCTCTTTTGGCTAGTTGACATCCTTTCATGTATATGTAAGATAAATCTTGGGATGTGAGCACCATGCCTTAAGTTGACTCGCTTGTGATGTACTGAGTTATCTTTAGCTGATTTGTGGGGGCAACTCTTTCTTCCTACTTCATGATGTAGCTTATTTTAGAAACATATGACTTGGCATAGGGTTTTCGGAGGAAAAATCTCGTGTCTTAGGGTGAAACATCGGCCACTTTAAGGAAATTACTCATAGTGATGGTGTTAGCAACTGCTTCAAAGTGGGGGCATACATCGATGGCATCTTTCAACATATTTCATGGTGTGATTTTTCTTTTTTCTTGTGATTTGTCCTTTTCTTGGTGGTTTCATTGGGTTTGATGCCTTCCAAGAGTGTATATCTATCATCATGGCATGATGTGAATGATGAATCCCATGAGTGATGATCTAACACCCTAGACTTTTCCTCTCTTGGAGACATTAGGCACAATGCTCCCTAAGAAGAAGACCTTATATGGACAAAGCAAAATACCCTTTAACAAAATTTTACATGACAAAAGCATTTACAAAAAGCATTACATTGTGGTTCCTTATTGAAGTTATCAGGAGGATAGCTTTGGTATGGTTGGTATAATGAGAAGCCGACACACTTGCATGACTTTCCATTTATACGGTGATAATTCGACACACTGGCATGACTTTTTCACTAAACCACCTTGTTTGGACAACTCACCTAGTGGATAGACTAAGGTTCCACTACCCCAGAGTGAGAAACGCATGTTACAGAAAAACATCCTAGATGTGTTTAACATCACGTTGGATCGTCGAAGCTTGATCCTTTTCTCATACAAACATCCTTGTTCCACATGGTGTTGGAATGGTTGTGCTTGATCTTTTTTTTTTCTTTATATTTCCTAGCCTTTGACAGTGTATGATCATGTATCTTTGTTATTGCTGCATACTTAAGTGTCTTGAATGTCTACTTTAGTGTGAGTTTTACATGGGTTCATCCTCTCACTAAAGTGGGGGAAAAAAGTAGTGTAAAAAAAAGTAGTCCTTTTTCACACTTAATTTGGGAATAATTGACATATAATTAACTTAACTGAACCTTGGGTTAGTGTTGTAATGTGTTGTACACATTCACACTAGTCTATGCCTATTTTCAAGCTAAACACACCTAATTTGTGTCTTCTCTAAGGTGTTGTAAAGTATTGTTACACACTTTCACACTTTTCTAAGGTTTATTTAATTAATGAAGCCTAATGGGCCCCTTTTAATAAAATATATATTTAATTTGTATCTCATTTAGGTGTTGTAAAGTGTTGTAACACACTTTCACATTTATCTAGGGTGCAATTAATTAATTATGGTTAATTAGAGTTAACTGGCCCCTTTAATTCAAATTTAAACCTTATTTATGACACATCTCAAAGATCTATCCTGAAACCCATAATTCAATCTATCAAACATTTAATTGGGAAAATTTGAGGTCCTAGAAACTGGTGCTAGGACCCATTCACCCTAGGTGGTGAATGGGTCCTCCCTCTATAGGACCCCCCTTTATCAACACATTCTACATGGGTTTTTAGTGTTCTTTCATTCCCCAAAGGAAAGGTCTTGGAAAACAGTGCCAGGACCCATTTGCCCTAGGTGGAAAACAAGTCCTCCCTTAATGTGGATCCCCTTTTTAAATTTCATTTTGGCAGGATTTTAAGAATGTTTATTTCCAGATCTGGTGTTGGCCTTAATTGTTTGAATTTTGAGGTTAATCTCCTAGTTTAGTATAAATAAGGGGTTAATTCACATTTTTTTCACCTAGCAAATTTGAGAGAGCATCCTTATAGAAAATTGGAGTCTACAAGAGTATTTCAAGAGTATTCATAAGCCATTTCAAGGTAGATTAGTGAAGTTTATTGCAGCAATTCAAGATCATTTCATCATGTCAAGGGTTTTATGCATTCGTACATTTGTTGAGCTAAGATTGTCAATGTAGCATTGAAGATCCCTCTTGAAAACATTGTTTCACATCTACTTGAGATCAAGATCTACATTCTTCATGTCCACTACATGCTAGTTTGCAGATTTGCATTACAAGACATCTTTCAAGGTATCATCAATTGCATTATTTCATGTTTCACGCTTCAATTTCTTTATTTCATCACTTAGTTTAATTACCTACAAGGGGTTTGACAAAGGAAAACTGCTATTCACTAACCATCAACAATTTTTTCTTCCTTTGAATGTGTGTTTGCAGATTTATGGGTTGAAGATCAAGTGGAAAGCAAGTTTGGAGCAAATTTGTCAAAGTTGTCAAGTTGCAAAAGTTATCATTCAAAGTGCAAGAACGAACAATTGAAGCTACATAACTAATTATAGGTTTTCAAGAGCTGACAACTAAGGATCTGAGAGTGTAGACATCAAGGAAAATAATGCAGATCTCAATTTCAAAAACCCTAACAGGGACACATTCCCCACTAAAGGCGAATGAGTCCTTTGTGCCCTAAAAAAAAGCTTCTTGCAGCAAGGTACACATCACTTTAAGCTCCTAAAACTCCCCTCATAGTTGCTATAATAGTTAGGGTTAGTTTTTTATTATTATTTGCATATTTTGGCCTTCATAATTCAATGATTCATAGTGAAAATTAGTTGGTTTACCATCTTGATCAATCCATCCTAGTGGTAAACCCTCTTTTTCTATGTTTCAATATCTTTGTTGTTGCATTGATGTCAACCTATGGAGATGATTTGATTGGTTACATTATGTTGTCATTAGTAGTATCATTGATGTCAAACTCTAGTGCTACTTTGATGAGCCTATATTTGTGGATGTTCAACCTCTTGTGCGGTTGAGATACTAAGAAGGTATTGCAAATATTGAGATGGTGTTTTTGGTGCTCAGTTTCCAAGTTCTTTTGAGAAAAATTGAATAAAAGAGGAGATAGTGTGGTAAATAGTGTTTAGTGTGGCAAACTGGTGTTTAGTGTCTTGCTCTATATTTCTTCATGATTGAAGATCTACTTGTATGGTTTAGATATGTTGGTCAAAGGTATTTAGAGTTGTTATATATAGAGTTTACTATTATGGATCATTCGAAAAAAGAAGTTGTGTTCACCAATGTGTGAGCTGTGATGTAGTGTTTCCTAGGAGAAGTGGTTTTGCTCCACATTTCTCCGTGTTGTGGTTTTTGGTTTTGTGGATCTGGGAATGTGCTTGAAATGTTTGTATCTATATTTACTCTAAGTTGTTTATGTTTTGGTGATCCATAAGGTTGAGTACATGTGTTACAATGTGTGGAAGGTTAACTAGGTGTACATAATGAGCATGTTGTTTAGGTGTATGATGTTATGAAGGAGTTGTTATATTTTAGGGTGTTGATGGAATATTCTAGATTGTGTTTAAGTGTTGTGTGTGGTCCATGAGTTGTCTTTGGATTTGAGGAAGAGTGTACTTAAATTTTTAATGGTGTTAACATAGGTTCGGTCAACCTTGGGTGTTTACACTAATTACAGATATACTTCGGTGTTTGTGGAAGTGCTATGAGGTGTATATATGTGGATTTAGGTTTGAGTTAAGGTGTGACGTGGTTCACCTTCATTAATCTCCACCATGGGAATGTTTGTATGTTGACCTAATTTGAATTTTCATGTTTGAGGTGCAAAGTCGACCTTGTAGACTATTTTTAAGGTTGAAGATGGTATATATGTGTGATGAATTGATGGAGGAAGTATGTGTAAGATATGTGATGTGAAGTGTTGATATGTGAATGCAAAATGTAGTGTGAGCTTTAATTCCTAAGACTACTAGAAGCAATGAGAAGAAGGTGTCTACATTCTACAGAGAGTGAATATTCTAGTGAAGTAGTGGTGGATCTTTTGTAGTGCTTTTCAAGATGGATTTCTCATTGTAAAAATATTATATCTTCTTCTTTCTAATCTGGTAGTGAGCCATTGGTAGTGAGCCCTCGGGCAATGAGCCTATAATATTTAGTGTTGCAATTACTTTATATTATGAGCTAATCCTCACCATGGTTTTTCTCTTCTTGAGTTTTCCATGTAAATCTAGTGTTCTCATGTGTATGGACGTGTTTTCATTACTATTTTTCATGTTTATACTTTACTAATGCATGATAATGATTTAATGGTCGTTAAGGGTTTAAGACTAATGCAGATATGAATGTTAATGATGGTTTTGAAGTTCTAATGTACAACTAATTCACCCCCCTCTTATTTTTCTTGTGCATTCAAAAATTGGTATCATATCAAGGTTCCTTAGACTAAATCTTAAGCTCTTGAGGTAGATCTGGGATGACACACAAGGAGGCTCCTCTATTTGATGGATTAGATTATGCATTTTGGAAGACAAGGATTGAAGGTTTCCTTATTTCTCTAGGGTTTGGAGTTTGGAAGTCTATTGAAATTAGATATACAATGCCTACAAATGGTTTAAGAACTGATGATTAGATCAAGGAATATGAGAACAATGGAAAAAAAAGGTATGCTCTTTTGAGTGGTCTTTCTAATTCAGATCTTGTGAAATTTATCAGTCTCAAAACTGCTAGTGATATTTGGAAAAACTTGGAAAGTATCTATGAAGGAGATGATAAGGTCAAGCAAGTAAAGATACAAAATCTAAAGACTAAGTTTGAAACCCAAAGAATGAGAGAAGATGAAGATATTAGAGGCTACATGCACATAGTGGATGAAGTTGTCAATTCTATTAGAGGCCTTGGTAGAAAACTTGAAGAAGATGAGGTGGTAAAGAAAGTATTAAGAACTCTTTGTAAATCTTATAGTCATAAGGCTTTTTCTATTGAAGAAGCTTAGAATTTAGATCATTATTCTAGAGATTAGTTGTTTGGTGCTTTAAGTACTTTTGAATTGAGAGATTTTGGTCCAAGTGATTTAAGAATAGAGACTACTTTTAAAGTTGGAAAAGAAGAGAAGAATGACGAATCTGATCCAGATGAGTTTTGATGAGCTAGAAGGCACTAATGGATATGACCCCAATTTCCAACAGCCGTTCATCGGAATTTTGACGATCTATTGTCGGCCAACCGACGAATCGCACAAATCAGCGTCGTCACTCAATTTTCATTTATATCCCGACGGAAAATAAAACGTCGCCCTCCCGACGCCAGCTCATCGGAACAATGACGCCCATTCCGTCGATCACGCGACAAGCAGTGGCTGGACCACGGACAGAATACCTTGGCCGAAGCATCAGAACAATGTCATATATTCGTCAGAACCGAGATGGCAGTGTCGTTGGTCTAGCGATGAAAAATGTCTAGAGCACGAGCGGCATACCTTGACTAAATCATTGGAGCAGTGACATATAGTCATTGGTCGAATGATGAATAGTACTCAGAGCACGTGCGACATACCATCACTGAAGCGTTGGAGCATTGACATACATTTGTCGGGATGGAGACGACAGTATCGTCTGTCTAGCGACAAACAGTACCCGGAGCACGTGCGACATACAGTCACTGAAGCGTCGGAGGATCGACATACATTTCTCAGGATGGAGATGACAGTATCGTCGTTCTAGTGATGAACAGTACTCGGAGCATGTGCGGCATACTGTTGCTGAAGCGTCGGAGCAGTGACATATAGTCATCGATCTAGTGACGAACAGTGCCCGAAGCACGTGCGACATAAGAGCGTCAAACGCGCGACGCAATAGGCAAGTCATTACGGTGAAAGTTCATCGCACTCGTGATGAAATAGGCAAGTCATTATGATGAAAGTTCATCGGATACATAGCAAGGTCATCGGGTGTTTTTTGCGGTTCGTCGCAATTTCAACGGAACAATGTAGTTAAAAAAAAAAAAAACTATTCGTTGAAATTTAGGCATATCGGGGTGACTCTAGGTGATATATAAAAGTAGTAGGAGGCTCCAAAGTGCATCCATAGGGATAATGACAGGACATAAGGGCAGGTCAATCAAAGAGAGAAAGTCGATGTGCCAAGACCATGAGCATTTAATAGGGGTAGTAAAAGACAAGATGGATTTTTATCAATGCTCAGATATAAAGGATAGATTGGAAGACTTCATTATGAAAATTTAGATCAGAATATGATTAACCCTATTTTGAAAAAGGAAATGACATTAGTGTGAAGAGTTAAGAGGCCATTCAACTTTGCATTTCAATAAATTATTGTATGCATTGAGTAAGTGTTTACAAGGTAGAAAAAGGACAGTCATATGACTGTTTAAAATATCAAACAACATGTCAGTTGTTGTGTTTAATTAGGCTTACAGAGGCAGGGATTTATCATTTTTTGCATACATCTGCAATCCAAGCTCTAGGACTGCATTATTTGGTTACTATGTATGAGAAATGAGAAATGAATAATTGTAGAATATGGAGGCTATGGATGATATTATGATGGCCACATTTGATGTTGATCAACAATTGGAGCAAAATATAATACCTATGATGAGTCATGAGATCAAGGGGACTGTCATGGACAACAAGCACAACCTACGAACTGGATTCTAATTTTGCTAAAAAAGAAAAAATCAAACTAGTGAATATTAAACTACACACTAGAATCTAAATTTGTGGAAAATGAGAAATTTGGTGAGAAAGAGTACCTGCAGTGTGTCTTGGATACTTAGCTAGTGTATTAAAAAATAGGATTGCAAACCCAAAATTATTCTCACTTTGGAAATTCAATAGAAAAATACATAATGTTATCCTGGATACTTAGCTCTTAGACAGTCAATAAAAAAATATGAGCATGATTATGAATGGTTTTACCTGGTCCCACTCTTGATCTCCATGTTTGAGAGCCTTCTCTTTAAGACCCCATGAATCCAATTTGATCCATTGTTGCCAAAAGAGATATTAATGTGTAAACAAGGAGCCACATTTAGACAAACTGGTTGTTGATTTCTTCTAAGAAATTTAGAGACTACAAAAAGAAGATACCTGATGGGGATCATGTGGGCTTCATAGAGAAAGCACTGCAATATGGCTTCGAGCAGCAATGAAAAACTTTGGATTAGCTTCACAGTAAATCCTAACAACATGACATTGAAAGTTGCTCAGGTAGTGGGTCTTGTCCCCTAGATTAAATTAAGGAAAACATTATTGTAAACACAATATGTATAGAAGAATATGAATGTAAAGGAAAATGGATATTAGAAAAACATAAATGTAAATAAAAGTAGTGTGAGCAGAAAATGAATCTAAATTGGTCTTGAACAAATAAAATCATACCCAATTAGCATTAAGTTATACTAACCTTGTACTTATTGCCATTGTCAATCTTGAAGATTACTTTGATGCCTTCTTCAGAAACTCTCTGGCCACGAGGCAAGAGAAGGCGAGAAAACCAAGTGTATATTGATGACTTCCTGACAATCAAAAAGAAAGAAGCAACCAATCAACCCTATAAGAACAGAATAATCTTATGAATTGATTTTATTTGTTTTATTGGCTAATGGATAGTGGACCTAGTTCTCTTGAATTGAGATACTACTAAGATGTGTTGACTGGTGATTTTAGACTACCGATATTCTGCTTCAATCTCTATAAGTTACTTTTGTCTTAAATATATTCAAGATAACTCTGCAAAAAAATTCCTTGATCTCTTAGAAATTATGCAGATTATTTTGTTAATACTTCTCCATTTTGATATTTTCTTTCAAAAATTCATAGAAAGATATGTAATACCATATTTGAAACTTACATATTTTAATTTTATTAGTTATGTAATTATAGTATATGATTCCAACAATTGTGAAATGCATAGGCAATATGCTGGATGAATGAAGTAAACTATGCAATTGGCAGGTGTAAAGCCAAATTCCTTAACCCTTGCCAGCATCCTTCTTTCCTATTTTGAAACATGTGCTTTGGAACAGGGCATGAAAATCCATGTAAGTATAATGAACAGGAGATTTTTGTGATCAGAAATTATATTACAGTAAGTTGAATGAATGTAAGTAGAGATATTTTAGCATACCTGCAGATGGTACAAATTTTCATGGTTAAGTGGAAGCCTCCCATCAACAAAAAGATCAAAATATCCATGTATCTATCTCAATTGAGCCTCTAAACCCTTTAGAGCTGTCAAATTTTCCATTAACTTGTTATGCACAAAAGTCAAATTTTAGAGACCACTAAAATAAAAATAAAAAACATTACATTATGATCCAAATCCACACACAACACAATGTTCATAGTGAAAAGTTAGCACTTTCTTTCATCTTTGCTTATTGATTTGATGCTTCAAACGATGTATTTCTTATACTGAAAAGTGCATTTCTTACCTTATTGAGCTTCTCTTTGTTTTGAGAATAGTTTGATATTCTCTACTTAACAGGGCCAACCACATGAAGGTGGAAGCTCATTTGGCCCCTCCTCCCCCCCCTCACATCACTCTCAATTCCCCATTCCCGATCATATAACATTAATCATTCATTAATCCATTAATAACATATAACATTCATTCACTCATCCATTAATAAAATATAACATTCATTCGTTAATATATAACATTTATTCATTAACATATTCACATTCATTCATTAACATATAACATTCATTTTTTCAGTTTTTACATATTATCAAAAATATGGTTGTCAACTTGTCATAATATGATTACAATCACTTTTTTTTTTGTTTCTTTTTTGTAGCTAAAAAAAGATGAAGTGGAGTATCGTTTTCAAAATCATTTGTCCCCCCTTCAGTTGTTCTGAGCTCTACTCGTGATCTTAATGTATGCCTAGTCATGTACTCACAACGTGGACGCGGCTGCAAGGGGGGGTCTGCTGCAATAGCAAAGAAATGTTAAATTGATATGTTTTATTATTATTGTTACACGTATTTCATTAATTAAAAGAACATCAGAGTGGTGCTCTTTACCTGAATGGGCCACATCATGTTCCTGATATTGTCTTATAGCCTCATGCTGAACATGCTGAACACCCTCTAAATCCTGATCTAGAGTTGAAACACGAAAGATTACATTAATTAATACACCAATTGCAATTAAATATGTTTAAAAGAACATTAGAGTGGTCATCTTTACCTGATGGAGCCACATCATGTTCCTGATCTTGTCTAGCCTGATCATGCTCAACATGTTGATCACGCTCTACATGCTCTAAAGTTGAAACACGAAAGGTTACAATGATTAATACACCAAATGCAATTAAAGAAGTTTAATTGTATTAATCCATACTGCGTTTTGTATAGCACATGAATACATCCAGTACTGGGATGCACACCATGGCCTTCATCAGTAGGTTGCACTCCACCCTCACTAGGCTGCATTCCAGTGTCGTGCAGTATTATCATTGTTTATTGATGCAGAGTGGCAGGGGAAGCAACACCTTTTTTTTGAAAAGCTTCTCTCAATGCACACATGAACTTCACTATTCCTTCCAACAAGCAACTTGACCACTCAACTTGACTCACACAACCAAAAATCTCAAAAATACTTGGGGATGATGTAAATAATCCTCACACAGCACAACATGACCAAACAAACAAACCTTGCACCCAAAAACATCCATTCTTCCATTGCTCCTACACAAGCCCATGCAACTTTGTAACATTCACCAATAGGACAGTCAAAATAAAATCTGATTAAAAGCATTAACCAGACCATAAAACATGGTTTTAGACTCCTAACACCATCCTCCACAAGTTCCCAAAAGCATAGGATCAAACACCCAAAACAAATGTATCAGAAAATTGATTTACAAGCCGTACACAAGGCTTAACTTGGCCTGTACAAGGAAGCTTCCAACTTGTCAAGGCACACCCCAACACCCCTAATGCCTTTAAAATAATCCAACAGGTTCCCCAAGACCTGTTCCATGCTTTCCATCCATTATATTTTCTCAAGTACTCAAAAAACAACAAATACTCTATTCAAATGATCACATTTTGGACTGTATAAAGCAAAAACCAGACCTAGGGCATCACATAAATTTTGCAAAACTCCATATTTTATTCTAAAACAAATTGGAACATGAATATGATCCCTAAATCTATCATTCCACCAATTTTCAGATTTTTCCCATGGTGGAAATGGGAATTACATCCATTTTGGTGACCAAACCCTTGTTTTGCAAGGTTTCAGACCCACTTTCACTAAAATTGATGTAACTTACTCAATAATTAATGAAAACAATCCAAATCACCACCAAAATAAAGTAGACTCTTCCCTCTTTCAAACCATTTCAATTGGGAGTCCATAAAATTCTGTACCAGACCAAACCAAGCACGGGAACATTGAAAAATGCTGGAAAAAACAGGAAAACTGAGTTTTTTATTATATTTAATGCTTCAAAACTTCATCCAACAGTCCCATTCGAGCCTTGGTAAGGCTTCAAATACATTTTGGAACCAAAATCTAATGCCTAACTTCCTCAACTACCCTTTAACAATTTCCTAAAACACTAAGAACCTATTACATGGCAGGTTGACAACTTACAATGCCAACTTTATAACTTTTAAACAATCTTCTCAAAAGGACCTCTCCACATTATTTTATTACATTGTAAATGGTCTTATGGGACCGTATTAAAACAAAACAAAACTTTATGTAAACCAATTTGAAGGATAGACCTTGCAAATTCAAAAATTCCAATTAATCATTAAGGGTTGGAGTGCCCCTGCACCATACAACCCCCCTAGAAGAAACTCATGTCCCATGAGTGGATGAGACCAACATGGCCAAGCTGGAGCAAAATACCATTGTGTCACACGCCATTGCCACTGTCCCATGCTGGTTTGTGCTCCATATTTTTCCACCATCCTGCTCTGCCCTTCATTCTTGATTGAAAATGATTGTGTTTGTGCATTCGGACCTATGGTTTGATCCTTCTCCATCCTCCAAGAAAAACCTACTTGTCTCCCATCACCTGTACCTGCACATAAGCCAAAATCAGACAAACCGTTACCTTGATCAGCCTTTGAGTGAGTCCCATTAGTATGCTTAGGTTTACTCTATCCAAACTGTCCTTGCATCTCTGTTATTAGTCCCTTGCCTCTGTCAGTCCCTTGTACTCCTGATTTGACAATCTTTACACATGTCCCTTCTTCTCTATGGCTCACCATAGGACATACAACAGTCCCAACCAACACACCATCTTGTGTACTCCCCTTCAAATCACATTGTACCTTTGTTTTTGCAATCAAATTTTCTGATCCTGCATGATCAGACCTACACCTCCTCACAACATCAGAAAACTTGATTTCTTTCACAATATCCATAGGTTCTTTCCTACCACACATAATAACCTTCGCCTTACCCTTCTCATCTCCTACCCAAGGAGTTAAAACAAACCTTTGACCACCTTTCCTGATTGTATATTTATTTACTCTCCCATCATGCAAAGCACATCTATCATATTGCCATGGTCTTCCAAGGAGTATGTGACAACAGTCCATTGGAAGAATGTCACAAATAACACTATCCTTGTACTCACCAATCTGGAAATCTACAATAGCTTGCTCATTTACTACCAAAGATTGACCATTACTTAACCAAGATACTTTATAAGGTAATTCATGAGGAACTCTTTTCAAATTCAGTTTATTCACCATTTCACAAGAAACCATGTTTTCAGTTGAACCTGAATCCACTACCATTCTACATACTTTACCTTGTACCTTGCAATTGATTCTAAAAAGTGATTTCCTTTGTGGGGATTCTTCAGAGATTGGGGCCTTGAGCAATGTTCTCCTAATCATCAAACTCTCTCCAACTTCTGATGTGAGATTAATAACAGGTGAAGTCACACTCTCTTCATCTTCATGCACTAATTGGTTCCTCCTTTCTCCACCATAAGAACTTGAGCCTTGCCTTTCAGGACACTTGAAAGATGGATGTCCAGGCTGGTTACAAGTGTAGCATCTCCCTGAAAAAGCATTGTTAGGATTCCTACCTCCTCCAAATCTGCCTCTTGTGCCTCTCCATCCACCTCTGGAATCAAATTGATCTTGGTCCTTCTTATCATCTCCTTGACTCTCATTGTTTGCCTTGAAATTAGGATTGAATCCTCTTCCTCTAGAAGTGTTGCCTCTTCCTCTTGCTGCTTTGTCTTGCCTTCTCTTCATTTTCTCCTCCACCCTGATAGCCATTTGATAACAATCCTCTACACTCCTAGGGTTAGCCAAAACCAATTCATCTTGTATATTAAGCCTTAAACCACCAACATATCTAGCAATCTTTTCATCTTCATTCTCATGATGACCAGATCTTAAACTCAATTTATAAAACTCCTCAGTATAAGACTTAATATCCATTTCCCTTTGTCTTAAGTTTTGCAATCTCTTAAACAATTGAACTTGGTGATCCTTGGGTAAGAATTTACCTTTGATTTTTGATATCATCTTATCCCATGATGTGATCTTAGACTTTCCTTGCTTCCTCCTCTCAGATTGAAGGTAATCCCACCATACCAAAGCATGACCCTGCAACTTAGTTTTTGCAATCTTGACCCTTTGTTCTTCAGGAACCTCATCACATTCAAAATGGTTATCAATTGCAGCAATCCAATCCAATAGTTCTTCATCATTTAAACTACCACCATACTTAGGAACATCAAGTTTTACCTTAGGCTTGTCAGTCTTCACTGCTTTCAACAACCTTGCAATTCTTTGATCCTCTGGAGTAAGCTCTTCTTCCACATCTTCAAACTCCTCATCTTCCTCATCTTCAGTCTCAGTCTCTTCCACTTCCATTCTTTTGTTTGTCTCCAAGGCTATGACTCTCTCTTCCAACTCTCTGAGTTCTCTTGCATGCCTATCTTTCATCTCTTTCATCTCTTTAGCCATATCATTCTTCTTTGGAGGCATCTTTTCAACCTTTCCTCTTCTTCAACCCTGCAAAAATGAAAATAGATCTACTTCCTAATGCTCTGATACCACTATGATGCAGAGTGGCAGGGCAAGCAACACCTTTTTTTTGAAAAGCTTCTCTCAATGCACACATGAACTTCACTATTCCTTCCAACAAGCAACTTGACCACTCAACTTGACTCACACAACCAAACATCTCAAAAAGACTTGGGGATGATGTAAATACTCCTCACACAGCACAACATGACCAAACAAACAGACCTTGCACCCAAAAACATCCATTCTTCCATTGCTCCTACACAAGCCCATGCAACTTTGTAACATTCACCAATAGGACAGTCAAAATAAAATCTGATTAAAAGCATTAACCAGACCATAAAACATGGTTTTAGACTCCTAACACCATCCTCCACAAGTTCCCAAAAGCATAGGATCAAACACCCAAAACAAATGTATCAGAAAATTGATTTACAAGCCGTACACAAGGCTTAACTTGGCCTGTACAAGGAAGCTTCCAAATTTTCAAGGCACAACCCAACACCCCTAATGCCTTTAAAATAATCCAACAGGTTCCCCAAGACCTGTTCCATTCTTTCCATCCATTATATTTTCTCAAGTACTCAAAAAACAACAAATACTCTATTCAAATGATCACATTTTGGACTGTATAAAGCAAAAACCAGACCTAGGGCATCACATAAATTTTGCAAAACTCCATATTTTATTCTAAAACAAATTGGAACATGAATATGATCCCTAAATCTATCATTCCACCAATTTTCAGATTTTTCCCATGGTGGAAATGGGAATTACATCCATTTTGGTGACCAAACCCTTGTTTTGCAAGGTTTCAGACCCACTTTCACTAAAATTGATGTAACTTACTCAATACTTAATGAAAACGATCCAAATCACCACCAAAATAAATTAGACTCTTCCCTCTTTCAAACCATTCCAATTGGGAGTCCGTAAAATTCTGTACCAGACCGTACCAAGCACGGGAACAGTGAAAAACGCTGGAAAAAACAGGAAAACTGAGTTTTTTATTATATTTAATGCTTCAAAACTTCATCCAACAGTCCCATTCGAGCCTTGGTAAGGCTTCAAATACATTTTGGAACCAAAATCTAATGCCTAACTTCCTCAACTGCCCTTTAACAATTTCCTAAAACACTAAGAACCTATTACATGGCAGGTTGACAACTTACAATGCCAACTTTATAACTTTTAAACAATCTTCTCAAAAGGACCTCTCCACATTATTTTATTACATTGTAAATGGTCTTATGGGACCGTATTAAAACAAAACAAAACTTTATGTAAACCAATTTGAAGGATAGACCTTGCAATTCAAAAATTCCAATTAATCATTAAGGGTTGGAATGCCCCTGCACCATTTATCTATGTAAAAAAAATAGGCACATTATTATGGTAGAAATTAATATTGAACAGATTGCACAAGTATTCAATTTGAAATAAACTTTATTGAGTTTATTTACCTATGTGTTGGATGTAGTGGAAGATTGTATTTGCCCAGTCAAGACTCTTAGCTATTCAATCAAGGCTCCATAGCCTTGGTGGTAGGCAATCTTCAGGTCCTCTTCTGTGGGCACTCTGTTGAAATCAAAGCCCTGCATTTTTGCATGCAATCATGAATTTTTCTTCCATGGTGTGATAAAACCAAAATTGTTTGCAATTTATTATTTGGATGCAATATTTCATTTATTGATACTTACAAATCATGCGGTTGTTTTCATATAACCACCAGGGCCAAGTTTGTGTTGCCCATGTTTCTCTAGTCTTGCCTTTGTTGCCTTCAATGTGTCAGACAGCCTATGAAAAAATTGAAATACGTTAGATTATGTAAAAAGAAAGAGTAATCAATATATAATTAAATTGTTGATAGTATCACATACCTTGTTTGGCCCGGTGGTGTCTTTCCTTTCTTCTTTTCAGCCTTCTCCTTTCCATCTGACATCAAGTCCTTCCACTCCCTTTCCAGAATCATGGGGGGACGCTTGTACTTTCTGTTCTTCTCTAAATGTGACCTATATTGGTCCCTCACATACTTTAGATAGGTACCAGCTTTCTTAAGGACCTTGGTTCGGTTGAATGTTTTATCACCGAACAACACAACTAAATGGTTAATGAGCTCATCCTTTAAATCTTGATTTGGGGCATTCCATTGTGTATGTATGGTGGGCCCGAAGAGCTCCAATGTAATATCACTTAGATGTTTATAAAAAACATCATTTCTTGCAAAATGATCATGGGATCATTAGTCTATAAAGAGTGATCAATAAGTAAATTTCAATTGGATTATATATAATAATAATTAAAACATTTTAAAGTACTTGGGACCTTCTCTATCTTTATGGGAAGAAAATCCTCAGTCACCACAAATGTGACTAGCAACGTTCCCGTACTAGTAATACAGGAAGATCCAGGAAATACTGCTAAAACATCACCAGTACTAGCGGCCTCTGTATCCACAGGTACTGACACATGTGGTGGCATGTGTTCACTGCCAAATGGTGGACTACTAAATGCCTGCATGGTATGTGTTGCCGACATTTCATTCGACAATATAGGCACGGATGATGGGGCCAGATAAAGTGTTGTATGCGCAAGAAGATCAGGATTGACACTTGTACTGTCGCCTACTTCCCGGGAAACACTTGCAGTACCTTGATCATGGCTAGCAGCATAATGAGGACGCAAATAATCCTATAAAAACAACACATATTTTAGTTCATGACATAAAAGAGAACAAAATATAAAACCATGAATGAACTTATGTTATAATTAAAGATCTCATAGCAGCTTACTTGCAAGTTCTGTGCTCTCTCAGACAATAGTTTAACCCTTTCTCTTATCTCATCTATTTGAGGCACTACGAATACCAACTTAAGGATTTCTTGATTGCATTTTTTTTGGGCATTCCTCATCATATCCGCAAGGTTTGTGGAAAATGCGATGTGATCATCATATAATAGTGACTCCACCTCCATATGGATGTTCTCCTGTACTACTGGTGCCTTTCCCCGATCAGCCGACTGCAACAAGAATATTAAAAACATTATCGAAATTAATCCAATAAACTCATGAAAAATACATAATAATAAAACATTTTGCTTGTATCTAATTTGTACAATTATATTGAGGTAAACCTATCGGATAGAAGCGCCTGAAGATGGATCACGATCTGTGTTCTGGGCTAGAGCCTTCCTTGTATGATCAATGTCCTGCTATGACAAAAATTAAATATAAAAAACATTACTGAAATGAAACCATTAGACTTACAAAAAAAAACATAGTAATAAAATGGTATATAGTATATACCACCCCCATAGTAATTGTCTTTGTATCTAAGCGATTCAAATTGTAATCGATTAGCAACTCTTCCCCTACATTTATTGATTTTATCGCACATACGAATACACGATTTCCCTCTTGTGCCTCGAATATACAATTGGGTTGCTTATTTGTTGACCCAGGTCGTGTACTATTTATAAACCCTACAATATTCCCTGATGCTTTTGGCCTCCCGTCAATGTACCTAGCCACTCCTTTATTTTGATCCTTATCTTTTAGTTGTATATAATTTGCTGATAGTGCATACCTACGCATACTTCGTGTATATCGAACCAGCTGTATCCAATCTTTGTAACTGTAACAGGGTCCAACATACTCCATCAACTCAGTAACTTTGTCGTAACAGACCTTTATGCCGTCCATGCAAAATAGGCCCAAACCATGTAATGACGATGGTGCTATGCGATATATCCTCTCATTGACACAAAGATCAGTGTTTATTGGAGGAAGTTCCTTGGGTACCCATTGTTTTCATAGATGTTTGTACCTCAAGGGCACCTCGACGTCGCCTATGCTCTTATCATCATAAGAACATGACCCCCCTTCAACAAGAAAAAATTCCATGCGTTTATAGAATTTTATTCTAACCTTTTGACCTCTAGTTGGTCTCCCTCTTTTAGACCTACTACATGTCTCACTTTCCTCTTCTCTTCTTGAATTTCCCTCGCTCGAGGAAGACAAATCTGACAAATACCTATTTGGTGGTACTTGCACTCATAAGGATGTTGGATGAAGTTCTTTCATGGTGATGTGATCCAAAGGTGACATTATGACTAATCTATCATTTCATCGCTAGAATTTGATAGGTTATAAGGTAATCAAGTCTTGATAGATTGCAAGTTATTGTTACTACCGTCCAAATGTGTCCATCACAAATCAAATCTACTTAACATTTTAACTCCAAAACTTTGTAACAAGTGTTAAATGTGACTATGTTCCACCAGTTACACAACCAAGGCATCAAATGTATTCTCTAATTGTAATCAAAGGACTTTTTCTCTTCATTCAAGTAAATAAAGTTGAAGGGAAACACCACCAAGTGGTTTATTGGACACCTACATGACTAAAAATAGCAGCAAATTTACATTTAATTTCCATATGTCTAAGTGGTTAACGGGGAGGGAGTGTGTATTATGCCTGGTAAAGTCATCATAAGTTTATCAATGTTCTAATTCTCTATGACAAGGTTTCAACATCTTCAAATAGTGAAAGTTAGTGCTCATAGTCATTTGAAACAACAACATTTTGATTATGTATGATAGTAGGAAGTTAAAAGAAACTTTTTCAGTTTAAGGGGTTAGCACTTTCTTTCATCTTTGCATATTGGTTTGATGCTTCAAACGATGCATTTTTTATCCCACTTTTATCATATTGTATTCCCATCCCATTGCAATTGTTGGAGGAGTTGATACCAAAATTTCATATCAGATACCACGGTTTTGAAGGAATTTTCTATGTTTTTACAATTTTTCTGAAGTTCTTTTGTGTTGTATGGATCCATACAAGCTTGAAATGCTCTGAGATCATTGGTGTAGATAAATATATGTGTTCCCTTTCATTTGCATTTGTTTTGAAGTTCTCAATCACTGTTTTGTGGGATTAAACAATCAAATATAGGGACTACCCTATTGTGCCTGTGTAAGGGTTTGAGGGCTAAATAGAAATGACATCCACCAATCCACCCACTGTCTTGGAACTGTAACTCGGTGGATTGGTGTGCATCATGGTGGATTTGATGGAGTTTCAAATCTTGTTCTTTGAATTCCATTTATGTTTTGCCCTTGTCGTGGCTTGTTTTTTTTTTTTGGGAGGAACCTAAGGTTGGGTACGTTTTACCTTGGCTTTCATAAAAATCCTAATGTTCCATGTAAAAGCTTGGGTGATATATATTCATCCGTTACCTTTTTGGAGAGGGTATTAAAATGACTTATGTCTCATTGTTTCGTCTAGGTCGGGCCCCTTTTTATAAATTGAGTTATATATTTTGCCTAACTTTATTACTTCCTAAGTTTAGGTTGGCTCGTGCCTTATGTTACTGATATTAGCCCAAACCTAAGGGGAGGGTTAATAATCAAAAGACCTTCTGAAACTTCAACTACAGAAGCTACAAACTTGATTGTAAATGTGGCCAAATTGGCCCAAAAGACAGCTGAAAGAGAAGAAGCTGAGAAGAAAAGTTTGATGGAGAAGTATAACACCATTATTGGAGAGTATAGTAGAATGCAGAAAATGAATGTTGAGCTACAAAATGAGGTAGATAGGTTGAAGTATAGACATGTGGGGGAGTCTTCTAGTGCTCCTGGTACCCTGGCCATACGTTCCACATCAAGATCAGTACCTCCAACTTCTCCAATTGTTTCTAATCTTGGGTCCCCCATCCAAACTCCCGCTCCTAGTTCTTCATTAGAGCCAATTGAAGAGGAGGTTGAGTACTCTGTAGATCCCACCAAATAGCATATGCTTAATAATATTAGAGAGCTACAGGCAGCTCTAAAAGCAAGTGAGAAGGGAGCATTTGCCAAGCAAAATGAAGTTGTAGACATAGTTTTTAGGCATTTGAATTAGGGAGTTGAAGGTAGATTACCATCAATTTATTCTTTATATTCTTTATTCTTAGATTCAATAAGAAACATTACTAGGGATCAGGAATTATTTTTGCCTTTAGTTGAGAAGTGAATCCCTAGGGCCAATGACCTAGATGTTATGTATAAGACCTCTAGATTTGATGCAGACAACAAGCCCCAATCATTAAGGCCTACTCAATTTTTTTTTAAATCACTGCAAGGTTGTTAAGCCTTACCTGATGATTTGAGTAGGAAGATTAAGGAATTGGTAAAGAATTTTGATGACTGGAGTGGCACGTCTTTACCAGATTTACAGGGACTGCCCTATTTTGCCTATGTAAGGGTTTGAGGGGTAAATAGAAATGAAATCCACCAATCCACCCATTGTCTTGAAAGTGTAACTCGGTGGATTGGTGTGCATCATGGTATGATAGAGGTTCATTGCATTTAGGGGTCTTTTAAAGCAAAAAACTTGGCATTGAATTGATGCCCTAGGGCTGACAGGGGCAATTTTCTTCTGAATTTGTGGTTGTTAAGTCAGGGTTTATGAATTTGATGGATATCTTGGTAGAGTCACGGTGACACTGTTTGATGGTCCAATCTCTACTTTGAAACAAAAATATCTCTAACAACTCTAAGAGCTATAATGGGATGGCATTAAAGGAACCTTCATATGAAGGATCTTCTAATGAAGGACCTTTGAATTAAGGTTTTCATTTGAAGGTCCTTCATGCCAAGGTTCCTTTTATAAAGGATTTTGGACATGAAATATTTAAAATAAAAAATACCTTCATTTGAAAGTCTTGACATGGCATCATTTTTGAATGAAGGTTCTTCGTTCAAAGGTCATGACGACATCACCTTCAAATGAAGGTTCTTCATTAACTGGTATTTTGTAATTTTGAATGTGTGATAATAATTTAGGGTTGAAAATAAATCCATTTGAGCCTTTTATAAATGAAAGGACATTTGATGCAATCATATGCCTTGTCAAACTTTTAACTTAATAGTAAGGGCATCATGAGTAGTTTGTTGGGCCCATTCAACAATCTCCGATGCAAGGATTGAATTGTCTAGAATGTATCTACTATCAAGAAAGCCAATTTGTTTACCTCTATGACTATAACTCAAGCAATAGGTTTAATTGTGATGGCAATGATATTGACAAGGATTTTGTAATCTAGGTGTTGAGAAGCATAATTGGCCACCATCCTAGGAAAGATTCTTCATTCTCACTTTTAGGTGTTAAAATTTAACAATACGTAGATTGATGAAAGAGCCCAAAGAGCCTTTCCCCATGTTATCCAAGTACACATAGTAGCGGTCTTCTCTTATACGGTTGGACATGATTTCAAGAACTTAGCTAGGAATTATTCATTTAACCTAAGGTTTTCTCATAATGCCATCATTGGAAAAGTATGATCAAATTCTTCTATTATGAAGAATTGGTCTATGTGCCTCTAGTAATCACTATAAAAATGTGAAAGACTAAGCTATTTTATTTTTTCTGTCTTATCTTATACCATTTTACGAGAATGGGGGGGCCAATGTACGAGAAGATCTTTGGAAACTAGGCATGAAAATTGCAGGTTAAAGAGAATGGGGGTGCCAAACTTACAGTACTCATTGTCCCTTGGTCATTGATTTTCCCTGAGTGCCCTCAACCTCATCCTCGGTGCTGGTATTGACCTTGTTTTAGCTCCAAACTCTTCGTCGATGCTGGTATTGACCTTGTTTTCACTCCTCCAAACTCTTCCTCAGCATTGGTATTGACCTTTCACTTGTCCAATTTGACGAGCTACAACTTGGTTTAGTTAGGTTTTAGAGTATGTTAATTAAATTTAAAATTATGACGCCATTGAGAGTAGTGAATATAAAGCAAGCAAAGCCTATTCTGGCACCATTTAGAGTAGTGAATATAAAGTAAGCCAAGCCTATTGTAGTCATGAGGGAAATAATAAAACTCCTAGGATACTTTGTGAAACCATTTACCTTGGTTAAAGGGAGGCCATAAAATATTCCTTTGGATTTTTTCTATCTTCAAATATGAGGATTTGCAAGGTTGTTAGCAACATGAGTAATGGAAACATGTGCAACAAGAATTTTTGAACACACATGGAATCTCCTTGCCAAAGAAAGGGGCTTCATAATTTAATATGATAATTTTTCTCAGCTTTAGAAATGATATGTTTCCTTAAAGAGGAAGGAGAAACCTAAAAGGTAAATGAGATGCTTAGGAATCTCAACACTTCCTTACGATCAACCCCCTTCTATCCATAGGAATTGAACCAATTGGGCTTGGCTAAGAATGATTTACTATAACATTGAGTTTTATGCCACTATATATTTGACCTTAAAGCTTCCTAGAAAATATCTAGGCACTGAATATCCTAAATAATGTCACATTTGTCCTCCAAGAGAGTGAGAAAGGAGTCATTAGAAAAATGACCATTGAATAGTTGGGCTAGTGATGGCAACGTTGATAGTGAGATGGGTGGTCATAGAGGTGGCCTACAAGCTATATTTGGAAAAAAAGAAGGATAGAAGCCATTGATTGGAGTGGTGAATATTGACATTGGTGTTTCCTTGTCCAACAAAGGGTCACTATGAGAAATGGTGTTGGATTTGGTATTGGTATTTACTCTTTTCTTCTAACAAAAATGGTGATAGGCTAGATGTGTCTAATACTAAAATATTCTCCCCTTCCTCCCATGAAAACTTTTATGGGAGAAGGAATACATGATACTTTGAATTGTACTGAAGAGTCAATGCAAAATAAACTACTCCCTCTTCTACCATACATGTTTTTGGGTTTATTCTTTCATTCTTCACGCTTGGAAAATTGCTCATTTGGAAATGGATTAAACAAGTGGAAAAAATTGGGCATGCATATGAGCTTATGAATTGGAACCTAAAGGGTATGTCGTCAAAGGAAGATTTCCCATTTCTAACACTTTGTTGATGAGGTGAGTTTAATAATACTATGGCTCGTTGCACCATAGAATTTGTTAGAGGTTTCCTAATATGACATCTCTATATGATCCTTGCTTAATTAGTTGTTCGCTTTTATCTTTTCCTTTTTCTATTAATGACTTATTATATGATTGCATAGATGATATTTTTAATGTCATTGGGCCATATCAGTCTATACGAAGTTGCTTTACTTCTCAAAGTATTGTCAATAACCTTAATAATGAAAATAATGAAATTGTCATTTAATGGGTGCTTGGGGAAGGGTATTGAGTTTTACCCTAGTGATAATTGTTGGTGTCTATGTATCATATTTCTTTGGCTCAAGAGGGGTATTGTTATCCCTTGTGATTATGTTTGAGGAATTCTTCAAATGGATGCTATTTCCTTCAACCAAATTGATGTCATTAAATAGTCTTGTTATGAACCCCTTGCAAGTTGCTTGGATAATGTTAGTATTGGTAATTCTAGTCCTTCTAATTATTATGCCCAAGCTTCCATAAATATGCATTTACTTAAAAATAATGATATAGTCACTTCAATCAAGTCACTTATGGTTGGGAGGTTTCTCCATGGTATGATCGTATGAACAGGTTAGTTTTGCATGATAGTGAATAAGCCTCAAATTTTTGCGAAGTCTATTCTCTTAGGTGAATGCTTGTGTTTTCTTCCTACTAAGTTCCAAATGTATAATATTTCTTAGTTTAATATTTTTTGCAAGGGTTTAGATACTATAGGGGATATATGATGCCACACTAAACTCACATCCCCTAAGGAGGTGAGAAATAATGCCATACTATGACATTTGTTTAAGAGGGTAGAATTGCTCCCTACTTTGAGTCCCTATGTTGCTTTGGTCAAGTCCTTTCAAAATAGTTTTCTGCTTCATAAAAGGATAAAAAGGTTATTGTGGGCGGTGTTAGATTTCTTGTTTCAAAGGAAACCATCAGAGCTACTACTAGGTTGAATATTGAAGGTAGGAAGGTCATTAATAGGGAAAAATGATGGACACAAAAACCATCAACCAAATTTTGAAAAGTGGAGAAATCATCGAATTATAGAATGGTTTTGAATGATGAGTTTAGTAGAGTGCCAATTAAGTACTTCAGTGTTGAAGGTAGTTTTAAATGTGTTTTTCATTACCATTTCTCGAATGACCATCTTAAACATAATAAGATTGCTTGTTTTCCTTATTTTGTCCTAAGTTCTCTTAAGTGTCTAGGTAAGGAGGTCTTAATGGATAAATTTGTGATGCCTCTACACGAGGGGTTAATTTTTAGACTCCATAAGCCCACCTTGCTATGTTCTCTTAGAATTCTGTTAGCTCTCTTATTTCAAAGTCTAATATATTCCCTACCCCTATTCTTATCAAAGCTAAAGGTGGGAATCTTAGTGATTTGCATGATCCCTCTCCTCCTAAGGGTAAGAGAAAACCTATCAAATATTCCTCGTTCCTTGTCAAGCAAAAAATTACATTTGATGATGTGCCTAGTAAAGTGGTGGAGGGAAATCTTGAGCTTGGTAAACTTGTGGCTGATTATGATCACTTAGGTTGCCCTAATCTTTTTGCCATTGGTTCTCTATTGAAAGTTGCCTCTCATATCCAGGTGGACATTCATAGTGATGTTGACATCTCCAAGACTAAGAGTAAAAACCCTAAATTTTAGTCCTCACTTGTGGGAAACAACGACTAAGGTTCTTATTATTGCTACTGTTAATAATAAGATTGCTATAGGAAAACCTTTTAAGGGGAACCTTGTAAGAAGATCTAATAGGTTGGTGGACATAATTTCTATTACCCCTAGCACTACACCCAATGTAGAATTAGTTGTTTCTAATTAACAACAAAGGCTTTGTTGATCACAAGGACAATGACTACATCAATAGTGGGAACAAAGAGTTCAGTCACTCTCAAGACTTCATGTAAGAGGAATATGTTTCTCTTTCAAATTATTTTGGTGTCAACCTTTTTTAGAAATGAATCTTCTTTATGACACTAAGTATTCTAACATAGGGGATGATTGAGAGGCTGAAAATGATGTGAATTTAGTCCCTAGAAATGATATGGTGGCCATGGATGATGTCAAGGGTAAAGGAATTTAGGTGGAAAATAATTTTGATCTTGTGCATTTATGTTCTCATTGTGGCAATAACACCAATTCTATTAATTATTTGGAGCAAATTCTAGAAACTTTGGAGGAAAGAGTCAATAATGTGCATAATTTTAGTAATAAGGTGATCCATAGGTTACTTCTATGCTTCTACTCCAGAATGTTGTGTGGGAGTTCTAGAAAAGAAGGTTGAAGGGCAATCTTGATAGTCTTGTTTTAAAGAAGGATAGAAAGAAATACCCTAAGGATGATATTTTTTCTTTCTTTTTTGAAGATTGGGGATATGTGACTCCCCAAAAGACATGCTACAAATTGTAGTTTTTTCTTGTTGTTTGTTTGTTATTTATGTGCTATTTTTCTTTGTTCTTCTATTGATTATTTATAGTTAGTTATTTTTTGGTTTTTCTTTTCATATCCTCTGAGCTTGCTATGTAATAGGGTTGGGACCTTGGTTTCCCAATTTATATATAAAAAATAACCAAGTCGATTTATCTTTTGCAATTATTGTGATAAAGTGAGGATTTGGCATAGTTTAATAAGACACCTCACTATTTATTGCTAAATATGTTGTATTTGCTTAAGATATCTTAGAAATAATTTATCCATGTGTAACACAATAGTTTACAAATATGGATAGTGATGCCTAGGTTAACTTAGATTTTCACTTGGAATCTGAAGTAGACCTTTAAGAATTAAATTTGGAATCTAATAGACTGTGTCAAGGCTTCATTAACCACATCGAAGATAAGTATATTCCTTTTAAACTACCTTATAAGCTAAAATGAAGTGGCCACCATCGACAATCTTGTTCATTCATAGCAGTCAGGATTGCGGGGAACGGTCAGGATCAACTGATGGATGATCGATGGTCATTAAAAAATAGTTCCAACATCTAGCTCCCTTGACGACATGTCTGGGAACTAACCCATGTTGGCCCTGTTACTGCATTCATAGGGTTCGGGACGTTGGGTTCACCACAAAACCCCTCACTTCATAGCTAGGGAAAAACGAGACTTCCTCGCTCCTAAGACTATGATGAACACCTGAGTCACTATGGGACTCGAGGTGGGAGCTACTTCTTTTCGCTCCTCGAAGGAAGAGTACTAGAACACCCTTTCCATTTGGTGTTCGGCTATGGACTCTCGGTGCAACCCGGTTGCATCCCTATGGTGCTCCTTTCCTTGAACAACCATATCTCCCTATATAAGTTATTAGTCCAAACACTAGACATCGGTAGGATGACATCGTACTTTGGGCTGACTCCCCCATTTCTAACTTCTCATCACCAGTAATAACCCATAGGGACCTTTGACCCTTGATTTGCAGACTCTTCCTAGTCTGGCTAACATCTTGATGAGTCCAACTCACCTTGTAGAGTTGCCTTACCCTTGCAACCTATCTTAACTCGCCATGACTTGGCACTTATTTATGCTCCATGCTACTATGCCCATGCTACCCTGGGTAACTCGGCTTTAAAATTAGAACCTTGTTGTCCCAACTCGCCTTAATATTCAAGAAAGAAAAAGCAAAGAAAAATACGCCTCGAAAATGATAAATCTCGGCGTATGTTATATAGATTATATATAAGGTATATAAGCTAGTTAAATCATTAATTATATTACAAATGAACATTGCTTTCAAATTCTTCATTCTCTGAAGCATTGGTTCTTGCATTTGTTCTTGACACAAGCAACATCCAATCGTCGATTGTGGGATTGACATCCTTAATGTTTGTTAGAATTTGACGAAATATTTGTTGTTCTTCATTTTGTCCATCTTGTCGAAAAACACAACTTAATGTAATGACCATTTTAAATTCTTCCCATAGTAGCTTTTCTCACCTTTTGCTTTCATATGGAGCCATGTCATTTACTGGAGGTAATTGTGCCAAGTCTCGAACTAAAATCATGTAGATATGCCTGAATATAAAATATTTAATTAAATTGATAAGTATGAATTTGTATAGAAGGAACTATAATAGAATTGAATAAAAAGTATTGTAATGTAAAGTTATCAAAGCTAGCAATTTTGATCCAAAACTCACCTCCAAAACTTTGGTTACTAGTTTTTGGGAATGCTCATCAAAGCCTAGAATCTATGTTTTCAAGCAACCTCTCCCCAAAGAAACTCATTTCATCTATCAATATGTATCTGACATGTGATATTTCTTCTTGGAAAGTTGTAAGTCTTGTTCCTTCTAGTTCATTGAAATCTCTTATTGGAATTCTTCGCTTTGAATGAATGGTTGAAGCACCAATGTTGAATGTTGCAACTCCAGTAGGCGTGAATAGAAGTAGAGGAGATTTTTTGGGAGAAGAATTATTCTCTAGTGCTAGGTTATGTGTTAGGTTATATAAGGTTCGCTTATATAGTGTTTGAGCCTAGCCTCAAACACTACAATTAGGGACGGGTTAGGTTATGTGTTTTCTTTAGGGTTAGGTTTGGGATTAGGTTTATGGTTATGGTTAGAGTTTAGGGTAATCTCTAAATTTAAGTTTAAGTCGTAGTTGATTATTTTCCCACAAAAGGAAATTAGATCCATTTTTTCTCATGTTAATTATAGCGAACTATGTCTTAATCTTAAATTTAGACCTTTTCTTGAAACCTAACATCATATCCCTAATCTAACCATAACCCTAACCCTAATCATAAGATAGACTCATACCCCGACCTTAACCCTAGCCCTGACAATAAACCTAATCCTAACCCTTACTTGGAAACTAAACCATCATTTTCTCATTAATGTAACCCTGACCATAACTTTAACCCTAACACTATTTCTCAAAACCATAATCTTAACCATAACCCAAATCCTTTTTATGACAACCCTAAACATAAACATAACTCTAACCCTAAACCCTAAACCGTGATCCTAATTCTAATCTAACCCTAACACTGACCTTAACTTACACCCTAATTGTAACCCTAAACTAAAGACAAATGCTACACCCTAAACTATAATCCAAATCTTAAACTTATCCCTAACCCTAATCATAACCTAACGCTTTTTCTCGAAAACTATTTACATTAACAACTCCATCGACCAAAAATAAATAATAGATGAATACAAAATCTCGGCCCAATTCATGAAAAAATCTCAATGCGCACCAACCTAAATTGGTCACAACATAATGAAGACCTAAAGAAACATCCTCAAAAATGGCAAGCATTCAAAAATTAATCCACAAGGATCTACAACACGCTACCACCATCATGTCAACCAAGAACATGAAAACTCGAACATGGAAAGGTAAAATCTTTGATCATGAGCACACTAATCAATGTGGACGTACCACAATGATAGAGTATGAGATCAAGAAATGTCAATAAAAATCTCAAGAGCATACACAACAATTCAATTCACCAGAATTACATTCTCTTCTTTCAGAAACATGAACTATAGCAACAAAATAACTGTAGGAACACAAAAACTCATAACTCGCTCCAATCTCGATACACACCTCTTAAACTTCCAGAGGATATACTAGATAGGCTCAACAACAAACCCTTTAATACACGACTTTAGAATACCAACGTACAAAAAATTTCACCACTCTTATCTTCACAACTTCATAGACTATCTGCAACATATTTATTCTAATTTTCTCAATATCCTCGACATATACAACCTTTAAGACATTAATGCTAATAATGTTGACATCAATGACAACCACATATCATGAGCAACATAGCCACAACATCCAACAACCTACATCTCTATAAAAATTGGTATATGCTAATAGTCAACTTATTATCTTATTTATAGCACTTCCTTAGCTTTTTATACTAAAAAATTCAAGGTAGAGGATAACATGATTCTTTGAATTGGATACTACATAAAAATTTATGTGTTATAGTCATTGCTTCCATTGTTTGCATTTTCACATTAGGATGCATATTTTTTACAATCAACAGTCTTTTAATGTCTTTCCAAAATTAATATTATTAATAATTTCAAACTTTTATAAACATGTATGGAAAATAAGTACATAAATAAGAAATATATTGCAATAGTTTCTTCAACAAAGGATAAAAAAATCATGTGGATCGTACAAGGATTGTGGCGGGACTTAAAATTTACTACCCGTGTGGTATTAACGAGGGAGATCAATAATAATCCTTCCTTGCAGATCTCACACGATCAGATTAAAGGCCCCTGAGGGTACTGCGAGTTCTACGAAGAGGCGACATGTGGCCTGGTTCTTGAAGTGACAGGACTAGGTGGGACCTGTTGTCCAGTTGCAACCTCTTTTTTTCTTGGGTTGTGATTGGGCACGATTCTCCCAGGGCGCTGATGTGGATTTTCAAACAATTGTTGACTCAATCTGAGTCATTCGACTTGCCATGTTCGATCCACATTAATGGTTCAATTTTTCTTGGGTTCCTGTTCATCCGTGTTGGGAGTTCTTGCTCTCTGCAAGTTGTTCTCATTAATGGCGTGGATTTTTTCAGTGGATCCTCGCCTGAATTTCCTGCGTGCGAACACTGTTCTCCTGATAAATGCAATGATGGGTTGTACGCCATGCCTTCGCAAGCCAAGAATAATTTGTGGTGGATACATCAGCCACTAAAATGCTCGAATGCTCATGCTGCATTCGAGCAATTAATATTCTCGCACCAATTAACTCTATAAATGATCATTGTGTTATCTGGTATTATCATCGCATTTTGAGTTGTCTTGTTTGCAGGTGGTCGAGTATCTCCTGTGTTTTGTGAGGTGTTCTTTGCAATGGACCATTCGGCTGTGCGCAAAAGGACCAGACTTGGGGTGAGAAATTTGCAACCTGACGAGGTACAACCTATCCTTAGCAAGCCCGAGGTTGTCCATGATGCTAATTTTAAAGGGACGGGGAGCTCCAAGTCCCCACTGGTGTTGTCTTCTCGTTCTAACGGTGATGGGTCCAAAACTGACGCGGACTACCAACATTACTTGGTATCCATGATCGAGCTATTGGGGGTCAATGAAGAGCCCCTCGCAATTTCCCCAATAACTATGATGGCGCTGTGCCATGCTACCAGATCATGTGTTAAAGTGGATAAAAGGAAGCTGGTCTCGCTTCTTCCTGAAGCAAGGACTAGGAGCGGTCGCCTCTACCAGGGTCATGTGTCTTGCAAGTAGTTGGAGTTGCTGGGTGTGTTACTTTTGGGTGGTGTGTTGATGTGGACATACGCGTGCCTGCCACGCTCTTTTGTCTTTAGCTCCGGTTGGTTACAATGGTATAACTATTTTGATTCCTTGAACTAATTATGGTTTTTTCTAATGATGAGGAATGTCAATTTGAATTTCATTCTAAATGAAATTCAATTTTGGAATGAACAATGTAGCCTATTGCTTTGTTGCTCTCCTGTCCTATAAAGGAGATTTGATGGCTCATTGTTAAGGGTTGTTGTTTTTTTTGGGTCCAAAGGCTTAGAATAGGTACAGTTAGTGGTAATGCAGGATTTTGAAGGTATTATGTAGGAAATCATGCTGGGTTGGGAATAGTATGAAATAAGTATACTATGCTTTTGTAATTACTGATATCGAAAGAAATCTAAAAAAATTAAGACATTTTTCTCTCTTGTGTATGGGCCATGGATTATGAATGGATTTATCAAGGGTTTGTTCATTCAGTTTCAATGGTGTAGTTGAAAGTGTAATTTTTTCTCTTGCTTTGACTTATTGAGTTAATCAAATGATTGAACACAAATTGCATGTTTATGGTTATATGCTCAGGATTCACTAAGGAGTATTGTTTTAATATACTGACAAATCCCATGGTAGCAAATCACTATGGTGATAAGTTCAATTTCATCCGAATTACATTTTATATGACTCCCACCCAATGGATGAGGCACTGGATAGTATTGGTAAATTCCTTTCAGGTATAGGACTATGACTCTAAGCACGGTGATTCAATACCCAAACATTTTAACAAATATCAACTACTATCTCTTTTTGGGATATAGATCTTATGATAATTTTCAGTCTCCTTGCTTTGGGATATCTGTTATTATTCTTTGGTTTTGCCACAACCAGGGTAATGACTATCTGTTAGTGTTAGTGGGGACTGCATCTGTAAGAAGAAGTGTTCTTACCAATTATGAAACATTCTTATGAACACACTTGGGTTTACCCACCTTGGTTTCATAGAGCCAAAAGTGTAGGAGATGTCAGTCTTTGACTGACTCTTGTTAGTTGGCCACTAGCCTTTGTAGTTCTTTATAATGAAGGTTGGCTACCTCTTACAGAATTGCAAATCCTACATGGGAAAAAACACCAACAGATTGTAAGATATACACAAAATGGATCTACATTGAAAATTCGGTAGGAAAATTCAAGCGAATACAATTGGTAGATGCAAAACCAAATAAATGTGAAATTGTGGACTATAATGATTGTAGAATATACATAATGGATTTTTTTAAAAGGTTTTATTCGCTTTGAATCAAATGCAATTGGTAGATGCATAGACAAATTTCACAACCTTCACCAAAATCCTTGTCGATTTGGAACAAGGTATAGACATCCATCAAAGCATAATATGAAGATGAATTTTCTCAAATGTTGTGGTTGTAAACTCCATTTTCAAATCTATGTAAAATGTGGGAGGATAGACAAATCTTGTGAACTATTTGACAAAATATCTCAAAGAATTGTAATCTCATGGAATACACTCTAATTATAAAAGTTGCATCATTACCCTCATAACAATCTCTCAATTTGTTTTAGTTTCTATTGTGTTACTAAATTTGAAACTTAATTGTGATACATTAAGTTCATTGTCAAATTGTCATTTGTGTGTCAAGTTTGTCAAAATCCAAAATGATCAATTATTAATAAAATCATGGATCATGTAATATTGGGATGGGTGACCTCCTAGGAAGGCCTAGTGCTTCATCGCTTTGAGAATCATTTAGATGCAATGAGTGCTAAGTGGACCATTCATTATCATGAGAGATGGGTTCTTGTGAAACACTACTCATGAAACATGGGTCAATGAGTTTGACTTGTAAAACTACATAATTGAATCTTGATAACAATATCAAAATTTGACACAATGTGAAAAATACTTCCTACTTGTCAATAGATCATGTTGTCAAAATCTAGAATTTCAAATTATGAATTCTTTGTAATTACTCAATAGATCTTGTTGTCAATTGAACCTGTTGGCATTTTTTTATTGCAACCCACACGTGTTTCCTAGAAGCTCCTCTGAACTCGCCACATTCAATAATAAAAGACTAGGAACAATATGGCCAACTTTACGAGAATAGCAATAAGGCTAATTCTCCTACACTTCGGAATTTGTAAAATCTTGGACGGTATTCCCTAACATGTGCTCTTAACATACAAAATTTAAAAAATTCATTTAATTTGCACACAGCTAAGCAATAGATAGATCCCCAATTAATGTTAAAGGATCAAATCTTTCAATAAATTGGCTATTCCTTAAAAAAGACTCATGTCCATTTAACAGAGAATCACAAACTTCACATAAAGTAAATTGATAGGAAATGTTTGAGTAAAATATCCTGATACCATAACACAAAACATACGAGAATAAAACGTAATCAGAATTCCAGTGCCATATCCCAGCGCAAGGAGTCAAAAGAGAAAATTGAACTACAGGGTAAATTTCATTTTGAACACTTATGATCTATTATGAATTGCATTACAACCCATATATCTATACCTGAGTTTATTACTCCTTTATGAATCCTATTTGTTATATTGCATGAATTTACTGGTTAACTGAAGCATTTAACAAATCCTTTGAACCAGAGCTGTAGTTAAACATAATTCACAGTAAAGAACAAATGAAAATCAATGAAAATCATCTTTGATCAATATTTCATTAATAGTCCATGTAACATAACACAATAGGAGACAAAATAAACTCCAAATATTCATGAGTTTGATACAAACATGCTCAAAAACCCCATGATTAACAAAGTTCTCCAATCTGACTCAAAATTTTCTAAAACCTGGACTTACAATTCATACTCTCTATATTACTAGACTCTTATTTCTCATATCTTGGATATTTCAACCGACCACTCTCTCAGCCCAGAATTCCCTTTTATAAAACAAGGGAGCCAACAAGCTTCAGGTCGGAGAGTACACATGTCCATTTGTAATTGGACCACTAACTCCTGATTTAGTTACAATTCTATTATGCGAGAGGAAAGCATAAGACAAAGATCATCATTAGTTGATAAGGAGGAAGAAAACATCGCTCCAAAGGCCGCTCCCCATACATCGAAGGCATGCTTAGCCGCTATAGTATTAACTCCACCTCAGCACCCTGTACTTGGAGTCAAAAGGAGAATGCAATTTTAGAATATAATATCTAAGGCCAAACCTGTATTATACATGACCAAGTTGCATTTCTCGACTATAACACTCATAATTCCAGTTCATCAGTGAACACCTTTTCCCATAATTCAAACTCCTCCTCGGAAGGCCACTGGAAAGCCACAACCTGATCAACCTTGTTTCGATAGGGAGCATACTTTACCATTATCGATGTGGCCTTTTTATCAAAGTTCTCTAAGAAACTTATAACAAAAGACAACTTTTCCAATGTATTCTCTAGCATGCGGATGTCAGCATTTTTGCATATCTCATGTGTTTGAGACATCATTATATTGTTCATTTGCTCCTTCCAAACCTGCAGGGGTTTGACTTCATCTTGACTATGTAAAATATGAGGCAATGGGGTCAGGTCCTTTCCATCATACACATCTTTCAGCAATTTAATCTTGGATTCCATTGGGGCAGAAAATCCCTGAAACTTCTGCTCAAAAATTCCCTTGACCAATTGATATGTTGCAATAATAGTAGGATATTTATCACCATGTTGTTTTTCCCCTACTGCCATGAATCTCAACTTCTCCATTCTAGGGCTCCATTTGTTTAGCAATGAGATGGCCAATTCTTTATCCCTTGGAAACATTTTTAGTGCTTGGAACATTAGGACATAATTTGCATGAACACTGTTTAGCTTACTCTGGACCGTTCTATTTAAATGTTTCAACAGTGTTCACTATCACTGCATTGTTTCTCCCTGCTGCATCCCAGATTTGCTTTACCATCTCCTTATATTCTTCAACCTGATGAATTAGTTTCTCCCTAGAAAGTCCCTCTCCAGGGCTAGTAGCCCTCTCAATAGCGATAGGCACTTGTCCCATATTATATGGAACAATAGCCAAAAACTGTGCTTGTGCAGGAGGTTGAGACTGCTCTACTGGTGGGTCGGGAATAGTGTGGCTAGAACTGGCTTGCTTTTGAGATCTCATGGTATCCATTTGTTGCCTCAATAAAGCTAATTCAGTTTCTAACTCTACTACCTTTTGTTGACTCTTATTATATTCAATAATAATGTCATTATATTGGCCTCTCAGAGTATCCCACTCCTTAGTCAAATCTTGAACAGTTGCTCTGGTGAATTTGGCAACATTCACAACCATATCAACAGCTTCCAATGCTGGGTTGTTAGCAACTCTCCTCACAACCAAGTGACCACTGAAGTCAAAAGGGTCTACAACAATTGGCTTTTTAGAGCCAGTAGATAGAGACCAGATTGCTAATGCATCCCATTCCTCACTAAACGCCGATCCCTTGAGTGCCAATGTAGCCTCCTCTTCAGTAGCAAGAAGTGGCTTATTATCCCTTCTTATTTTGTCAAACACCACAACATCGACGATATCCCATTATGGGAGTAGCAATAATCCACTTTTTTGTACCAATTCTCGGCCCTACTCTGGTGTTATTGCTTTGAATCTTTCTCTCATCTATTCCCTGACCTTAGCTTGAATTACCTTCTCTAGGAGCTCTGGATGCAGACTGCTCTCATGTGCCACCTTCTCAGCATATAATGCAGTATGTTCTCTCCACACAAAATCTTTAAAAGCACCGGCTTGAATAAAAGAGTCATCCATCATGAACTCTCTGCAGGATTCTATTCTCAAGGCATCATTTCTTGTTATTCCTTTGATTTCATCTTTTCCTAACCTCAAAGAAACTGTACCTGAACCTGTTGCAATGTCAACTGGCTCCAATGGCATCTCAAGATGCATTTCATCTGGAGTGACAATAATTTCATCATCCTCATCACCATCACAATCAACAATCTTTACCCTTTCAACCCTCTGCCTCTTTGGTGATGGTGGGCAAGCCTATTCTGAAAAACTTGGAGGAGAATCCAAATCAACAACATTTGGTACTGACTGCCTTGAAGAAGATGGTGCAATATTTTTAGCAACATCTTTAGCCCTACTTCCCTTTCTTCTAGAAAAAACCCTTATCTTCTTTTGGGGCTGATAAGTAGGCCTCTCCGCTTCCTTTACCTCAGGGTACTCCTCGATGGTTTGTGATTTTCCCCTTTCTTCCACAACCCTTTCATCTTTCAAAACCCCAACCAAGCTCTCAAAATTATCAATAACATACATTGCCCTGCTAAACTCATCTTTAGCATTAGGTATGGGATTGAAACTAGGTATTTTCTCCTACTTACTTTTTACCATTTTAGAGTAGGCAATGTATAGTGCCTTTCTATCATCTTGTAATTCCAAATCAAAAATATTCCTCATGATGTCCTCAGGAAAGTAGAAGTTGTGGACAAAAGCTCCTGTCCGATGTTTTTCCTTCATTTGAGAGATAAAACCCTCAGGATCATGATTTCTGGGGTGCACAATCCTTAGTCTATAAGGCCCAAGTAATTGATGCAACTCCTTCCATCCTCCCTTTACCATAACAAAATCGACAAATGCTATATATTCAAGGAAGAAAGAACCTTTCTTTTGTTCATCTGGAAAGTGTACTTCCTGAGCGCCCCCCATCTGCCTCATGATTTCCAAAAATACAATTCTAAGGGGCACCTCCCTTGGCAGAACCTTTGGATTGACATTAGTGCCAAAAACCTTGAAAACTGTGGTATTATGATAGGGGAAAATATCTCCCCAATTGTGCATTATGTTCAATTCAAGCCTTCTCTCCATTGGCCTCAAGAAGTCATGAATTTATTTTGGGATCCTTGGGGGGTCACGAACCAGAGCCTCCCTTAATTTAGATCCAAAGACATTATGGAAAGTTACATAATCAAACTCATGATCATGCATGTCAAGAATCCTAGTCCAATATTGGACAGACATTTCAATGTTTCCTTCTTTCTTCTTTAATTTCATATCTTTTTCGAACATAGCCTGACCCCTATACAGAAACATGTGGATTAACAAGGAATACCATCTGAATCCAACCCAATTCTTCCCCTCCTTTAGGGCTACCAGACCCGTGTGCATCTTCTCTGCCAAATAAGTGGCAAAATCATATATTACATTAAAAATTGGGTGCTGGAGATTTACTGCCATATACATAATATTGGTAGGCAAGGTTTTCTTTAAGATGACTCCCAAAACTTGACATAAAGCACAAACAGTCTTCTTGAAATAACTGGTGAAATAGCCCACAGGAAAAGGTTCGGGCTCATTCCTGCCAATTACTACCTTCTTCTGATTTTTTCCTCTTCCTAAGACTACCAAATGAGGTATTAAAAAGGATGTTCTAAACAAACCCCTAGTATTTCTATATTCTTGTCTAAAAACCTCCAAGTCGACAGGAACCATATCCTAACTCCATTCATGCAATTTAAAAATCTCTGCAATTTCTACTTTGGTTATCTTAATCATCTGCACACCAGCATGTGTTCTAACAATTCGGGCCACAGGGTCATATCTAGCAGTAACGTCCTTTAAAAGATCTACATCCGTATAAACATTAGGAACCACCAATTTACCCAGGTCTAACCTCCAGGGGTTACACAAAGGAACCGAAAAATTCCTATTCCCAAACCAATTGGAGAACAACTATCACCCGGTGTATGGTAACTCGGCATCTTGAATTGCACATTGCTTGTCTGTCAATCCTTCCAAGATTCGAGGCCCATAGAAAAAAACCTTTCCCTCCTACTTCTTGCTAGTAGAGGGTTGTAACAAATCAATAATATCTTGGGATAAAGACCTGGTAGTGGTTTTAGAACCAGAACTTCGGGCCTTGGGTGCCATTTATACTAGACTAATGATAATTCGAACTAGGGTTTGCTTATTTTTAGATAGCAAATAATTACAATTTTCTCCTTTAGCCTTAACAGAAAATTCTTCAATATTCAAAAAACCCTAGCAATTATCTAGACAAGCTCTAAAAGTGAATCTATTCAATCAATTCTTCAAGAATAGAGACAAGAAACAATCACGAATTGCCCAACAAGCAACCATAAAATATTTTGAATTTACAAGAAATGGCATACGTGCTACTTACGGTTTCAATCACAGAACATCCAGGGTAGCAAAATTGAGAAATCATAACCACAACTTGCTTCACTCGATACCAAGCAATTCTTCCTCAATGTAGAGATACAGAACTAAAATAGTAATTCACAAATTTTAGCATTTAATTATGCAGGCAGAGTCAAACTCGTCCATTACTATTCACTCATGTGAGATAAAATGGCTATCATACAATACCAGTTTATTTTTAAATACGAGCCATTGATCAATCGCAATGTTGGCTAGGAGAACGGCTCAGATTTAGTCAAAATAGTTTGAAAATGCCACATTCTCCCTCCAGTCACCAAACGAATAGGATATTCACCTACTAAGCACCACATCAACACGGAAATGGGCCCCACCTTTGTTATCAGTGTGCAACATCAGATTCCACGCGTCACCAAATTGCACACCTCGCAACATTATTGATATTGTAGATTTAATTGCGCGAGGTCAACAAGGAACGACCACGATGCGTTGGTACGGAAACAGCTGTCGGCATCAACCTTCATAATCGTTCAGCGAGCAAAACTGGTCCCCACCATCAAATGTGACAAATGGTAGAATCTCACACACCTTGCACCATATTTGTGACGTTAGCAGAAACCTTGCGAGGTCTGTGAGCAACGGTCAAGATTGAAATCACTTCATCTGATGGCTGCACAATCTGCACACACAAAAAGGTTATTTTGCCTGAATTTTTAATAGTTGTTTTATTTTGTAGTTTTAATTGCTCGAGGTCAACGAGGAATGACCACGATGCATCGGTATAGAAATAGTTATTGGCATTAGCCTTCATAATCGATCAGCGAGCAAAATTGGTCCCCACCATCAAATGTGACAGATGGCAGAATCTCGCACGCCTCGCACCATATTTGTGACGTTAGCAGAAACCTTGCGAGGTCTGCGAGCAACGATCAAGATTGAAATCACTTCATCCGATGACCGCACAATCTGCACATGCAAAAAGGTTATTTCGCCTGACTTTTTAATAGTTGTTTTATTTTGCAGGGGGTGTTTTTAATGACTGTCAATCTTCCTATGATTGATCCTGACCGCTCCCCATGATATTGCGATGACATCACCACTGGTTGTTTGGCGATTGTGATATCACGGGTGAGAGCCACGTGTCCCAAGCTGCCGATGCCGAAAAGGGATTAATAAAGCATTTAATATTTCTGCCGGACTTAAATACATTATAAAGTGGTTTACTAAAACAGCTGCGAGATGTGCATGCTCAAGATCGACGGTGATGTTATAATCTTGGTAAAAATTTGCTCGATGGTTATGTTTGGTGTTACTGACTGCTATGAGTGAACACGATCGCCAATGGTAGGAATCAACGGTTGCCCGCCATCGTGTGATCCAAAGATGCAAGATGTTCAGTGATCGCGATATCACGGGTGGGCGCCATGTGTATTCCTTTGGCGCTGCTTCTGTAGTGGGCCCTCGATGCTGACATGAAGATTTCGTCAACCCTTTTGAAGATGGTTGTTCAATGATCTGACAAAAATAAAAGATCGACGACTGAAGTTTAAATTCGCATCAAATGCGATTGGAGCCATTGGGGCGGCATGCAAATGAGCTTTAATGGTGGATGAGATGTCTACAGCCTCAATTCAATCGACATAAAGTATCTGCTCTTTTTCTATCTTCATCACAAAAGCATTCAAGTATTTTCCAAGCAGTTCAGAGCCAGAGATAAAGTTTTTCGAGCGATCACCATGAAGTTTGGTTCTCTGCAAGGCGTGAAATCCCATGTTATTTTCTAAAATGCTGTGTCAATTTGACTATGTCTTTGCGAAGGGTTATATTGTGTTGGTCAAGGGGTTTTGTTAATTATTATTGTAGGGTTACTGGTTTGTTTGAATTATTGGAATTGAACAGTTGTGTTGTATTTTTGTGTTCTAGGTACCCCTAGTTTCTTTGAGGATTTGATTTTTTAAAAGAATCCCTAGTTATTTAAGATGGCACCACCGAAGCAACACTCTGGCCATGTTGATTATTTGAAGAAGAATTTGTATGATGAATTCCTAGCGCAACTCCTGTTGTCAAAAAATGACAGGAAGAGTGGTTTGGTTTTAATGAATGGAAAGACCCTAGGCGAAGGTCTACTGCGCAAAAATTATAACATTGCAGATGCCAGGATTCCTATGACTAGTCTTGAAATGTTTAGGCTATGGTATGGACAATGAAACTTACCTCACCCCTTCTCTAATGCCTGGAGATATGACATGGGGAAACTAATAGTGCCAAATGTGTTCCCTGATGTTGACTTGCTCAGAGCAGTGGCAACACGGTATGATCCTATGACAATGGTGATAAGGTATAATGATGGTGGAATTCTGCTAAGCCCAAATGCAGATGAGATTCGGAAGATTTTTGATTTGACTGAGTATAGCCCTTTCTTATTCCAAATAGACTTTGAGGAGATGAAGGAGGAGTACAAAAGGTTAAAGCTTCTTTTCAGATTGAAGTTGCTTCCTCTTCACCTGGCCAGGGTGGGCAGTTCAACAATTCTTATCAGCCCAAATGACCAGGAGTCTTTCAGGCTGAGTTATTTTGCCAGTCACTTCCTGGCAACATTTTATTCATTGTGCCAAATTTTAGGGTTCAACCCTAATACTGTGATGCTAGTTGCGTACATGTTTATGGGAGCCCAGATTCAACATCCCAACTTCTCTGTGGTATATGACTTTGCATCATTCCTGTTAGAGAAGATGCATGAGGGTTTGATGAAGATGCATGTGGGGGATACTGGCACTCCTTTTTTTTGGTACTCCTTGTTGATGCATATGTTCCTGTACAAGAATGTTGTTTTCTTCTCAAAAAACATGGAGTTGAGGTAGGAGGTGAATGGAAAAAGGTTACCAGTACAGGTGTGGAGTGCAGATTTGTCTTACAACAGGGGAGGTGCCAACTTTGTGCAGTTTGATAACTGCTTTGCCTCCAGACTTAGGGCTCAGTTGGTGGTAAATCTGCCAAGAGTCCCTGAAGATTTGCATGACTTCCTCCAACTGAAGGTGAGGAAGCCTAATTTAAAAGTGTGTCACAATTGGGGTGATATCATCTTGTACCCTGTAAGCACTATCTTGAGGGTGTATGGTTTCCAGGGAACCCCTCATATCCTCCCCTTTAATGTACCATCAAGGATGGGGTTTGCCAGAGTAATGTGGCAGCTAGGTTGTATTCATGAGGACAACCTAACAAATAAAGGAAAAGGGACTTTGTTCCCTGACTACACTGTTGTTTCTAATTTTGTCTGTTCCAAGGGAGGATGGGTCCACTTCGAAAGGTTTTTTGATGACTTCAATTTCAGGAATGGTCCTAGGAGACATCATGACCTTGAGGGATTCTTTGCATTGTTCAGACAATGAATTAAAGGTGGCAAATTTGCACATGAATTCAACTTTCCTGAGGACCTAATCAGAAATGAGTTTAATTTGAATAGGCAAGAGTTGAATAAAGAAAAATGGATTGCATATGAAAATTTGATGGCTATAATACATAAAATGGATCCAAAATATGATCCATTAATGGAGTTCACTCCATTTCACAGGAGAATAGACTTCTTAATGGCTAATTTCAAAAATATCATGGGCACCTTGATGACCAAGAGGGTCAGTTTGGAATTAGATTTTGGTATAGAAAGACCGGATGTGAGGCCTAGAGAAACAAGGCTAGCTTATTAGCCACTAGTTGACATGTCTCTATACAAGAGAAAGAGGAATGCGAGCAGTGATGAGGATGAAGAGGATAAGAAGGGAAAATAAGTCATGCAAGCATCATCACAGTTGGGTCCAAGGATTAGAGCACCTGGAGGGATAAGGATTGTGGATCTAGATTCACCACCGAGAGGTGATCCTATAGTGTTACCATCAAAGCCAAGCCCTAAGAGGCAGAGAGTTGAGGAAACATAGGAAACTCTGATGGATGAGATAATTATGACTGATCAAGACATGCAGGTTGGTATCCCTTCCCCTCCTAGATCAACACAATTGGTGCTTTCTGACATGGATGTAAAGGGGCAATGTGTACAAGATGCCAGGATGGAGGCCTGCAAGGCATTCTTGGACCATGATGCATTTGTAAAGACTCCTATATTCTTGCAACTAGTTTGGAGGATGAAACTAGAAGAGTACCATAACAAATGCAAGAGTAGGAGAGAATCGAGACCTGATAGGTCTGAGCAGGAGAATGATGATGAGGTCAAGGCCAAAGTAATGGAAGAATTCAAATGCATCACTCCTAAGGAGGGAAGAAGACTTGTGACTCAGGTTGGTGTCTTACTTTTTCCTGAATGGGACATAGCTGATGCGGTTGCATTCAATGCTATCTTACAGTCCAAGCACCCTATACAAAACAGTGAAGAAGAGGTTAAGGCAACTCTACAGGACTTTGCCTTCAGTGAGGAGTATGAAACTCTGGCCATATGGGCATTGGCACCCTAGGGTAGAAAGCCAAATGTAACTGATATTAGCCCACACCTAAGGGGAGGGCTAATCATCAAGAGAGCTTTTGAAACTTCAACAACAGAAGCTACAAGCCTGACAATGAATGTGGCCAAATTGGCCCAAAAGATAGCTGAAAGAGAAGAGGTTGAAAAGAAGAGTCTGATGGAGAAATACAATATGATAATTGCAGAATATAGTAGGATGCAGCAAAGGAATGTTGAGCTACAATCTAAAGTAGATAGGTTGAAATATGGGCAAGTGGGAGAATCCTCTAGTGCTCCTAGTGTTAGAGCATTACCTTCTATTGTAGGATCAGTCCCCCATACTACTCCAATTGTTTCAACTCTGGGGTCCCCCATCCAGGCACCTGCTCTCAATCCTACACCAGGGCCAGTTGAAGAAGAAGTTGAATATTCTATGGATCCCACCAAGAAGAAAATGTTGAATAGGATCACAGAACTGTAGGCTACCTTAAAGGCAAGTGAGGATGATGCAATTTCCAACCAAAGTGAGGTGGTTGACATAGTTTTGAGGCATCTTAATGAAAAGGTTGATGGTAAATTACCATCTGTACATTCTTTGTATTCTTTATTCTTGGATGGAATAAAAAATATCAATAGGGATCGAGAAATAGTTTTGCCTTTGGCTGAGAAATGGATCCCTAGGGCCAACGATCTGGATATTATGTACAAAGCTTCTAGGTTTGATGTGGACAATAGGCCCCAGTCATTGAAGCCTACTCAAAACTTTATAAAATCATTGAGCGGATTCCAGGCCCTACTTGATGATTTCAGTAGAAGAATTAGGGAGCTGATAAAGAGCTTTGATGACTGGAATGATACATTTTTTCCAGACATTATTGATGCACAAGGAAATGTTAAGACATTGCAACAGTGGCAGGATGGGGTAGAAGAAGTTATCAATGCACAAATCAAATTGATTTCTGATGATTCAAACTATGATTTGCTGGTAAATAGTATGGATAAGATAATTAACACTAGCACATTCTCAGAGTTTTTTGAAAGGGAAGCCAATCAGGTTGCAGTGAAGTACACACCTTACAATACTAAGGTGAATGAGGTCATGAATTTTCGCTGGCCAACGGATGAAGAGTATCAGAGATGGGTGGACAAGTACTTAATCGAAGAGGAGTAAAACAATGTCTATTACCATAGGATGGATGAAGGAATGCCAGATGATGATGCAAACAATTCTAGAGACAGCCACAAGAAATGATTTAACAATGGATAGGGCATGTGAACAGAATGAGAAGATGTTTGAAATGGAGATAGCCATAAGGAATGCATTAGAGGATGCTGATATGCACAAGCGGCCAGCTTACCGAGATTATTTGTCAAAACATCTATTTATGGCTTAATAGAGCATAATTTCTAGTTTGTTATTGTTGTTAAGCAAAAGACATTTCTCAAAGGATGCACCCTTTCACAATTTTGATATATTTATATTTGTTTCATAACGTAAAACAGATATAGGCAGATAGGAGAAAGATACAGTAGATAGTTTGCAATGAAACTTTCCTTTAAAAGACTCAAATGCATGTATGAATTTTGATGAAGTTAATGAAGATGTCTGAACTTGTGGCTTAATATTGGTATCAATTGTTTGTGGAATTATACAATTATCTGGTTGTCTCCATTTTGATGCTTTTATGTTGTCTAAATTGATATATGAAGCATATAAATATATTCAGTTTACCGATACACATTTGCTGTATTTGTGTGATGTGATTATTTGGTTCTTTCAAGTAAAGATTAAAACCTTCTAGTCAATCACAGTAACTGAAGAGTATTAATTAGATCAATAAGAAGAATCACATAACTAGGATTTTCATTCTATCTCAAGTAGAGTTTGTCAGTCGTTTACTTGCACATTTATACAAGTTATAAACTACATCTGTGTGCCAAACACTTTGAATTATTGCCATCATAGATTACACTTTTATATATCTTCATTAGATTCCATACACCCAACAAGGTAGTGGTCTCACGCTTTCATCTTTTGGTTTATCCATTTTATTTTTTGCATTTGTTAACTGAACATATTCTAATATAATTCAAATATAATTAAAATTAAAAACATCATAAATTAATTATGTAACCACATAAGTCAAATATAATTCTATCAAGAAATTAATATCAAATAGATAATACAATCACATAACTCATACAGTTCAATGTCATTGATCTTCTTCTTCATCCAACTCTTTGTTTGTATGATCCGATCCAGATTCAACATTGTAAGGATTGGTCATATCATCATCATTGTCATTGATATCAGTTTTGATAATGTCATCATCCACATGGATATCATCTTCATGAACATTAACTCCTACATCATCATGATCTAGTTCCTCCTCTTCGACATCTTTGTCAAGCACATCATCAACTAACTGTTTATCCTGATCATCATCTACATCATCTTCTATTTCTTCGGTATCTTCTTCTTCCACCACATTATACTTTACCGGCCTTCCTCTTGGATCATGTCTAACAACATATGACTGACCCGCTTTACCTGGAACCTCTGAGTAAAATACCTGCTCACATTGGCTTGGAAGAACATAGGGCTCATTTCCAGCTCGCTCAAAATACCTTGTATTAACCATGGTAAATCCATTATCATGTTCAATAACAGTTCTCTCGAGATCATTTTCATTCAATCGTAGCTCACACCATAGGACAACAAACAAAACTAATTTGAAGGACTTAAAGTCACACTCAAGTATATCATTCAAAATCCCATAGTA
This sequence comes from Sequoiadendron giganteum, assembly GCA_007115665.2. NCBI lineage: Eukaryota > Viridiplantae > Streptophyta > Pinopsida > Cupressales > Cupressaceae > Sequoiadendron > Sequoiadendron giganteum. The sequence continues at coordinate 75,341,294 of CM021107.1, read as the reverse complement.
TTGATTTTTTGAGACTTCTGGATGTATATCGCTTCTAGATGAAACATTAGTCACCTAGAAGACTGCAGTTATCCCAGAATCACAAGTTTTCTTCGTGTCATCTAAATTTTTGATTCAAAATTAATGACCATTGCACCACATAGCCTTGTGGTGTTTCACCTGCAATATGTCAAACATGTAAAACTTATTGCAATATCATCAGTTGATAAACATATTTATTCTTGGCCGAATGCATGCAAAGAAAGAAAAATATCAACATATATATACATCAATATAATTGAAAATAATTAAATAATATGGGTGATTAATATATTTATACATACCTGTTTATCTCTTAAACCATATGTTAAATCAATTTCCCTTGGTGTAATATTGGAATCTCCATTACGATGAGCTTCTTTAACCAATGAAGCCACACCTTCCCATGTTAATGTGCGACCAGATTGTTGACATCGTTCAATCCATACCATCATCCAATCAAGATTGTTTGTGACGTACAAATGTAGTGCATCCCACTCTCGACCAACTATATCAAAAAAAATTGAAATTCACAAACGACGTATAATTAATTAATTACCACGATTTACGACCTTAATTTATAATTGATGAATGTTGAAGATTAATAATTAAATAAGTACAATATACATAAAAACCAAATGTAAAATGTATTCTAATTAATCTCCATGGCCATCTTATAATTACCTATCACTTTCCTCAATCTACCTTTCCCCATTAGGTACTCCCCTTTGAATTTTTTAATGGAGTTGGGATCCCAAATGTGATCTACATGGATGTTTGCTGCAAACTTAGGAAGATATTCAGTAATGTACACCATGGTCTGGTATACCATGTATCCCTCCACCATAGAACTCTCGGGATGTGCTCTTTGTCTAACCAAAGCCTTCAAAAATTTCAAGTGCCTCTCAACCATCCACATTGACCTTGTGTGTACAGGTCAACACAATTCAATCTCCTCAACTTGGTGTATGAGGTAGTGTTCTTGTGCATTGAAAAATGTCGAAGGTAGACACTTTTGCATTTCACACATTAGACGAGGAATTTTTCTCTTCCAATAATTTATATCTTCTTTATGGATTGCTTTAGATGACAACCATCTACAAGCGATTCAAGGCACAAATATATTAACGAGATTTAACAAAAATATACAACGAATTGAACAAATATCGCTACTTACCTCATGTATTTTCCAAGATCATATATAACTTGCTTGACATTGTTGTCGAAGTTGTCTGGAAGAGATAGAGGTAGAACGTACTGCAACAATTATAAAATGATCTTTTCATTAATATTTTTCCAAAATTAGTAAACATAATACACTGAAAAGTACATGCAGTATACATATATATATATATATATATATATATATATATATATATATATATATATATATAATATACTAGAATAATTACCTTAATGAAGGTATGCCAATCATGCATTTTCATCTCTAACCCAAATTCACCTTTCTTTGTTATGATATTGTTTATGTTCGCAGCAAATCCTGTGGGAAATCGAATTTTTCGTATGACTTGTTTTATAGCATTGCTTTGTTGCTCCGTTAATAACCAAGGAAGGGCACTTATATTAATTTGGTCTCCATCGCTATTTAATTGAATGACATTTTTCATTGCATGACTGGCTTCCTGAATGTCACTACAAATTTTGACAATTTTTTCTTTGTCATGCCTTCCATCCAATATTTTCCATAACGTTTATGTCATATTATTTTCGATATGCATTGTATCAAACAAATGCACAATTTGTAGCTGCTCATAGTAGGGCAGCCTACTAAATTATCTGTGATAACTTTTTAGTCCCTGTGGAAGCCGACCATTAATGCCTTGATGACCTTCATGAAGCATATAAGTTAAACAAATTAACAATGACAATCATTGTCAATTACAGCATGAGTAAACACAACACAATATATAAATATAAATTCAAAACATATCATAAATGATAGATAAACAATTTGATCCGATGTATAACCTTGATGATTAATTCTATTATATTCCAACTACCATAGGCGAGATGTCATTCTTCGTGGTTTTGATGTAGTCTCTTCTTTCCCATTGAAAATATGTTTTTCAATAGTTCGATAGTTATGATTTATGTGGAGGAAGTGCCTATACTCATCAAACACCTGCTTTCCTAAACTTGTTGAACGACAAGATTTCATCTTTGGACCACAAATTGGACATGCAAATTTTCCCTTTGTTTGAAGACCTGCAAATCATATATAATTGGATTAAATATGTCAATATTTATAATTATCTATAATGAATAGATTACTTAAAAAACATGCATGATATCTACTTCATAAAATTAAATATCGTTAAAGTCATGCAGTCAAACGTTATAACATACCAGAAAAATGTGTTAGCCCTGGGGCATCATGAATTGTACATACAAGCATTGCATGGAATTGAAATTTTCTTTGTCCTATTGGTCTAGATACATCATACATAGTGACGTGATTCCATAACTTTAGTAACTCATCGATAAGAGGCTCAATATATACATTCATATCTTTAACTTGTTCCTTACCTAGTTGAATGAATATAAACATTACATAATTATCATAACCATTTTACTGCAATATAAATAAATTCATGTACATGACTATTAAATGAAAAAAAATATAAGTCATTATGCAACAAATAAGACAAATGAGATGCTACTACGTTAAAGAAAATTGATGTAAACAAATACCTGGAACAATCATTGCCAACATTATGTGCTCCCTCTTTATTGACATCCATGGAGGAATGTTATTTTTGATAACCAAAAATAGGCCACACCGAGTAAATAGATCTCAGCTCTCCAAATGGATTGACACCATCTGCTGCCAATGAAAGCCTGAGATTACGAGGTTCTTCTTTAAAGTGTGGCCATTTTTCTTCCATGTCCCTAAATGCAGAACCATCCGCAGGCATTCGAAGAATCTCATCTCCACTTCTATTACGTGCATGGTAATCCATAAATTGCGCTAAGCTTTCACACCTAAATAATTGTTGCATACGTGGAATAATGGGAATATAACAAAGAACCTTGCGAGGCACCTTTTTTGTTAGTTGATCTGTTTGATATCTACTGATATGACATTCCGGGCATTCTGTTGCAAATTCATGTTGTTTATGATATATAATATGATCATTGGGACATGCATCTATTGTTTGATACTCCATTCCAATATCTTTCATAATGCCAGATAAATCTCGGTATGAGCGAGGTAAAATATTTGATGGTGGTAACAAAAATTCACCAATCAATCTACAACAAAAAATAATTTCTTAATATAAAGAATATTAATGGTACATACTTCATCATTTATTTACTAGCGATGAACTAACAACAATTAAAATAGATGAAAAAAGATGACATATATGACATACCTTAACATCCGTGAGATTTCTATGTTGGATAAACCATTCATAACCTTCAAGTTCACCAGCAACAATACAACAAAGAGAAGAGTTGTTTGGGAGCCTTCATAAAGGGGCTCGTATGCCTTCTCAAGTATAGGTAAATCATGAACATCATCAAATTCATCTCGATCAACATGATCAGATGTGCCACTACATGTGTCATGGATCAATGTATTTGTACCATCATCTTCAATTGTGTTTTTTGGTGCATGATCATCTTCTTCCATAGGATCATTAACTTCATCTTCGATATTCATAGCTCCATGTTCCTCCGCTTGCAAAACCACATTCTCTGGGCCGTGATAATTCATATTGTGTGCCCTAGGGTGCCCCACCTTTATAATAATGACAAACACAAATAAACCATGATCATGATCAAGTGATTTTATATATATATATATATTAAATGTTAAAACAATATAAACATTTACAAATTCAATCAATATAAACACATATAATGAACAACTTACCAATGGACGATAATCATGCCCCCCTTCAACGTGACCATGATGCCTACAATGTTTCTCAACTGTTGTGATTAAAAGTCTTCTCGTCTTTAAGCCCTTGCAATTATTGCAAGGACAATAACATTTCCCATCACCCTTTCTTTTTAATATAGCCCACAATCTAGCAATTGTCTCTTCATTTTGTTCTGGACTAATATTATCTGACATTATTTTTCTTTACCAAGCTTGAATATTTAGATCTTCAAAAAATATCAAACTCACACTCCAATAATTTTTAATCATACACAGGTAACAAAATATAATAATTATGATATTTTGCACCAAAAAAATTCGGCATGCAACCACCCCTGCAAAAGAGAAGATAGTCTGAAGTTAATGACCCCAAAAAACACTTTCAAATGCTAATTCCATAAATTATTAAATTCTGATTTTACTATGATTTCCACCTGTTAGACTCCTAAAATCAGAATATTGAACTTGCACAACAAAATCTGGAAATGAAATTCTCAAAATGCAGCTAATAGGCCTCAACAATTAAGGCCTACTCAAGACTTTGTGAAGTCACAGCAAGGTTTCCAAGCCTACCTAATAATTTCAGCAGGAGGATTAAAGAGTTGTTAAAGAGTTTTGATGACTGGAGTGACACATCTTTACCAGATATTGTAGATGCCCAAGGAAATGTTAGATCACTGCAACAATAGTAGGATAGGGTAGATGAAATCATCAATGCACAAATCAAATTGATTTGTGATGACTCAGATTATGACATGCTGATGAGTAGTATGGATAAAATCATTAACACTAGCATATTTTTGGAATCTTTTGAAAGGGAGGCAAATCAAGTAGCAGTAAAGTATACACCTTACAGTGCGAAGGTAAATGAGGTGGTAAATTTTAATTGGCCAATGGATAAGGAATATCAAGGATGGGTAGAAAAGTACTTAATTGAACAAGAATAGGACAGAGTCTACAACCGGTAGTTAACAGCTCAGTGGTTATGGTTATAACAAATTTTGGCTATGTCTTGGTGGCAGTTTTGGTGCAAGATTTTAAAGTTTGGCAAATGCACTAGTTATTCTCCAGTGGAAGGATGAATAAGAAGATTCTCCAGAGACTCAACTGTTGTAACCAATTTTTGAAATGTCATAAGGCGGTCCAAGTGACCAATGACAGGTGTATTTTCGGTCTGATGCTTGTTGCTCCTTCATTTTCCCTATAAGAAAGATTTTAGGACCAGAAATACGGGTTAGCAAGTTAGATATCTTTAGGTCGAGTCTAATTGAAGTTGCAGAGCAAATTTGTAAAGAGCCTGATATTATAGTGAAAATACTATTCTTAGGTTTGTTGTCATTCTGTTGTAGGTTTTAGTTTCAAGGGTACTTAATTTTCAAGACAATACTAGCATCTGAATGAAAATTACTCATTTCAAGGTCATGTATCTCCATTGTATGAATATATTATTATCTTGGATAAAATGATCAAGGGTTATTCTGTTCATCTCACTATTATGGTATGTGTAATTCTCATTTTGGCTTTAATTCAAGGAATTAATTAAAATGCTTGAGTGAGGTTATAGATGACTATGTTCATATAAGGATTTGATAAGTAGTATTGGGTTAGAATATAGATTGATGGTATTGTAAGGCAGTATTATCTGAGATTCTATATGCTATGTGTCTAGAAGATAAACTTGGTTACAGTAAAAAACAACCAACACCTTTGATATTATCTAGCTATGGCTCCCAAATCTATTGCAAATTGATCATTAGGGTTAAAATTGAAACCTTACAAATATAATCTTTGTCCAAATCCATCAAGAATTTTCCATCAGTTATAAACAATTCCCTTATAAAGAATTTGTGAAGCCAAGTCTAAAATCTGGAAATGAAATTCTAAAAATGCACAAGACTAAAAATGAAATCTGATGAGATGTTGCTTTAAAATATGATTTTCAAACCTGGAAGTACAAATCTAAATTCACAAATGAATTATGGAAAAAGACAATGACTACCCTCAACCTAGCAATATCTTCTTGAGTTTCTTCTGATTTTCCCCAAGAAAACCGTCGAGCAAAACACTGTCGCAATAAACAGTCGAGCTCATTTCAATTTATGCCCGCCACAATTAAAATTTGCAGTTTCGTCGCAATTTCGGCAAAAGATCTTCGTCGAAACGTAGATGAAACAAAGGTTCGTCGAAATTCCGACAAACATCGGGGATAAAAATTTAAAAAAATGAAAATTAGCACAAGTGCTTGATGATACATCTAATTATTAAGCTTTCGTCAGAAGGTTTCATCGGAAATTGGGGTCAAATGAGTTAGTGAGGAAACTTTATGAGGAGATTGAAAAAAGGCACTGGAAAATACATAGGTAAGTTACCTTTCAATTGTAGAAAGATAGGTCATTATGCTTCAATATGTCTAGCCAAAGCTTCAAATGACAAATTTAAAGAGAATAAAGGTAAATCAATTAAGAGAAGTTATTATGTTAAAGGATATGCTATTATATCTGATGATGAATTTGACTACCCTAATGATGAGGATAATGGACGCTTCTTCATGGCTCTAAATGATGGAACTAATTCTACTAACTTTGAGAGATGTATGAAAGATTTTTCTCTGGAAGCAAGTCATAATGGAACTATGGTGACTACTTTTCATGCTAGAGAGGACAAAAACTACTAGATTTTTCACAGTGTCCATGCTCAAATCACATGATAGGTTATAGTAGAGTTTTTTAAGATTGAGAAATTTGAAGGAGGTCTTGTTCAGTTTGGAGATGATACCTATTCTAAGATATGTGGAAAAGTTTCAATCAATTTTGATGGAAAGCATAATAAGCATAAGTGCATGGATATGTGACACAATTTTGGCTCTTAAGATGCCACTTTTTTTTTTGAAATCATTAAAACCTAATTTGCATGAGAAAATGAAGATAGTTACACTCAAAATTTCAAGATGCAGCAAGAACAAAAGTTGAAATGCTTTGAGTCTAGTTTCTAAGCTACTATTTTTTTTTGAAATTAATGAAGATTAAGGGTCTCAAAAAGGGGGGGCCAAACAAGGTCCTATTTTTATTAAATCCCAATAGTGAGAAATTTTTTAACACTGTGTACTTTATCCATGCTCTTTCGGATAATTTTTTTAATAAATATATAATATTTTATGAATTTTTAAAGTGGACACATCCTGAAAAAGCTGAAATTTGAGCATGCTCTCCCCTAATTTTTTTGAAAACTAATCAAAAATTGATTTATTTTTTATCATGTATAGAATGGAGTCTAGTTTTAAAATATGTAATTTGTTTCACATTTCGATGAACGAGTAAAAATCTATCCTAAAACTAGCACATGTTGGTTTTTGACCAAAAACGAAGGCATTTACAATTGAAGTTATGGATCAAAACCTTAACTGAATCAAAACAAGAAAATAATTATATGTATAAACTTTCATTGAAAGACGTGCAAATGTGACGGTGAGCACAACCAGAAATGTGTGAAATTTTGTTACGCTTTCAAAAATTCAGTTTTGCATGAAATGGTTGTCCAAACCTTTGGGTTGGATGCCCAATGCAAAATCCAACCCATTGGTTTGGTATTTCCCAATGCAACCCATTTGGCAAGCACCAAATTTGGTGCTCACCAAATGTCATTCATGAATTTTGGAATGCAGTTTTCTAAACCCTTTCGTTTTCTCTTTCTTTGCCAGGGAGACTATATAGTTTCAAGATGTTTGAGAGTGGTTTCAAATCTCTAGGAGTTATAATGCAAATTCTAGTTTTTGGAAGATCTTAAAAAATTTAAACTTAGTCAAATTTCAGTAATTAGCAATTCAAATTTCAACAATCAGGAGATCAAATTTTCATAGTCAACAAGTTGTATCATCTTTCTCTCTTTCTCTCTCCTCTCTACTCTCTATCTCTCTCCCTCCCTCCCTATCTCCCCTCTCTCTCTCACACACCCCTCTATCTCCTCCCTACATCTGCCTCCCTCCCTCCCCTCTCTACTTCTTTCTATCTCTTCTCTCTACATCTCCTTCCCTCTCTACTTATCTTTATCTCCCCTATCTCTCTCTCTTTACCTGCCTCTCCCTCCATCACTTTTTATCTCACTTATGTCTCCCTCCCTACCTCTTTCCCTCTCTACTCTCTATCTCTCCTCTCCATCCCTCTACCTACATCTCTCTCACACTCTCTATCACTCTATTCCCCATCCTTCTCTCTAACTCTGTCCTCTCTATCTCATAATTCTCTCTCCCTTCCTCTCACTCTCTCCTCTTTATCTCACCACTCTCTCTATATATCTCTCTCTCTCTCACAAACCTCTATCACCCTCATTAACATTTCCTCCCTCCCTCCTTCCCTCTCTACTTCTCTCTATCTCTCCTCTCCCTCCCTCTCTCAACCTCACCCTCCCTCCCCTTCTTTTTGTCTCTCCTCCCAATCTCTCTCACTATTGTCCCTACCTCCCTCCCCCTCTTTCTCTCTCAATTTATCCTTTTCTCTATCTCACCATTCTCTCTCTCTCACTCCACACACACACCTCTATCCCTCCCTCCTCCCCTCTCTATCTCTCCTCTCTCTTTCCCTCTCTATACCTACCTCTCCCTCCATCACTCTCTCTCTCCATCCTCTATCTCACCTATGTCTCCTTCCCTACCTCTTTCCCTCTCTAATCTCTATCTCTCCTCTCCCTTCCTCTACCTACCTCTCTCTATCTCTCCATCCCTCTCTTTCTCTCTCACTCTCTCCTCTCTATCTCACCATTATCTCTATCCCTACCTCTCACTCCCTCCTCTCTAAATCACCATTCTCTCTCTCCCACTTTCCCTCCTTCCCTCTCACTCCCTCCTCTCTAAATAATCACTCTCTCTATCCCACTTTCCCTCCTTCCCTCTCTATGTCTCACTTATCCCTTTCTACCTCTCCCTCCCTCCAACCTCCCTCTCTCTCTTTATCTCTATTTCTCATTCTCTCCTTACCTCTCTACTCTCTATCTCACCACTCTCTCCATCTCACTCTCCCTCCTTCCCTCTCTCCCTCCTATCCCTCCCTCTCTCCTTCCCTCTCTACCTACCTCTCCCTCCACTACCTACCACCCTCTCTACCTCTCTCTCCCTCCCCCCTCTTTCTCTCTTACTCTCTCCTTCCCTCTCTACTCTCTATCTCTCCCCCCTTCCCTCTCTACTCTCTATCTCTCCCCCCTTCCCTCTCTACTCTTTGTCTCTCTCTCCCCCTTCGTTTCTCCCCTCATTTTCTCTCCTCTCACTCTCTCTCACTCTCTCTCACACACACTCACCTCTATCTCCTCCTTTCCTCTCCCTCCATCCCTCCACTCTCTACTTCTCTCTATATATAATCTCTCTCTACATATTCTTCCCTCTCTATTTATCTTTATCCCCCTCTCCCTCCATCACTCTATATATCAACTGTGTCTCCTCCCTACCTCTTTCCCCCCTCTCTCTCTCTCTCGAATACACACACATACACACCTCTATCTCCTCCCTACCTATCCCTCCCTCCCCTATCTAATTCTCTCTATCTCTCTTCTCTCTTTATATCCTTCCCTATCTACCTATATTTATCTCACCTATCCCTTTGTTTACCTACCTCTCCCTTCATCACTCTGTATCTCACCTTTTTTTACCTATCTACCTAGGTTTGAGGGATTAAGGGTTGAGGGTTGAGAATTGAGGGTTGATGATTTAATGTATAGGGTAGATGGTAGAGGGTTTAAGGGTTTAGGGTATAAGGGTTGAGGGTTTAGGGTTGATGGTTTAAGGTTGAGGGTAGAGGGTTGAGGGTTTAGGCTTGAGGGATTAGGGTTGAGGTTCCAATGTATAGGGTAGAGGGTATAGGGGTTGAGGGATTAGGGTAGAGAGTTTAATTGGTTTTAAGGATTGAGGGATCAGGGTTGAGGTTTGAGGGTTTATGTTATAGGGTTGAGTGTTTAAGGGTTTTAGGGTTAAGGGATTAGGGAAGAGAGGGAGGGAGATATGAAGGGAGAAGTGAGATAGAGAGAAGGAGAGAAGAGGAGGGAGGGATAGAGATGGATGAGGGTTGAGGATCCAATGTATATGGTAGAGGGTTGAGAATTGAGCGTATAGGGTGGAGGACCTATAGGGTTTATGGTTTAGGGTATTGGGTTGAGGGTATAGGGTTGAGGGATTAGGGTTGAGCATAGAGGGTATTGGGTTAAGGGTAGAGGGTATAAGGTTTAAGGGTTTAGGTTTTAAGGGTTTATGGTTGAGGGTTTAGGGTTGAGGATAGAGGGTTTAGGGTATAGGTTTGATGGATTAGGGTTGAGGGTCCAATGTATAGGATAGATGATGTTGGGCTGATGGTAGAGGATTTAAGGGTTGAGGGTTGAGATTTTAAGGTTGAGGGTAGAGGGTTGAGGGTATAGGATTAAGGGATTAAGGTTGAGGTTAGAGGGTATTGGGTTGAGGGTAGAGGGTATAGGGTTTAAGGGTAGAAGGTTAAGGGTAGGGGGTAGAGGGTTTAGGGTAGAGGGTTGAGGGTAGAGGGTTAAGGGTTTAGAGTTTCAATGGTTAAGGGTAGAGGGTTATGGGAAGATGGGAAAGAGATAAAGGGATTGAATGAGTGAGAGAGAGAGACTTGAGAGAGCGAGAGGGGGTAGGAGGGAGATACTTGAGAGAGATAGAGGGAGGGATGGTTAAGGGTAGAGGAGGGTTTAAGGGTTTAGGTTTTAAGGGTTAAGGGTTTAGGGTAGAGGGGAGAGAGATAGAGGGAGTGAGTGAGAGAGAGAGAGACCTAAGAGATGGATAGGGGGTATGAGGGATACGGTTGAGAGAGAGAGAGGGAGGGAGGGAGTGGGAGAGAGATAGATGGATGGAGGTTTAAGGGTAAAGGGTAGAGGGTTTAAGGGTTTAGGGTTTAATGGTTAAGGGTAGAGGGTTAAGGGTAGAGAGGAGAGAGATAGAGGGAGTGAGAGAGAGAGAGAGAGACCTAAGAGAGGGAGAGGGGGTATGAGGGAGAGACTTGGGAGAGAGATAGAGAGAGAGTGGGAGAGAGATAGAGGGTAGAGGGTTAAGGGTAGAGGGTAGAAGGTAGAGGGTAGAGGGTTTAAGGGTTAAGGGTTAAGGGTAGATGGGAGAGAGATAGGAGTGAGTGAGAGAGAGAGAGACCTAAGTGGGAGAGAGTGATGGAGGGAGTGGGAGAGAGATAGAAGGGGGGAGACTTAAAGATAGATGGTAGAGGGTTTAAGGGTTAATGGTTTAGGGTTTAGGGTTAAGGGTAGAGGGGAGAGAGATAGAGGGAGTGACAAAGAGAGAAAGAGAACTAAGAGATGGAGAAGGGTTAGGAGGGAGATATTTTAGATAGAGAGAGAGGGAGTGGGAGAGAGATAGAGGGTAGAGGGTTTAAGGGTTTAAGGCTTAAGGTTAGAGGGTTAAGGGTTAAGGGTAGAGGGGAGAGAGATAGGAGTTGGTGATAAAGAGAGACCTGAGAGAGGGAGAGGGGGTAGGAGAGAGAATTGAGAGAGAGAGAGATGGAGAGATAGATGGAGGGAGTGGGATAGAGATAGAGGGTAGAGGGTTAAGGGTAGTGGATAGAGGGTTTAAGGGTTGAGGTTTTAGGGTTTATGGTAGAGGAGAGAGAGATAGAGGGAGTGATTGAGAGAGAGAGACCTGTGAGAGGGAGAGGGGGTAGGAGGGAGGGAGAGACTTGAGAGA
>CM021107.1:75264454-75329588 GCA_007115665.2 Sequoiadendron giganteum | reverse complement strand
CTCTCTCAAGTCTCTCCCTCCTACCCCCTCTCCCTCTCTCAGGTCTCTCTCTCTCTCTCTCACTCCCTCTATCTCTCTCCCTCTACCCTTAACCCTATCACCTATACATTGGATTCCCAACCCTCATTTATCTATGTCCCTCCCTCCTCTTCTCAACTTCTCTCTATCTTAGTTCTCCATACATCTCTTGCTCCATCCATCCCTCCATCTCTACCATAATCCCTAAAACCTATACCCTCAACCCTTAAACCCTTAAACACTCAATCCTAAACCCTAAACCCTTAAACCCTTTACCCTCTACCCTCAACCCAATACCCTATACCCTCAACCATATACCCTCAACCCTTAAACCCTTAAACCCAAGTAAAATATATACCCTAATCCCTCAATCCTCAACCCTTAATCCCTCAACCCTTAAACCCTCAACCCTCTACCCTCAACCTTGAAACCTTAAACCATAATCCCTAAACCCCTATACCCTCTACCCTATACATTGGACCCTCAACTCTAATGCCTCAACGTTATACCCTCAACCCTCTACCCTCAAAATTAAACCCTTGACCCTCAACCCTTAAACCCTCTACCCTCAAACTCTCTACCCTCTACCCTCTATGCTCTACCCTATACATTAAACCTTCAACATTCAATTCTCAACCCTAGGTAGGTAGGGAAACATAGGTGAGATATTGGGTGATAAAGGGAGAGGTAGGTAAACAGAGGGAGAGGGGAGATAAATATAGGTAGAGAGGGAAGGAGAAATAGAGAGAGGAGAGATAAAGAGAAGTAGAGAAGGGGGGAGGGACAAGTAGGTAGGAGATAGAGGTGAGTGTCTGTGTGTTCAAGAGAGAGAGAGAGAGTAGATAGGGAAAGGGTAGAGAGAGAGGTAGAGGGAGGGAGAGGAGAGATAGAGAGTAGAGAGGGAAGGAGGTAGGGAGGAGACATAGTTGAGCAATAGAGTGATAGAGGGAGAGGTCGGTAAAGAGAGCGAGAGGGGAGATAAAGATAAATAGAGAGGGAGGGAGATGTAGAGAGAGATGATAGATAGAGAGAAGTAGAGAGTGGATGGATGGAGGGAGAGGGAAGGAGGAGATAGAGGTGAGTGTGTGTGAGAGGGAGACAGAGAGTGAGAGGAGATAAAATGGGGAGATAGAAAGAGAGTAGAGAGGGAAGGGGGAGAGATAGAGAGTAGAGAGGGAAGGAGAGAGTAAGAGAGAAAGAGGAGGGAGGGAGAGAGAGAGGTAGAGAGAGTGGTATATAGTGGAGGGAGAGGTAGGTAGAGAGGGAAGGATAGAGGGAGGGATAGGAGGGAGAGAGGGAAGGAGGGAGAGTAATATAGAGAGACAGTGGTGAGATAAAGAGTAGAGAGGTAAGGAGATAATGAGAAAGAGAGATAAAGAGAGAGAGGGAGGTTGGAGTAAGGGAGAGGTAGAGAGGTATAGGTGAGATAGAGGGAAGGAGGGAAAGTGGGATAGAGATAGAATGGTGATTTAGAGAGGAGGGAGTGAGAGGGAAGGAAGGAAAGTGGGAGAGAGAGAGAATGGTGATTTAGAGAGGAGGTAGTGAGGGGTAGGGATAGAGATAATAGTGAGATAGAGAGAAGGAGAGAGTGAGAGAGAAAGAGAGTGATGGAGATACAAAGAGAGAGGTAGGTAGAGGAAGGGAGAGGAGAGATAGAGAGTAGAGAGAGAAAGAGGTAGGGAAGGAGAGATAGGTGACATAGAGAGGGATGGAGAGAGAGTGATGGCAGGAGAGTACGTATAGAGAGGGGAGGGCAGAAGGGAGAGGTAGGGAGGGAGATAGAGGTGTGTGTAAGTAAGAGAGAGAGAATGGTGAGATAGAGAAAAGGAGCAATTTAGAGATAAACAGGGGGGAGGGAGGGAGGGAGGGACAATAGTGAGAGAGATTGGGAGGAGAGACAAAAAGAAGGGGAGAGAGGGTGAGGTCAAGAGAGGGAGGGAGAGGAGAGATAGAGAGAAGTAGAGAGGGAAGGAGGGAGGGAGGGAGTGTTAGGGAGGGATATAGAGGTTTGTGTGTGTGTGAGATAGAGAGGAGAGAGTGAGAGGGAGGGATAGATAATTATGAGATAGAGAGGAGAGAATTAGAGAGAAAGAGGGGGAAGAGAGGTATAGAGAGGGATAGAGAGTGAGAGAGAGATGTACGTAGAGGGAGGGAGAGGAGAGATAGAGAGTAGAGAGGGAAAGAGGTAGGGAGGGAGACATAGGTGAGATACAAAGTTATGGAGGGAGATGTAGGTAAAGAGAGAGGGGAGATAAAGATAAGTAGAGAGGGAAGGAGATGTAGAGAGAGAGAGAGAGGAGATAGAGAGAAGTAGAGAGAGGAGGGAGGCATATGTAGGGAGGAGATAAAGGGTAATGTGTAAGAGATAGAGGGGAGAGAGGGAGTGGAGAGAGTGAGAGTAGAGAGGAGAGAGTGAGAGAGAAAGATGATACAACTTTTTGACTACTAAAATTTGAACTCCTGATTAGTGAAATTTGACATGTTGATTATTGAAATTTGACTAAGTCTGAAATTTTTAAGATATTCCAAAAACTAGAATTTGCATTATAACTCCTAGAGATACGAGACCACTCTCAAACATCCTACCTATATACATGAAATATAACTTAAAGTATAAAAAATTAAATATCCATATGTAAATGTTTATTTCATGTATATAGTCTCCCTAACAAAGAAAGAGAAAATGGAAGAGTTTAGAAAATTGCATTCCAAAAGTCATGAATGACATTTGGCAAGCACCAAATTTGGTGAGTGCCAAATTTGATGCTAGCCAAATGAAACAACCCATTTGGCGAGCATCAAATTTGGCGCTCGCCAAATGTGTTGCATTGGGAAATACCAACCCAATGGGTTGGATTTTTCATTAGGCATCCAACCCAAGGGTTTGGACAACCATTTCATGCAAAAGATGTGATTTTTTGAAAGGGTAACAAAATTTCACACATTTTTGGTCGTGCTCACCGTCACATTCGCACGTCCTTCAATGAAAGTTTATAAAAAAACCATGATGGTGTTAACCTCTCTCTTAGCTATCTAAATATATAATTATTTTCTTGTTTTGATTCAGTTAAGGTTTTGATCCATAACTTCTCTTGCAAATGCCTCTATTTTTAGTCAAAAACCAACATGTGCTAGTTTTAGGATAGATTTTTACTCATTCATCAAAATGTGAAACAAATTACATATTTTAAAACTATACTCCATTCTACACATGATGAAAAATAAATCGATTAGTTTTCAAAAAATTTAGGGGGAAGCACGATCAAATTTTAGCTTTTCAAGATGTGTCCACTTTGAAAAATTCATAAAATATTATATATTCATTAAAAAATATATCTGAAAGAATGAGGATAAACTACATGGTGTTAGCTAATTTCTCACTGTTGGGATTTTTGAAATTCTAAAAAAAAGTTAATCAAAAAGTGTGGAGCCTTCAAGTGCTATGCTATTTTTTTTATAAAAATAAGACCTATTTTGCCGCCCCCCCCACTTTTTGAGACCCTTAATCTTCATTAATTTGAAAAAAAAAAAATAGTAGCTTAGAAACTAGACTCAGAGCACTTCAACTTTTGTTCTTTTCTTGCTGCATCTTGACATTTTCTAATGCAAATCAAATTTTGCTGATTTTTAGAAAAAAAATGGCATCTTAAGAGCCAAAATTGTGTCATAGATCCATGCACTTACCCTCATAGTTGATAATATAATTTCTACTAACATTAATAAATTAATTGATATTAACTTTAAAATTCATTAATGTTGATATTAGGGTGAATACGGAAAATCTACATAAGTATCATTATATGGGTTAACAATATTATTCTTTATTTGGATGCAATTTAACGAGTAAATTGTTATTAGAAATAATGTTTGGGGATGAAATGGTAATTGTATAATCAATGTTATTAATATAATAATTTTCACCTAAATCAAATTAACAAAAGAAAAGGATTCATTGTTAGGAATTTTGGAGTTGGCAATATTATCATACCTTAATGTGAATAAATTAAGAGAAATGCGACATGTATAATAAATAGTAAGATATATACACATATTCTAATATATTTTTATGTTGATACGTCATTGAAGAATAATGTTGCTATTAGGTATATTAACATTAACATCAACACAAATGCTCACATTAATACTAGAAACCATTATTTATATTGATACCAATATGGATGTAAATGTAAAAATAACTATTATCCACATTAATATTAATATCTATATAAATGCTAACATCACTACTATATCTATCATTTCTAATATAAATACAAATGTTAACATTCATACAAGTACTAATGTTTTCATTGATATGTAGGGTTATTAGTACTACTAATTAATGGTAATTATATAATGGTGGTTAATAATATAATTACTATCTTGCTTAAATAACAATAAAACCATTATTGCAATTCTGAGGTTCATTAATAACATCGTTATATCGATAATATTAGTAATAAAATTAATTTAGGGATTATATGGTAGTATTAATAATTGTTGAGAAGATAATACTTTTAAAGATTAAACATTGTGAAACATAGGAGAATATTTGTGTACCAAAATGAAAACAAAATGATGAACCGAATTTCTCTATAATTTCATTCAATATGAGGGTTATGATTGTTAGGATTTAGGTGCCATCAACCTTGTAAATCCTTTAATTAGTTATTCTCCTAAATTTTTTTGTACATTTACCCATAAGAGGTGAAATTGTTTTCCCAACGGTGGTGAAAGAGACAATGTAAATGCAGTGTTACCGTTATCATTTGTCCTTTTGCAAAAAGACAAAATAGCTAGGCGTCCCACTTTGGAATGTTCTAGAATTAGGTTGTTGGGTCAAAATAGGGTGTTATAAGAGCATCTATGACATGTATGACAGTTGTCACAAGAGGTTCTTACAGTATGACATATTCCCTATGAAAGAATATGTTATTCTTGGACCCCAGGCGCCCATGCATATGACAACTATAAGAACATATGTAAGAGGTTATTTTTTGGTATTTTTGACCATTTTCAAGGAGGCAGGCATGAATTTTTCTAGGTGGTATTTCTTCCTATTGTTTGGTGAAAGAATGGTGGTTTTCATCCTGACAAATCTCTATAAATTAGGGACTTGAGCTAGATTTATTCAATTTAGTTTTGTAGGTTTGCAGGGTAACAAGGTGTTGCCAGATTTTACAAAGTTTGATAAGAGAAGTCTATTGCTGCATTTAATATTTTAGATTATCAGTAATATACTTTCCTCTCTTTTTGTGGTGGAGTTTTTTCCCTTAGGTTTTTCTCTACATAAATCTATTGTTGCATGTGTTATGATTCTTCTATCTCTGTCTCTCATTCTTTCTTCACACTAAGGCTAAAGGTTAATCTACATATTTTAGATTTGCATAAACTTATTTAAGTTCATATTGCAAGCTTTCTTCACCTTGATAATAAAAATTTGGTATTAGAGCTAACGGTTATGTTAAGGAAGGAATGCTTTCCTTTTAGAGTGTTGAAGGTTCTTTGTTGCAATGGGAGCTTTTGTGTTGTGGATTTTGCAGATTTGTGAAATATTGCATACCATGGCCTCCACCTCTCATCAAGATATTGAGAAGTTCAATGGAACTCGTTACGAGATGTGGAAATTGGAAGTAGAGGATATCCTTGAGGAGAGAGATCAGTGGTTACCAATTTCAGTTGATAACAAGCCATCTACTTCATCCTTGTTAGATGGCGATTGGAAGAAGTTAGACAAGAAGGCTCGAGGGACCATTTAGTTGTGTCTCATAGACTCTATCCTCATGAATGTCTCTTCAGAACAAACAACATACAAGCTTTGGAGGAAGATAGGTGAAATCTACCAAACTAAGAGTTTTTCTAACAAGTTGTATCTCAAAAGATGTTTATATTCATTAAAGATGAAGGATGGTGATTCTATTGCTGAAAATTTGAATGCTTTTAATTTGATTATAAGTCAGCTTGCATCTATTGATTTAAAAATAGAAGATGAGGATAAATGCATTTTATTGATTTTCTCTTTGCTAGAATCTTGGGAAAATTTAATTGTTGCTATAACAAGTGGTGGTGCAGAACCTAAGATGGATACTATTATTCCCATACTTCTTTCAGAGGAGGTGAGGAGAAAGACCATGCATAGTGGCTCCCAAGATGCCTTGCATGTGCAAGGTAGGTCCAAGGAAAAATGGCCTAAAGTGGATAAGAAGAAGGATAAGTCTAAAGGATGATCTAAGACCCCCAGAAAGAGCAGAGTGAAGTGTTGGAACTGAGTTAAATGGGGAGATGTGAAGAAGGAATGTAGAAACAAGAAAAAGAATGCAGATTCCTCCATGAAAAAGTCCTCTGATGACAGTGATTTTGATGCTTTGATTATTTCAGCTGACACAATTTGTAATGATGCGTGGCTTGTTGATTTAGGTGCTTCCTTCCATATGACTCCTCACAAGGAGTGATTTTCTACATACAAAGAATATGATGGAGGAGAAGTTTTCATGGGTGATGACAGCTCACAAAATATTTTTGGTAAGGGAAAGGTAAAGTTGTGTTTCAGTGATGGGAGGGTTAAAATCCTTGATGATGCTTTACATATTACAAGACTTACAAAACGTTAAATTTTGGTTTCCAAGTTGAATGATTCTAGAATGCATGTGACATTTGACAAGTCTGGTTGCAGGATGGTAAGGGGAAGTTTGGTTTTTGCTAAAGGATCTCACATAGGGAATTTGTTTAGGCTAAATTCCTCTACTTTTTGTAATTCCTCTTTTGTAACTAGCACTGAAAATGCATGTATGTTGGGCACCATAGATTGGGTCACATTGGTGAGAAAGGTCTTAGGACCATATTTGATAAGAAACTATTAGATGGTATTTCTGATTATTCTACTGGTAAAAATGATTTATGTGAGGATTGTGTGTTTGGTAAACAAAATAGGTCATCATTTCCTAAAGGAACTAATAATGCTAATGGATTTTTGGAACTAATTCATTTGAATGTATGTGGTCCAGTGGATACAAATTCTTCGGGTAGATCTCGTTACTATGTTTCCTTCATTGATGATTACTCAATATATACTTGGATTTTTTTTATGTATACAAAATTTGAATTTTTCACCAAATTTAAGGAATTTAAGGCATTGATTGAAAAAAAAACAGATTATAAGATAAAAGTATTGAGATCTAACAATGGGGGTGAATATTGTTCTAAGAAATTTGATGAGTTTTACAAACATGCAGGAATTGTTAGGAAAAAGACTACACCTTACACACCCCAACAAAATGGGGTAGCAGAAAGAATGAATCGTACATTAATGGAAAGAGCTAGGAGCATGTTAAGTAGTGCTAAGTTAGATAAATGATTTTGGGCAGAAGCTATTGGTACTACTTCTTATTTAATTAATATATCTCCTTGTAAAGCTCTAGTTGATAAAACACCTTATGAAATGTGGTTGAGTAAAAAGCCTTCAGTTTCACATTTAAGGGTCTTTGGTTGTGAGGATTTTTTTCATGTGCCTCAAGAGAAGCAGTCTAAATTGGATCCCAAATCTCAAAAATGCATCTTTGTAGGTTATGGTGAAAATGTTAAAGGTTATAAATTTTGGAATCCACTAACATGAAAGATGATATTTTCTAGAGATGTAATTTTCAGGGAATTTAGAGCTAACTGTAAAGATGAGAAACCAAAGGAAAATTCAAAGATAGTGCATTTTGAAACTAAGCAGGAAGATGCACATGTGGAAGAACAGAGAGATGGACAAGAAGATTTAGAAGAAGAAGAGAGTTCAAGTGAAGGTTCTGAAGAATCAGTTGTAACAAAAGAAGTTGAAAAAAATGAGGATGAACATGAGGAGGAACCTCTTACTCCAACTTTGAGAAGGTCCACAAGACAACAAAATCCAGTTGACAGGTATAGCCCTCCTGATTTTTGTTGTAAATTTTCTTTGTTAAGTACTGATGATGAACCTAGATCTTTCAAGGAGGCTCTCTCTTCAGAAGAATGCAAGTCTTGGATGCAGGCCATGTAGGATGAGATGATGTCTTTGAAAAACTTTGACACCTAGGATCTTGTTAGTTTTCCCAAAGGAAGAAAGGCCATTGGTTGTAAGTGGGTATATAAAAAGAAGTTTTGTGCAAATGGTAAGTTGGAATGATAAAAGACCAGATTAGTGGCCAAGGGCTACTCCTAGAGAGAGGGAGTTGATTTTGGTGAAATATTCTCTCTTGTTGCTAAGTTAATTTATATTAGATTTCTTTTATCCATTGTTGTTTCTTATGATTTAGAAATAAAACAAATGGATGTTAAAACTGCTTTCTGCCATGGGGATCTTGAGGAAGAAATTTATATGCAACAACCTGACGGTTTTATTCTCAAAGGAAAAGAACACTTGGTTTGCAAGTTAAAAAAATCTCTATATGGTTTAAAATAGTCACCTAGGATGTGGTACCAGATGTTTGATGCCTTTGCATTAAAATTGGGTTTTTTTAGAAGTGAATAGGATCACTATGTTTATTTTAAAGTTATTGATGATCAGATACTAATTATTGTCTTATGCATGGATGATATGTTGTTCATTGGTAACAATAAGGAAATTATTAAGGAACTTAAAACTTGGATTTTTGGCACATTTGATATGAAATATTTAGGGGATGCTAAATTGGGATGGAAATCATTAGGGATCGGGTTCACATAAAGCTTTGGTTAAGTCAGAGTAAGTATGTTAACACTATTTTGTAGAGTTTTAATATGTAGGACTATAAACCAGTAATTATTCCATTTCCTGTTGGTACTAAGTTAAGTTTAGACATGTTTCCTAAATTGGATGATGATATTGATGAAATGTCTAATGTTCCTTATGCTAGTGTTATCAGTAGTTTAATGTATGCAATGGTTTTTACTAGACCAAATATAGCCCAAGCAGTGGGAGTTCTAAGCAGGTTTATGTCTAACCCTGGTAAATAACATTGGACTTTTGTTAAAAGGGTATTTAGGTATTTATGAGGCACTTTTGATTACTATTTAGTTTATCATGGTACTAGAAATGTTGATAAGTCATTGGACATGCAAGGTTTTGTTGATGCAGATTGGGTAGGTGACTTGGACAGTCGAAGGTCCACTAGTGGCTATGTGTTTAATTTGTTTGGAGGTGCAATGAGTTGGATGAGTAAAAGACAATCTACAGTTGCTTTTTCCACCATTGAAGCAGAGTATATGGTTGCTTCACATGCCTCTAAGGAGGTAGTTTGGTTACAGAGACTTGGTAATGGTATTGGTTTTGATTGCAGGATAGTGAAGATCAGATGTGATAGTTATCGAGTGTCATATGTTTGGATAAAAATCCTATGTATCATGCTCATACTAAGCATGTTCATGTTCAATATCACTTTGTGCAAGAAATGATTGAGAATGGACAGGTCTTGATTAAAAAAGTTGACACTTTGGATAATGTTGTAGATTCTCTTATGAAGCCAGTCACCACAGATAAGTTCTCTTGGTGCGGGAAGGCCATGGGCCTTGACCACTGTAATTGATTCTATATATTTGTATCTCTATGGTTGTAATTTACAATTTATGATCTCAACTAGGAGAATGTTAGGATTTAGGTGTCATCAACCTTGTAAATCCTTTAATTAATTATTCTCCTAATTTTTTTTGTACATTTACCCATAAGAGGTGAAAGTGTTTGACAACCGGTGGTGAAAGAGATAATGTAAATGAAGTGTTACTCTTATCATTTGTCCTTTTGCAAAAGGAAAAAATAGCTAGGCGTCCCACTTTGGAACCTTCTAGAATGAGATTGTTGGGTCAAAATAGGGTGTTGTAAGAGCATCTATGACATGTATGATAGTTTTCATAAGAGGCTATGACAATATGAAAAATTCCCTATGACATAATATGCTATTATTGGACCCCAGACACCAATGCATGAGAGATGCCTTATGACAGCTATAAGATCATTTGTAAGAGGTTATTTTTGGTATTTTTTACCATTTTCAAGGAGGGAGGCATGAGTTTTTCTAGGTGGTATTGCTGCTTATTATTTGGTGAAACCATGGTGGTTTTCATCCTCACAAATCTCTATAAATTGGGGCCTTGAGCTAGAGTTATTCAATTTAGTTTTGTAGGTTTGTAGGGTTTTTGTAGGTTTTGCAGACACTTATTTAAGTTCATATTGCAAGCTTTCTTCACCTTGATAATCAAGAATGATTGTAGTGTAGAAATTTGCACATTCTTCGAGGTAGTGAAATTTCACACTTAATTTGGACCTATTTTAGCACCCTTGCATTAAATTTCCCTTTAAATCATCATTAATAGGCCCCTAAGACCCTTTATTTTAGATCTTGAGCTTATTTCAGCTAAAACCTGTCAAAATCATCAAAAACATAAAAAATTCTAAAAAAACACCTCAAAAATCTAGGGTGGGGCTCATACGCCACCTTGGGCATATGAGTCCCCCTAGGTGGGACCCATATGCCAAGGCTAGCGAATGAGTGCCATTTGGGGCTTTTTTAGGGTTTGAGTAGGAAAATCACCTTTTAAATTTAGATTTTTGGTTGATGTCGGCTTTTGAGATCTGAATAATGGTAAATTAGGTGTAAATGCCTATATAAGCAAGCATTTAGAAGAGAAATTTCAAGATCCAAGCATTCAAGCATTCTTCACAAGAGCATTCAAGAGTCAATAATCAACAAAGTTGAAGCCTTGGAGCAGCATTATAGTATTTTTTTGCAAGTCTTCAAGCTCACTTTCATTCAAGATCTAGCATTTTCAAGGGTTGATTATGGTTGCCTATGGTGAGTCATGATGGATTCTAGGTTGGGGAGATGCAACTAGCCATCAAGCCAAGCCTAATGTCTTGTTTCATAAGTGATTACATCCTCCATTGTCACTCTACTTTAAGCCTAAGGAAGGTACATGCATCATTAAGACTCATTTGAGGTGATTAGAAATCTCCTAAAGTGATTCATTTATTATCCAAGCTTCATTCATGCATCTTGTTCTTACACATTAGGATAGGATTGCATTGCATTTCAGATTTCCTAATCTTAGAAACTCTTGAGGTTAGCATATACATTACCATTTACAGTCACATTTCATTGTTTCTATCAAGGTTTAATTACCCAACTAGGGGTTTGATCGAGCCAAACACCCCATAAGAAAATCAAGTCTATATTTTGTTTTGTAGGTCTCTTCACAGATTCAGATCTAGAAATTAATTTGGAAGGAAAGAGCAGAGATTGGAGCACAGATCTGAACTTTGAATTCTCAAAAAATGGAACAGGCTTGATATGCCAGAAGTGGAATATGAGTCCCACTACAGGCATTTTTCAAGATATTTGTAGATTCAAATACCCTTTTTCTAGAAACCTATTCTTATGCAAAAACCCAAATCTAGGACTGATATGCCCAGAATAACGTATGAGTCCCAGTGTACCAAAATCTCAGGTTTTTCAATGTTTCAGATCTCATTTCAATCTCCTTCAGGTTTCCAGGTGTATACTTCTGAGATCTCACCTTTTTGTTTTGATTTTCATGCATTTCTAGGTCATTTAGTGAAAGTTTGCATTGCATTAGGTTTAAGAATTACAACTTGCATTTCATTTGTCTTTCCAAGCCCTAGCTTCATGGTGAACCCCTCATTATTCTATAATTAGATCCTAGGAAAACCCTATAGGAAAATCTTTTTCTCCTTTACATTGAGATCTCTAGGGTTATCCTTGAATGAGAATGCTTGGGAAAAGGTGTTGTTCTATGTCCTAAACCATAAGCAACAACACCATTTTTCCACCTCTCAATGATGTGTAAATGAGAATCAAAAAATAAACCTAACTGATATAACAATCAAAAGGTAGGTTTTAAGAGGGTCAAATGTTGTGTAACTATTGCAAAAAGTGATTTTTCGGACCTCACTAAGGACTCATTCGCCCTATGGTGAATGGGTCCTAGCTAGGGCTCTGGAAAAATGGTTTTGGGTTATGTTCTTCTCAGTTTGCAGTCCCAAATCCTAGTCGAGCACTATCAGAAAGCTAGAAATAAATCCTATAGCTCATTTTTTGTGATTCGACAACTTTCTTAGCAACTTTGACAATTTTTTCAACTTTTCTCTCCAAATGATATTCAACCTAAAACTTTCAATCACACATCAAAGGAGAGAAAATGTTGTTTGTTAGGGAATAGGGGTTTACCTTGGTCAAACCCCATTTTGGTAATTAAACCTTGTAATGAAATGAAACATGAAAGGAATGATGAATGAATAAATAATGTTACAACTCACCACACCTTAGTTGAAACCTTAGATTTTAGATATGCAAACTAACAAGAAGTGGCCTCAATGAATGTAGATCTTGATCATAAAACTTGATTAGAACAATTCCTTTGAATATTCTTGATTGATCTTGAACACTACATCAACACATTAGCTCAAAAAAATGCATGATGCATTATGCCTTTGACATGATGAAATAGATCTTGATTGCTATAATATTCTTCTATAAATCTTCCCTTGAATGCCTTAGAAATGTTCTTGAATTCTCTTAACTTGCATGAAATCTTCTAGGTGAAACATAGTGAAATGACCTCTTATTTATATATATCTTAACATTAAATCCCAAAATTCAAATATCACAAGTCAACATCAAATCTTGGATTTTAAATCATTAAAATACTGCCAAAAAAATATTTCAAAGAGGGGTCCTAGGTCTAAGTGAGGACCCATTCGCCATGTGGCAAATGGGTCCTAAGTCACTTAACTAGGACACACTTTGGACAATGTGAAAGATCATGTGAAAATAGGGTCCTAGGACCTAGTGAGGACACATTCGCCATGTCGCGAATGGGTCCTAGGTCACTAACCTAGGACACACACCTATCTAAGCTTAAAAAATTAAGGTTTTTTGCCCTAATTTCAACCAAAAGCTAGGGTTTTCACCAATTTCACTAATCTTTCCAAATCGAAGCTTATTTTGAATCATCTTTAGTATTTTTGGCATTTTTTTTTGCATCCCATAGCCTTTCTAGACCCTTGGGACAACAATTTACCTTTGTCGAGAAATCAACCCAAAATTTAAAATTTCTACCCAATTTCTCAAGGGGGCAGGGAATCAGTTTATTCCTTCCGCTAGGGCAGCAAAGGAGCATCCAAAAATCAGAATTTTTTAAATCTGAGCAGTAGTTTTAATCCAAAAAATGGCAATCTTTGAACCAAAGTAGCAGGTACCTCGCTTCAAAGAGGGGCAAAATGTAGACACTTAAAAATGTCCTGAATGATATCATGCACTCGAATTAGGTATACTAACATAATTTCCTCTTCAAATCCATCCTCTTTTTTCTTAATTGATTAAATTAGCCTAGCTATTTAATTAATTGCATCATTTGTGTCTATTAATCTAATTAATTTAAGTGGGTTAATTTGCGCCTTTTCATACTAACATTTCTTCTTATTAAATTAAATACATCAAATTATTTAATTTAACCCCTAAAGTCATCTTATTTAATTAAATAACCCTAAGTTATTTAATTAACTTTCATCACCTTTCCCCCTTTTCATTAAATCATTTTAATGAATATTCTGTAATTCTTCGTATCCCCCTTAATTGTATAATTAACATTATTTAATTATCAATTATTAATTAATCTAATTTCCCCCACTTGCAAGGGAATATTCCTCCTTTGCACATTCCTCCAAAAAGGGGAATATTCCCATCCTCCCCTTTTGCACAACTAAACTTTGTTTTAATTTGCAAAATATCTATTTTCCCTCACCCATGAGAATATTCCAAAGAATCTTTCTCCTCACTCATTTCAAAAAGGGAGTATTCTTACAAAGCTTCATGTGCAAGTTAACTTGTGACCTCTTGTACATGTTAAAAGTGTGTTTTTTTGAAGGAATATCAACCCTTGATTAAATCTCATCATTTATTCTCATCCCTTGATGAGAATCCATGATTCATGCCTCCAACTTCTTCCATCGTTGACCATTGATTAACCTCGTTGATCTCAACCCTCTATTTCTCATTTGCTCTCCTATAAATAGGTCACTATTTGGAGATAAATGGATCCATCTTTTTCAGAGAAAACTTACGTTGTTGAAATCACTCACACTCACACTCATATTTAGCATATATTTAGTATCATTTGAGTTTAATTACTTGCATTAATTAGCTTAGCTTCCATTAATGGCTTCCATGGTAACCTAGATGCATACATTTAGCTTATTTGTTAATTAGGGTTTCAATCTTTTAGCTTAAAATCCATTTAGTTTAGCTTTTCACTCACATATCTATATCATCTTAGCATAAATCATGTTAAAATAGATTGAATCATGTTCATTTAGATTAAAATCATGTTTTCATACACATCTCTCATCAGTTCCATCAATTTTCTTCAATAAAATTGATTGGAACATGTTCATTTATCCACGGGATTGGGAAAGGGTCGTCATTCCACATCAATGAGACACCACTCCCCCAATAGGATAAGTTTCAATGGATTAGAGTAGGCATTTTAAAATATTTTATAGTTTAGCATGTTAATTTAGATAGATGCTTAGTTTAGTTTATTTTGAATGATCTCTATTGGATTGACATTTAGTGGCACGAATATGCTTCGTATCCTCATGGATCAAGTGTAGTCAACCCATACTAATCCATCGATCATAGTTTCAAGTGGTTGTGGAAATGTTGAAGTGTATTATGTTGATGCTTGAATATTATGGGATGTTATATGGATGATTTGAAGTGTTACTTTATGGTCCGCATGTATTTTCAGACCTTGAGAGGCATGCATGTGGTTGCTTGTTAGTGTTAGTGTATGTTTGGTTGATCTAGGTTCTAGTGCTAATTGCAAAGTTTTTTGTTGTTTGTGGAAGTGTGGTGAAGCATGTTGATGTAAATTTCGGTCATATTTAACCCTTGGTGTGGTTTGACTTCACTTATTTCCACCATAGAAGTGTCTTTTTCCAGCTTATTTTGGTGTTGTGTGTTTTAGGTGCATATGTTTCATTAAGGCTGACCTAATTAAGGTTGTTTAGGTCGTGGATGGTATAAATGCAAGATGGAGTTTGTGTTGAGTGTGTGACAAGAGTGAGATGGGAATTTGATCAAGTGTGGTGATCTGAGTGTGAGCTTAATGCCTATGACTCCGGATGTAGTGAGCAGAAGGTGTCTACATCTTCAATGTGCTTAAAGTTACTAGAGGCATTGAGCCAAAGGTTGTAGATGGCATAGAGTCGTAGTGGTGGATATTTCCTATTATTTTGAGATAGTGAATCTCTTTGTAACAGTTTTATTCTTTCTTCTTTCTTCTAGATAGTGAGTCCTTTGGGTAGTGAGCCTTTCTTCTCTTTTGGGAAGTGAGCCTATTATATATATATATATATATATATATATATATATATATATATATATATATATATATATATATGTGGGCTAATCCTCATTGTGCTTTTTCCTTGCTTAGGATTTTCCACATAAATCTAGTGTTCTATTGTGTTTGGTTATGTTTGCATTACTTCATAAGTTTACATTCTACTCATCCATAATGAGGGTTTAAATGTTTAATAATGGTTTGAAAGTTAATGAGAGATTTAATTTTTTAATGTCCAACTGATTCACCCCCCCTCTTAGTTGTCATTTGCATCTAATATTTTATTCATTTTTATTTAGATAATTTGGATGATTACTTAAGAATGATACAAATATTTGTAGGCCACGTAGGTCTAAATTGTTGGAGTACTTATGCAAACTCAAAGGTTATCATTTACTATTCTTGTGGTATCATCCCTAATAGATTATTGTAAAACACATCGAAATTAAATTAAGGATGTGAAAATTATCACCTCAATAGGAATATCCCCATATAGTTTTTTTTATGAAATATCCAATGATCATAGTACTCTCATCTTTCCAATAGATTTAGGAATCTCATTCTTAAAATGATTTCTTAAAATTCATTTATAATATTCAGCGCTTTGAAGGATCCAATGTTCCAAGGAGTGTCACCTAGTAGACTATTATTGGAGAGGTTAAGATATTTTACTTCTCTCAAAGCTCTCATAAAATCCACATATTTTCTTTATTCTTAAATATTATTTCATCCATATATATTTTTCACTATTTAAATAGTAATAATAATCTACTTGTTCTTGAGGATTTCTATGTTTTCATTTTGCTCTATCATTTTAGTGAACCTCATAAAGCCATTTGGAATAATTCCTAAATAAATGTTGTTTGACATATACACAATTTTTTTTTAAATCCTTCATTAATTGAAGTGGGATTTTACTCTTAAAATAAGTACTTTTTTAGTTTGAGAATTTGAAGATTATGCAATCTTTTTAACCCAATTTATAATTCTTCATTACAAATAATTTTCACTTTAAGGATTTTCAAATTCATATATTTACTAAGTGGTAATGGAATATGCTCTTCAAGCACATTGTCTTCATGTTTCAAAGTCTCACTCCAATCTATCCATGTGTAGAAAGGTTGCCATAAAGTATGTTCTAGTGCTATGTAGTTATTATTGTAGTGTTGCCCCTTTTCTGAAGAAGACAAAATTATCCTAGGCTAAAGGGATATGGATTACTATCCACTACTTTGAATATTCTAAAATTTGAAATGGTGGAATTTGGGAATTTAGGATTTCAACAAGATGGAATATAGGAAATTATTGTTTCAATACATCCATAGTTCTACAATTGCGAAGAAGAGAAGACATGTATACAATAACTTTTTTCTATGTTTTCTTTGTCAATAAATTTTTAGATCATTAGTATTGTAGTGGAATACACTCCAATACAATAAAAAATAATAGTTTACTATGTAGAAGTATGATAGGTATCATAGAAATTTTATTTCTTCATCAAGGGGGAGTGTTTGAGTTAATGACCATCCATACAATAATTTTTTAGAGAGTTGCCAGTGTTAGCTTTAGTTTGATAGTTAATAAATATAACTAGATCTAGATTCAATGTTGGAATCTATTGGTTCTCTTAGAGGTTATCTAAACCATGCAATCTTAATATATATATATATGGTGTGACCCAACTGGGTTATGCTTCAATTATGGGATGAGACAAATCATTTTGAAACTCCGTGAGATATTATAAGTGGTTTGTTAGATCATTACTTATACCCATTGTTTTTTAATATCTTTTAGAAAAAAATCATATAAAATACCTACACATTAATTATGGATAAACACAAGCAATAAATGTCTAATTTTATTATGACTAGTTGAGCTAATAGACTATATGAGTGTTGTTTTTGTTGGTTTAAATTAAAAAGGTTTCCTAGGGTAAATAGTTATGTTATATTATAAATATGTCATTATTTTCTATTGAGTTTAAGTTATATTATTAGTATTTCATTTATTTGTTAATATTATTTATTAACATAGATTAATCATCAAAAATAAATATCTACTAACTTCCTTTCAAATACAATATCACCAATAAATAATGACTACAAGAAAGGATATATGGTCAACATAAATCCCAATCTAGCCCTACATGAAAATATTACTAAACCTCAAATTACAAAACAAAAGTAATTGAATAGTTCCCAACTAAAATTTATGAAATTTAACACACAATATGGATCATAATTTTTTATTGTACATTACTAATAAGTATGACCCCATGTATTTTACACTCTACAACTTGAAAATATGGCAATACATGTCAAAAATTAGTTTATTGATTAAAAGTAGGATATAAATGATCCTACCTAATAGATTAAAACTTTCTCATTGCTTGAAATAGATAAATAATAATGGCATCCATATATTTGAAGCACATGGCACTCCATATTTTGTTGAGCCACAACATTCTCGTAACAATTGAAAAGCTAATTACATATCTTGTAGCCATTCCCATATCCCACCATATATCATACTCTAAATCTCTATTAGTTTCTTCATGTGCCTTTGGAAAATTTGGATGACTACTTGAGCATGATGTATAGATTTGTAGTCCGCATAGGGCGAAATTGTTGGAGAAGTATGTAGAATCAAATGTCATCATTTGTCCTCCTTGGGGGTATCCTCCCTGATAGGTTGTTGTAGGACACATCAAAGTAACTTAAGGATGTAAGATGTTGTAGCTCCGTAGGAATAGCCCCAAATAGAGTATTATGTGAAAGATCAAGAGATTGCAGCAATGCCATATCTCCAATAGATGTAGGAATCTTGCCATTGAAATGATTTCTTGAAATGTTGAGAATAATCAAACCTTTGAGGGATCCAATATTCTAAGGAATGTTACCTAACAAACTATTGTTGGAGAGGTCAAGACATTTCACTAATCTCAAAATTTGCATAAACTCCATATCTTGTCCTTTATTCTTAACTGTTACTTCATCTATATAGAAATATCCTTGACCTGAAATTGCTTGTTGAAAGATTTTTGTGTTTTCTGATTCATTTTCCATTACAAACAACTTCATAAGGTCATTTGGAATAACCCCTGGAAAATTATTGTTTGACATATCCAAAATTTGAAGATTTTGTAATTTTGTTAATTGCAATGGGACTTTACCCTTAAAATTAAAGTTTTTTATTATTAAAATTTGGAGACTTTGCAATCCTTCAACCCAATTCTCAATACTCCCTTGTAAATTATTATTTCTCAAATCAAGGATTTTTAGAGAGCTATATTTTCGAAGTGATGATGTAATATGCTATTTAAGTGCATTATCTCCTAATTTTAATATTTCAAGAAAATCCATTCTCTCAAATAGATTTGGAATCATTCCTTTTAATTTATTTTTCTCTAAGTTTAAGACAGATAACATAGAGTAGTTTTTATGACATTGGGCAATTCCACCACTTAGCTTATTATTTGACAAGTCTAAAATTTCCAAATTTGATTTAAAAATATTTGAAATAGAGCACCTAAAATTGTTTCTAGTCAATGAAAGAAACCGAAGAGATGTGAATTCCCAAATCCAATTTGGAATAGAACCACTAAGAGAGTTGTTTGACAATCTAAATACTCAATAATATTGAGTTGAAATAAATGCAAGGAAATTTTCTCTAATATTGCATTGACTTAAATCTAAGTACTGAAGTTGAAATTTGGGAATGGTTGAAGTGCCGAATTTTACAGTCAACGTATTGCTTGACAGATCTAAATTTGTGAGTTTGGTGCAATTATTTAAAGTAAAAAATGAGAAAGTTCCATTCAAACTATTTGTCCCAAATAAAGAGACTCTAGATTGGATAGATTAGCAAAGGAAATGGGGATTGGACCACTAAAAGAGTTATCTTTCATATCAAGATAACGTAGGGCTGAGAGATTACCTAGAGTAGATGGAATGCTGCCATTTAATTTGTTTGATTTGAGAACAAGATACTCCGGCATTGAGAGGCCACCTAAAGAGGAGGGAAGGCAACCTTCCAAATTGTTGTGAGAAAGATCAAGATATGACAGAGGGAGAGCTCCAAGAAAGGAAAAATTTCTCCTGACAGTCCACAATCGAACATGTAAAGTGTGGTCAAATTGGTGAGAGAAGCAATATTCATCCCCCAACTATCTCCTACCATAGTGAGATTATTAAAACTGAGGTCCAAGTGCTCCAATTGCCGCAGTTAGTCAATTCTCTTGGATTTTGGCCAACAAATCTACAATCAGAGAAGCTCAGATACTTCAATCTCCTCAGCTCTCCAACTTTTGGAGGGATGGAAAGAGAGGTGAAGTAATTCCATCTTACAAGTGCTATCATGATTTCATCCCCCAACTATCTCCTGCCATAGTGAGATTATCCGTATCATATGATGAACCTATTTCTATCTTGTGTGATAATACAAGTGCTACCATGATTTCAAAGAACCCAGTAATGCATTCAAGAACAAAACATATCTCTATCTGGTATCACTTTCTAAGGGTGAAAGTTGTAGAGAATAAGGTGAAGCTAGAGTATGTGCCTACAAAGGATCAAGTTGTAGATATTTTCACCAAGGCTCTTCCTAAATAGACATTTGAGTATCTTCAATAGAAGTTAGGGGTTACTTCTCCTCCTTTCAACTAGATGCATAATTTGGTGCATTTGTCTAGGTGACCATTCATGATACATCCTTGGTCCTAGGTTGGTGACAAAGGCTAACTCTTAGGGGGAGTAGGTAGTAGTGTTCTTGTTTGTTATAGTCAGGGGGGGCATATCTTGTGCCCCTAAGGGAGAGAGAGAGCTGAAAAGTAAGAGAAATGAAGAATGAGCAGTGCAGTGTGTGTAGTAGTGAGAATTGTATGGAGAAGAACAAGAAGAAGAGAGAATATTATAGAAAAAGTGCAACTTGAATGTGTTGCATAAAGTGAAGCTTTCAGGTGATGTCAAAGGGAGAGTTTTTTTAATCCTTTTCCATTGATGTCAAAGCGGGAGAATGAAGTCTGAAAAACAAACAAAGAGTGATGTCTAAAACTACTCCTCAAGAAAGGGGGAGATAATAACAAAGGGGAGAGCATGGTATCTAAGGAATAGAGGAAAAAAGGAGAGAGTGAAGTATAAGAGATGCCCCAGTAAGGGGGAGTCTTGTTTGATGTAGATTTTCTTTTGTTGTTGATGGTTTTCAAAGCTTTTATTGCCATCAATGACAAAGGGGAATATTGTTGCAAGTATGCTACAAGTGTTGTCATTGATTTCAATAGTTGGTCATTGATGTCGACCTCCAGTATGGTCAGGAAGATTGTTGCAGTATTGTCACTGATGTCAACCTCTATGTGGTGTTGAGAAAATGGGAATATTGTTGGTGTTGAAAGTGTTGTAGATATGTTGAAGAGATGTTTGTGGTGTTTCTGATGCAGTTGGTTCACTTGGTTTCCAAGTTCTTTTGAGAAAAGATAAATAAAAGAGTGTGTAGTGTAACAAAGGTAAATTCAATGTTGTGTTTTTCATTTCTTCATGGTTGAAGATCTACTTGTGTGGTTTGGGTATGGTGATTAGAGGTGATCAAAGGTTCTATATCCAAAATTTTTAGGTTTTGGATCATGTGGTAGAGGAAGTTGTATTGGATAATATTTTTTGTCTGTGAAGAAGGTTGTTTGGGAGATATGAGATTGCTCCACATTTCTCTCTGTAATTATTTACTGTCCTATGGATTTTGGAACATGCAAGTATATTTTATGTATTTATCTTCCCTTGAAGTTTTTGATGTTGAGTTGCTCTACAATTTTAGGTCTTATGTTGGATTTCAGTGGTAGTGTATCCTGATACGTATGATGTAAGTATTCTTTGTTTCAAGTGGTTGTGGTAGTGTTGTAGTGTAGCATGTTGATGTTGGAATATTCTAGGATGTTATATGGATTCTTTGAAGTGTTACCTTATGGTCCGCATGTATTTATTAGACCTCGAGAGGCATGTATGTGGTAGCTTGTTAGTGTTAGTGTAGGTTTGGTTGACCTAGGTGCTAGCGCTAATTGCAAATATTGTTTGTTGTTTGTGGAAGTGTGATGAAGCATGTTGATGTATATTTAGGTCCTAGTTAACCCTTGATGTGGTATTTCTTCACTTATTTCCACCATATAAGTGTTTGGTGCCGACCTATTTTGGTGTTACGTGTTTGAGGTGCATATGTTTCATTAAGGCCAACCTAATTAAGGTTGTTTAGGCCATGGATGGTATAAATGCAAGATGGATTTTGCGTTGAGTGTGTGACAGAAGTAAGATGTGAATTTGATCAAGTGTGGTGATTTGAGTGTGAGCTTAATGCCTATGACTCTGGATGTAGTGAGAAAAAGGTGTCTACATCTTTAGTGTGCTTAAAGTTACTAGAGGCAGTGAGCCAAAGGTTGCAAATGGCATAGAGTTGAAGTGGTGGATCTTTCCTATTTCTTTGAGATAGTGAATCTCTTTGTAACAATTTCCTTTTTTCCTCTTTCTTCTAGATAGCGAGTCATTTGGGTAGTGAGCTTTTCTTCTCTTTTGGGCAGTGAGCCCTCCGATAATGAGATAATCCTCACTATGGTTTTTCCTTTCTTAGGTTTTTCCACATAAATCTGGTGTGTTCTATTGTGTTTGGTTATTTTTGCATTATTGTTTCATATTTTTATATTATAGTCAAGTATAATGAGGGTTTAAATGTTTAATAAAGGTTTGAAAGTTAATGAGAGATTTAATGTTTTAATGTTTAACTGATTCACCCCCCGTCTTAGTTGTCCTCTGCATCTAACATTTTATTCATGTTTCTTTAGATAATTTAGATGACTACTTAAGAATAATACAAATATTTTTAGGCCACGTAGGTCTAAATTATTGGAGTACTTATGCAAAATCAAAGTTTATGATTTCCTATTCTTGTGGTATAATCCCTAATAGGTTATTGTAGGACACATAAAATTAAATTAAGGATGTGAAAATTATCACCTCAATTTGGATATCCCCATATAGTTTATTTTGTGAAATATCCAATGATCATAGTACTATCATCTTTCCAATAGATTTAGGAATCTCATTCTTAAAATGATTTTTTAAAATTGATTTATAATATTCAGCTCTTTGAAGGATCCAATGTTCCAATGAGTGTCACCTAATAGACTATTATTGGAGAGATTAAGATATTTTACTTCTCTTGAAGCTCTCACAAAATCCACATATTTTCTTTATTCTTAAATATTATTTCATCCATATATATTTTTTACTATTTAAATAGTAATAATAATCTACTTGTTAAAAGGATTTCTATGTTTCCATTTTGCTCTATCATTTTAGTGAACCTCATAAGGCCATTTGAAATAATTCCTAAATAAATATCGTTTGACATATACACAAAATTTAAAAAATTATTCGTATTTCAATTTTTTTTGTATTTATTGTTCAATATTATTTATTAACATAGATTAATCGAGTAAAAAATGAAAGAAAGAATATTTATTAATATAGATGAATCGAGTAAATGATCAATTCTCACTTTTATAAAAATTTAAAATTATCATTTAGGAGAAAATAGAAAGATAAAAAAGAAGTAATTATTACATACAAATCATCAAAAATAAACATCTACTAACTTCCTTTCAAATACACTATTGCCAATAAATAATGACTACAAGAAATGATATATGGTCAACATAAATCCCAATCTAACCCCACATGAAAATATTACTAAACCTCAAATTACAAAACACAAGTAATTGAATAGTTCCCAACTAAAATTTATGAAATTTAACACAAAATATGGATCATAATTTTGTATTGTACATTAATAATAAGTACCATCCCATGTATTTTACACTCTACAACTTGAAAAGATGACAATACATGTAAAAAATTAGTTTATTGATCAAAAGTAGAATACAAATGATCCTACGTAATAGATTACAACTTCGCTCTCATTGCTTGAAATAGATAAATAATAATGGCATCCATATATTTGAAGCATATGACACTCCATATTTTGTTTTTGTTGAGCCACAACATTCCCATAACAATTGAAAAGCTAATTACATATCCCGTAGCCATTCCCATATCCCACCATATATCATCCTCTGAATCTCTATTAGTTTCTTCATGTGCCTTTGGAAAATTAGGATGACTACTTGAGCATGATGTATAGATTTGTAGTCCACATAGGCCTGAATTGTTGGAGAAGTATGTAGAATCAAATGTCATCATTTGTCCTCCTTGCGGTATTATCCCTGATAGGTTGTTATATGACACATCAAAGTAACTTAAGGATGTGAGAAGTTGTAGCTCAGTAGGAATAGCCCCAGATAGAGTATTATGTGAAAGATCAAGTGATTGCAGCAATGCCATCTGTCCAATAGATGTAGGAATCTTGCCATTAAAATGATTTCTTGAAATGTTGAGAATAATCAAACCTTTGAGGGATCCAATATTCCAAGGAATGTTACCTGACAAACTATTGTTGGAGAGGTCAAGACATTTTACTAATCTCAAAATTTGCATAAACTCCATCTCTTGTCCTTTATTCTTAACTGTTATTTCATCTATATAGAATGTGGAAAAATATGAAGATTGTTGTTCAAAGATTTGTGTGTTTTCGGATTCAGTTGTCATTATGGGCAACTTCATAAGGTCATTTGGAATAACCCCTAAAAAATTATTGCTTGACATATCTAAAATTTGAAGATTTTGCAATTTTGTTAATTGCAATGGGATTTTACCCTTAAAATTATTGTTTTTTATTATTAAAATTTGGAGACTCTGCAATCCTTTAACCCAATTCTCAATACTCCCTTGTAAATTATTATTTCTCAAATCAAGGATTTTTAGAGAGCTATATTTTCCAAGTGATGAGGTAATATGCCCTTGAAGGGCATTATCTCCTAATTTTAATATTTCAAGAGAATCCATTTTCCCACATAGATTTGGAATCATCCCTTTTAAGTTATTTTTCTCTAGATTTATGACAGATAACATAGAGTAATTTTTATGACATTGGGGAATTCCACCACTTAGCTCATTATTTGACAAGTCTAAAATTTCCAAATAATCCAATTTAAAAATATTTGAAATAGAACCCCTAAAATTGTTTCTAGCCAATGAAAGAAACCGAAGGCTTGTGAATTCCCAAATCCAATTTGGAATAAAACCACTAAAAGAGTTGTTTGAGAAATCTAAGTACTCAATAGAATATTGAGTTGAAATAAATGGAGGGAAATTTTCTGTAATATTGCATTGACTTAAATCTAAGTACTCAAGTTGAAATTTGGGAATGGTTGAAGTGCTGAATTTTACGGTCAACATATTTCTTGAGAGATCCAAATATCGGAGTTTGGTGCAATTATTTAAAGTAAAAAATGAGAAAGTTCCATTCAAACTATTGTTGCCCAAATAAAGATACTCTACCTTGGATAGCTTAGCAAAGGAAATGGGGATTGGACCACTAAATGAGTTATTCTGCATATCAAGATACCATAGGGCTGAGAGATTACCTAGAGTAGATGGAATGCTGCCATTTAATTTGTTTGATTCGAGAACAAGATACTCCAGCGCTGAGAGGCCACCTAAAGAGGAGGGAAGGCAACCTTCCAAATTGTTGTAAGAAAGATCAAGATATGACAGAGGGAGAGCTCCAAGAAAGGCAGGAATGTTACCTCTTAATAAATTTCTTGAAAGGCCCAACTCTTGAAGCCGTGAGAGATTTGCAAAGGAGGGAGGAATTTCTCCTGACAGTCCACAACCGTACATGTAAAGTGCGGTCAAATTGGTGAGAGAAGCAATATTCCCCACCCAACTATCTCCTGCCATACTGAAATTCACATAGCCGAGTCTAAGTTGTTCCATCCCTCTCAAATGTGTTATCCAGTTCTCCAACTTGTTGCTCTGCAAAGAATTATTCGAAGAGAGGTCAAGGAATTTCAAGCTAGACATGTTACCGATCTCCTTTGGAATGGCACCATGGAGATTATTAGCACCCAGATTCAAGTACTCCAATTGCTGCAGTTTACTCAATTCTCTCGGAATGGCACCATGGAGATTATTATTACTGAGGTCCAAGTGCTCCAATTGCTGCAGTTTACTCAATTCTCTTGGAATTTGGCCAACAAATCCACAATTCCACAATCTCAGATACTTCAATCTCCTTAGCTCTCCAACTTGTGAAGGGATGGAAAGAGAGGGGAAGTAATTCCAGCTTAGTTCCAAGTGCTCCAAATGCAGCAGTTGGAATAGTCCCCCTCGAATTTCACTCCATTGAATGTCAAAGAGATCCAAGGTGAGCACATGGGCAGTGTGTGGGTGGCATCCCACTCCTTCCCAAGCGCAGCAGTTGAACCCTCTCCATGATTCTACTGGACTATAAGAAGAGGGATGTTCTTTGTAATAGGTGAAATTAATGCCTTGCTTGAAATCCAAGAGAGAAATTCTTTCCTCTTCCAGACAGGCAGAGCAGCAGATGCAGGGCAGCAGCAGCAACACCAACACCCCCCAAATGCCCAGCGAAACCATTTTTATTGCCTTCCAAAAACAGAAAAAGGCAAACCTATTATCTCACTTTGCAAATCTCAAAGGCTTCTCGTCTGTGAATGAAATGGGTTTGGAAGGTGAGGAGATTTATAGGCCATTCAAAGCGCAGTGCAGTGTAAACAGGTAAAGAGGAGAAAGTTTGAATTTTCAGAGTCGTTTCCACCACGAATAGAAGATTCGAAGAAAATGGAGAAATTCTTCGCTAAAGAAAATGTTTGGTCACTAGGAAATTGTTTGGTAGTTAGCACGAAATTATTTGTCAAGCATGGCATTAAAAGATTTGTATAGTGTTTTAAATAATTGAAATAATAAAAATATTATTTCTACATAATAAAAATATTATTTTTAATCTTTATGAAATATAAAGATTTATGCTGTTTTAAATAATTGAAATTTTTAATGTTTATGAATTAAAGTTTAATAATTTTTTATAATTCTTAGAAAGAGTAGTCAAATATTTTATTTATTTAAGAGTATTTTATTTTAATTATAATTATAATTTATTTATTTTATGATTATATAAAAGTTATTTTTTTATTTAAGAATTGTTTTATTTATTTATTATTGTATATTTACATTTATTTAAATAATTGTTTTATTTTTATATCTAAATTTATATTTGGTTATTGAAAAAGTTTATTTATATTTAGATATTTATTTTATTTTATTTTTATTTTGAAAAATATAATAAATATTATACATTTATGTGTTATTTTTAAAAGTTT
Organism: Sequoiadendron giganteum; assembly: GCA_007115665.2. Taxonomy (NCBI): domain Eukaryota; kingdom Viridiplantae; phylum Streptophyta; class Pinopsida; order Cupressales; family Cupressaceae; genus Sequoiadendron; species Sequoiadendron giganteum. The sequence goes on along the minus strand of CM021107.1, from coordinate 75,302,938 downwards.
AATTTTAAAAGTTTTTTAATAAATGTTATTTGTCATGAAAATAAATTTTATAATCTAAAAATATGTTACAATTAATTTTCATTAAATTAATGTTAAATTTTTAAGAGGGTGTAAATTGAATTTAATAAAATACTAAAAGTATATAAAATATATATATTTGCTTTTGTAATAAAAATCGATTGTCATTTGGTATGTCATTGAAATCTTAATATTTCAAGGTTAAAACTTGAGCATATTGGTTTGTTGTTTGTTTTGAATCAAAATATTTTATTGGCACAATAAAAGATTGAGCCCCCTGATGAACATCAAATTTGCACTCACAAAAATGTCATGCAACTATGAAAATGATCTAGTAATATATTTACTCCCACTTTCTACTTTACTTTATTTATGTTTTCCCTTTTTACATTTTCTAATATATACAAAGTCATGTATTTACAAATACTTTTAGAGGATTGGTGTTGCTCCACAAAGGGACATGATGTCCTAGATCAACAAATGAAAAGCCTAGGTAAATGATTGAATGTAATTATTGTCATGCATATGCTACTAACATTATCACAGATATCTAGATTTATTTTATTACACCAACTGAAGTGTTTAATTCTCTAAATGTGAATGCTATTTAAATAAATGTTTTTGATGATCAAATGAATGCAACTGAATCCTTCCAAGCAGTAGCATATAGCACCAAATATTGCAAAACATGTATGTAATGAATATAGAGTGGCAAAATAAAGGGTGCAATAGGCTAAAATTTAATTTGTAAATTTTTAAAAAGGAAAAAGTCAAGTCTACAACTATAGACTCAACCTTATATTGGTAGAAGTAAATTTATGTGGTAAACTACTTAAACTAGAGAGAATGACATATAAGAGGAAGTATACACAAACATAGATGTAGTAAGTGCACAAATAAGGTAAATGCATAGTAATATAGTGTGAGGATTTAAGGTAGGGGATAAATATGTGGAAGAGCATATATATATAAATAGGTAAAAGAGTAAGTGTAAGATCATAATAAAGTATATCAATAGTTATATTATAGGATAGATAAATAATAAGGGAGAAATGTTGGAGTATTACATAAATTGTTAGAATATATGATAGATAAATGATAAATAAATTATAATGTTAGTAGATAATAAAAACAATAAATGCTAGTTTATAGTTAGTTTTGAGAGTTACATTCATGTAAGTAGTTTTGGGTAGTTGGTAGGGAAATTAAATGCTTTATAAATTCATTTTGTGCAATGTAGAATACAATATGGTTGTATGCATTGAATATCCAAAAATTAATATATTATATTGTTGTTCAAAATGTTGTGATTTGTATGCAATTTGATTACCATTTCAATTTGATAATGGAGGGAAAATCATGTGAAAGTGTTAGCTGAAAGTGTGAAACTCTTTTTATGCTTAGATTTTCAACATTTTTTTAGTTTAGTAAATTAATTCAAAATGAAATATCAATTTTAGGGAAATGAATATCTCTTTTCAAAATGGATATTTTTCTTCTTTTTAAATTCGTCCCTCCAATTTTTTTTCATTGAGATTACATTGGAATTAGATTTGAAAGTCCCAAACCTACCTTATCTATGCAAATAATGGCTTTGGAGGTCTTCATAGATTTTCCTCAACTTCACCCTTGATGCCAATCAATGTTTCTAACCATTTTTAACTAAAAATTGTATTCAAGAAATCCCCAAGATTCTTAAAATATAATAATTACCTCATTATAATTTTAATAGGTAATTATTATTAGTTTTATATACATCATGTCTAAAATCCTAATGGATATGCATATTGAAAACATTCTTAACTTCAAAATAATTTATTCTTTTTCAAATATAGAAGATGCATTACAACCTAGACTTTATTGGCTATAATTTAAAAAAATGAATTTAATAATTTTTTATCAATTTAAGTTGGCTAGAAAACTATTTGTAGTATTATACAAAGTTTTAGTAAAAATTCATAAATAATTATTTATTTATAATTTTTTTACAAAATGTACATCACATTAGCTCATGTGTCTATTACTTATATCCAAAGTTTTAAGAAAAACATTTTTTGGCTTATACTTAGCTTGGTTAAAATGACACCTAGTTTTTTTTTTCAAAAAATTTTAGTACAATCTAATTCAAATATCCAAATTTTGCCAAATTGATTTTTTTTAAATAGTATTCCCAAAACTAGTTTTAATTTCTTATAGGTTGTATTACTACTTTTAGTAGGTTATGTTAGTAATTCATTTAGTTTTCACATGAATTTTCTTAAATTTATTTTTAGCACTTTCATTACCACTTAGGAATATTTTTTAGCCCATCATGATTTAACACTTTCCCAATAAACTAAAGGAATGAATCCAACTATGCAAAGATTGTGTTTACCAATTTTTTGATATGTACATGTATTAATGCATTCTCCTAATATAAAAGTAAAATTTAGAATAAAAGTAAAATTTCAAACATTAAATGATATCACTAGTGGTCAATATAAAATAATCATATAGATTTTCTTTTTGTCATGTAGTCTCCATAGAAACTTGTAAAATAGAATAAAATTATTTCACTGTATAGCTTATGTCTCACAAGTAAAAATCTATATGAAATAAGATCTTTTTTTATCTATCTAAGAAATAGAAAACATAAAATAAATGTTCAAAATTAGATAACTCTACTTTAAAAAATGGTGTTTGACATGATAGTTCTACAATGAAAGTGTGCATAAATTGCATGATATGCCTGGTGAAAAATAAAATGATTAGAATAAATATCATTTCTCGAATAAATTTAAAAGTCTTACTATTAAACTAATATCTTAAAATATATAATTAAACATAAATAGATCCTTGATATTTGTGATGGAGAATTCTCAAATGAAGCTTCCCCATGCATATGTTTGAACAAGAATTCATATTAGTCTTTTGTCCCTAGATCATATGTATAAGTGGTATTTATTCATTTCTCGCTAGGGAAAGGTGGGATTTCCTTTAAAAATACAATTCTTCTAAATTCTAGAATTTGACCATTTAACATACATTGTTTTATGTGAGTAGAAACAAAATGAACCAACTCATTAAAATGCATTGTTGACACTATCTAGCTAATTTGTAATCAACTATTCTATTCTATTTGACCTCTCAATTGAGGTTCATAGTTCACACATAACAAAATTCAACACAATTGTTGTAGATACATGTAATTGTTTGATATGGACTTGGGCATAAATAACTGTACTTAGAGCCTCACTGAAATGCCAATCGAAAGAGTGGAGAATATCCTTTTTCTAGAGCTCTGCAAATAGATATAATTTCAACTTGAGCCTTATGCAACCAATTCCAAAATAGACAATTTTTCATGGTTGTAGAAATAGAATGCAACCAATTTCAAATGAGTAAAATTTTCATGGTTGTAGAAAGAGAAGCTTACCTGTGCTTGAACTATCCATTTCTCATGACAATTTACATACAAAACTGGGTTGAAAGATCATTACAAGTTTCGTGTATTTGAAAAGATTATCGGTAACCGAATCTTGAAATGCAACATTTCTATGGCAATTGATGTCTTGGTTCTCAGGGACAAGGTAGAGCCTACAATAGGATGCACTTAATTTTTTGATGGCCTCACAAAATAGGACTTCAATTGGGGTCTCAGCCCTTTGTAAACAGTATACATGATCTGCATTGTTGTTTGAGGCACAACTAAGAAGTTTGATGAGGATTATTACTCAAAAATAGGGGTGGTCTGTAGGTTCAATGGTCTTTGGCCCTCCCTCCTGGATCTCCACAATTGGGTATCGGATTTTTGGAAACCTTTGGTGGTTGGGGAAATCGAGCTCTACCCTTGCGCTAGGGGTTTCTTTATTGCTACCTTTGCCTCCCTTCTTGAGCGGATCAGTGTTTTGGATAGGGGGTGGATGTGGGGTATTCATTCTCTATCCATTAGGCCCTGGTTTCGCTCTTTCAACCCCCTTATGGAGCAGTTGAACACCAGACTGATTTGGGTTCGTCTGCCCAATCTTCCTCTATAGTTTTGGGAGGAATCTTTCTTTGAGGCCATTGGCAACTCCATTGGTCGTTTCCTTATGGTGGATTCTACAACTCGGGAGTTTGGACATACTACGGTTGCTCGTTTGTTGGTTGATTTGGACATCTCCAAACCTCTCCATGGGGATGTAGTTTTGCTGGTGGAGGACCGACCTTGGAAGCAGCTCTTGGACTATGAGGGCCTCCCCTTCCGGTTCAGGAGGTGTTTTTGTGTGGGTCATTTGGCTGCTGCCTGTCCGCTTGCCCACCGCAAGGGCGTTGCGTCTTGGTGGAAGGACGCTCTCTTGGACCAACTCATGATGGGCTCTTCTCCGGACTCTTCTTCTGTTGGGGAGGACGAGCTTGCTGCTCCTCTCTCAACCTTCCCTTCTGTGGATCCTCTTTCGGTTCATTTTGTTGACATTGTTTAGACTGTGCCTGACCGATCTCCAGCTTCTGTTGTCGTTGCTCTATCAATCCTGGTCTACCCTCTGCAGAATTCCTCTCTGGTTCCTATGGTTGACTCAATCTCTGTTTCTCCGCTGACATCTCCTTCTTTGCCTGGTGGCTCCTCTTCTATGGTGTCTGGGGTAGAGCTGCTCCTCACTCTTTCCTTGTCAGTCCCTTTCTCCGAGCCCCCTTGGTCGGTTGTCTTGCGGAAGAAGAAGGGGCTCCCTCATTCTGTTGCTGCTTCTCAGCCCCAAACTCATGGAGCTAGCCTTGACCCCTATGTTTTTGGGTTTGCTTAATAGGTGAAGTTCAGGCCTTGCTTGAAATCCAAGAGAGAAATTCTTTCCTCTTCCAGACATGCAGAGTAGCAGATGCAGGGCAGCAGCAACAACACCAACACCCCCCAAATGCCCAGCAAAACCATTTTTATTGCCTTCCAAAAATAGAAAAAGGCAAACCTATTATCTCACTTTGGAAATCTCAAAGGCTTCTCTTGTGTGAATGAAATGGGTTTGGAAGGGGAGGCGGATTTATAAACACGTGAAGAGGAGAAAGTTCTAGTTTTCCAAGTCTTTCCCAGCATGACAGGACACTCAGAAATTGTTTGGTGGTGAGCACGAAATTATTTAGTGTAGTAGTTTAATGATTTTTTATCATTCTTAGAAAGGGTAGTCAAATATTTTATTTATTTAAGAGTTATTTTATTTTAATTATAAATATTTTTATTTATTTTATGATTATATAAAAGTTATTTTTTATTTAAGAATTGTTTTATTTATTATATATTATATATTTTATATTTATTTAAAAAATTGTTTTACTTTTTTTTATCTAAATTTATATTTGATTATTGAAAAATTTGATATTTATATTTAGATATTTATTTTATTTTATTTTTATTTTGAAAAATGTAATAAATATTATACATTTATGTGTTATTTTTAAAAGTTTAATTTTATAGGTTTTTTAAATATATGTTATTTGTCATGAAAATAAATTTTATAATCTAGATTAATCTAATAATATGTATACAATTATTTTTCATTAAATTTATGTTAAATTTTTAAAAGAGGGTGTAAATTGAATTTAATAAAATACTAAAAGTATATAAATAAATATAATATATATATTTGTTTTTGTAATAAAAATTGATTGTAATTTCATATGGCATTGAAATCTTGATATTTCAAGGTTAAAAAGGGACCATATTGGTTTGTTGTTTGTTTGAATCAAAATACTCTATTGACATAGTAAAAGGTTGAGCTTTAGGATGAAAGTCAAGTTTGCACTCACAAAAGTGTCATACACTTATGAAAATGATCTAGTAATATATCTACTCTCACTTTCTACTTTACTGTATTTATGTTTTCCCTTTTAGCATTTTCTAATGTATACAAAGTCACAATATTTACAAATACTTTTTGAGGATTGGTGTTGCTCCACAAAGGGACATGATGTCCTAGGTGAACACATGAAAAACCTAAGTAAATGATTGAATGTAATTATTGGCATGCATATGCTACTAGCATTATCATAGATATCTAGATTTCTTTTATTACACCAACTAAAGTGTTTAATTCCGTAAATGTGAATGCTATTTAAATAAATGTTTGGATGATCAAATGAATGCAACTTGAATCCTTTCAAGTAGTAGCACATAGCACCAAATATTCCAAAACATTTATGTAATCAATATAGAGTGGGAAAATAAAGGGTGCAATAGGCTAAATTTTAATTTGTAAATTTAAAAAAGGAAAGAGTCAAGTCTACAACTATGGACTCAACCCTATTTTTGTAGAACTAAATTTATGTGGTAAACTAATTAAACTAGATAGAATAACATATAAGTGGAAGTATACACAAACATACATGAGTAAGTGCACAAATAAGGTGAATGTATAGTAATATAGTGTGAGGATAAGGTAGGGGCTAAATATGTGGAAGAGTCTATGTATATAAATAGGTAAAAGAGTAAGTGTAAGATCATAATAAAGTATATCGATAGTTATATTGTAGGATAGATAAATAATAAGGGAGGAATATTAGAGTTTTACATATGGATTTATAAGAGTTTGGGTTGTAGTAATTGTTCCCATAGATTTTCCACCAAAATTACTAATTCTCGTAGCCTTTATAGCAAGAATGGGGGAAATTCCTACATTGCACATTTCTTGGAGTTGTTGACCTTCCTTATTATAGAAATCACCCCACATTGTTAATTCCACCATACAACCTGACATGTCTTTCAGTCGAAGGGTTCTTTTTTGAACTTGTGTGGCATTTTTTTATAAATATTGTGTTTGGTGTGTCGATTGAGAGAACAACACCAATGATATCAACCAAAGAATTGATTTTCATGTTATCAATTTCTCTTATCAATGTAGAATGGAATTTTTGTTTTGGTATACATCTATCCTCCTCCAAACACAACTCAATAATTGAATTTTTTTCTAAGAATATTTCCCATTCATTTTTTAATTGGTTGAAATTCTTTTGTGCAGGTTTGAGTCTCCCTTTTGACAAGGCCTTCTTGTATTAGTATATTTGAGGTTAACATAACCCTAGCATTTTTACATATCAATAATTCTAGATCCAACTCATCATTTGAGTATTCTTCTCGTGCATTGCTACTTCCTGATTTTATTGCAAAACTATGTGCAATAGGATGTTTCAATGAGTATAACATTTTCTTGTTATGGTTATTAACATTTTCATTTGTGGAAAATAAATGCACACCACTGTCAAACTCATGATTTCTTGTTGCATCTAATATATTATTTGTTCTTGTCATAAGCAATTTCCAAACATCTATTGTGGGGTTTGCATCTCTCAGATTTGTCAAAAGTTGATGAAATCTTTGTTGATGGATGTTTTGTCCGTCTTGTCTGAATATTTTATCCAGAGTAACTACAGTTTTGAATTCTTCCCATAGCAACTTAGCTCGTGTGTTGCTGTCATAAGCCGGTCTATCATTAATAGGAGGTAACTGGCCCAAATCTCCAATAAAAATGATAGATATGCCTAATAGAAAATTGATAACAATTATTGTGAATACTATAGAAATTTCTAGTTATACAATTGCCATTTACATGATTTTTTTGTATAACCATATAAAATAATTAATTTGAATAATCAAATAGATATCTACCTCTAAAGTTACGATTTGAATTTTGTGGGAATGCTTATCGGAGCCGAGAATCAATGTTTTAGATAAATTTTTGACCAATGAATCTCATTTAATCAATTGAATGTACTTGATGTTTGATATTTCTTCTTGAAAACTTGTGAGCCTCACTCCTTCCAATTGAGAAAAATATTTGATTGGGATTCAAAGTTTTGAATGAATGGTGGATGCTCTTATGTTGAATGATGCAACTCCAGTTGGTTCCAATAATATAAGAGGAGAAGGACCTAGATATGCTGAATTTTTAAGATCTTGACTAATAGCACCAATTAGATATGACTTTTTTGTCCCTTCTATTCCTTGAATTATCATCAACAAGGGCGATGCATTTTGATTATTATGGTAGTGTGTCATGATTATGTTGAGTGCCTTCTTTTTTTTGTCACTGAGGGTTGTGTAGACCATAAGTTATGGTATTTCATCATGTATGAGACATCCATGTTCTCTCATGTCACTGATGAATTTCATTGCTTGATTCGTATAGATTTCACCATGATATTCATTACACCAATATGTTTGTCTATCAAAATCTCTCCTTTCCAACATATCTATTTCAGAAACTTGTATATTTTGACCATGATGTAATCCAGATAGTATTTCACATTCATGCTCAGTAGTATTTATTTGAAGATCGTTATTGTCTTCAATTTCAGTATTAGTGATGTTTTCATCATGTTGTTCAATTACTATTTGTTCCACGTAGCAAGGGTTATAGTGGAATGAATACCAAATTTGTCTGATTGATTCATCATCATGACCAATATCTCTATCCACATCATGAAAAGGTTTGTACAACAATAATTTTGAATAACAAAAAATAATCCATTTATCTGACTCACGTGGAGGAATGGATAAAAACTTAGGACGTACTCTAACAATCGTTGTCTTTTTTCTTGGCTCCCATTTGTTATCTCTCCTTCTTTTAGGATTATATATCCACGATCTGGCTGCATCAATTAGTGAACACCTTCCATAGACAAAGGCTTTAGTTTATATCCTTGGATGAAAGATGTTGTGTGTTCTTCATTATTTTGTTCATCATTTACACTTACATTTTTGAACACCTAAAGTGACACATTTAGATTGATAAACCTCCTACTGCTCTCTACCAATGGAAGTTCAAGTAGCATGTGGCATGCCTCTTGAGCTCCAATGTCTCTTTCTATGACAGTCTCATTTAGAAGTCTTCTATATGCTTTTGCAACCAAATCATTTGGATTTTCCATGTTTGCAAGTAGGATTAACATCTGTTGGTATGTTTCCAAACTTTGTTTTGCTTTTGCAACATACTTTGCAATATATTTGATTACAACATGTTTGGAAAGAACAGGTTGCCAATCTATATTTTCTCTCCACAATTGCAATATGTAATGATTGTGCAAGTTTACTTTGTCATCATTCCTCGCTGCCTCAAATTTTTTGTCACCTGTTTTTGTGTCTTCATATAATTTGGATCCCTCCAAATTTAATGGCCAAGGAGCTTTATACCTATTATGAATAAGAATACGTAATGTATTTTTGTAGTTTAGAATCATATGATAGTTGATTTGAATACAAGTATTTTAACTTATGGAAATTGTTACCTGCAAACCATTATTCCTCCTTTTTTTTGTAGGCATGCACCCACCCTATAGACCATGTGTCTCTCTATAGAATTTAGTAGCTCTTCATAGTCACGGTCAACATTGATCTTTGCAAGTTGTGTTGTATTTTTCAGACATGGATGTTGAGGAAATTTTTGGAATGCCTACAATTATATAAACAAATAAATTGATTAGTTATGTGTTAAAATACAAATCATTTACAACATATATGATATGCGTATGTTTTTCAATTTTGAACATGTCTAGATGTTTTACTGATGTCGATCTTGTCTAGGATTCCATGCTTGAACAATAGAATGGAAATATATTTCTACACTTTTTCGTTAGTCTTGATTTGACCAATCCAAGTTGTCCATATTTGGTGCATCATGTATCCAAATGAATCCATGCACATGTGGTGAGCTCCTATGTTGCCACTCATATCTAAACCAAAAATCACAAATTTTCATTCCTTTTTCTAGTATTTTTGTTCTGAAGATGGAATGTCTTAAATGCATGTATTGTGTGACTATATGATGATAGTTAATAAAAAAAAATTTCACCATATTTGAGCCTCTTGTGGCATAGTTGGTGATGTTCTTGGCATTAGTGCATGCAAATCAGGCCAATACAGATCTGTTGCACTCAAAGTGAAAAATATTATAGGAGAGCCTATTTGATGAAGCATGCCAATCAATTAAGCATGATATTATGTCTAGTATTACCATGTACCCCTCAATGTTGTTCCAAATCGCATTAACCTGTGAGCTAGATGAGATTGTGGCATGTTTTCCATATGTTGACACAACTCTTTGATGGTGATTTACATGTCTTGAAAGCTTCTTTTGGAAAATACAGTTGAAGAATGTTGTGCATGGTGTCTCATTATCATGTTCATCATAAAATATCAAAATATTGGATGCCGACCAAAACGATGGTCCCTATAACACAATAAATTCTTAACAAATTCATGCAGATGCACTCTTCTCATTCGTGGTTCTAACCAATCACATTTACCATCAGGGAACAATGTTGGGAATGTCATATCAAGTAATCCTAGAGTGACATATTTATTGATAGGAGATGAACCTATTTGTGGCCAATCAATCAATGTTGCTAAATTTCCTGCAGGGTTATTAACCCATTCTTGAATCAATTCCATTTATCTTTGAGCATTAGGTGGTCTAGAAGCTATTGATGTAGTGTGCTCAATTATATTTCCTTGATCCATGTCCATGATTGGACCCACAAATACAATTTCATTTTAATCAGAATCAAATCCCATATGCACTATTTGTAATTTGTTGAATATATTTTCATCAAAATTTCCTAGAGATCATTGAGAGCATTTTCATTGATTCTGACATTTGAATAAAACTTGTCATGGTCTACTTTATGTTTTAATACCTTATACACACGATTCCTATTCACTATGAAGTTATAATTTGTGCCACGTTGATCCCTTCTTCGAACAATGATGATTGGCAACTCTCTTATTGAATGTGGCAAAACATTTGAAACATATTCCACATTTTGTGGAAAACTTATTGTGTGTCCTCTGTATTTATATTGACCATCGACTGCATGGGTAACTTGTAATATTGGACTAACACATGCAATCAACATTTCTTCTACTGGAGTTAATTTCGCAAGCTCTTCTGGTTGTGGCCCATGATCCATATTATTTAAAGCTGAAAATCTATGGTTCCCTTTCTCTTGACAAAATCTATTACAAATAACACCTCTTTCATTCCTAGGTAGCATTCTTGACAAATATAACACATGCCTAGTGTTGTCAAGTTATCTAATTGATGTCAAAATTGTACTTGCAATTTTTTTAAATCATCTTGAAGCATTCCATTTGGGTTTTGTATGTTTCCTTGTACACATATATTTCTTTCATCTTGTACTGTGACTTCTGCCCTTTGTCTAACATAGCTTTCTCTTTCAACTTCATTGAGTCTTTTTCTCTATTCTTCCCTTTCAACATCTGTCATTTGTTCTCATCGTCATTTTCTATATTCTCATTGATATTCTCTTTGATATTGTTTTCTTTGCTCCTCTGATTCAAAATTCAATCTTGGTCGCACCATATCTAGAAAATAATTGAAGTTGGATTTGTAAAAGTGATGTTTTTCAATGGAAAATCTACTTTTCTTTTAAATGAATTTCATTTAATATCAAAGAATATTGCAACGGAAAGGTTCTAAATAGAATACAAATTGACATGACTATTCCATAAGAAGTATAGGTGAAGCATAATTAATTGTAACCTTGATCTAACCCCATGCTAACTCTTACTCCAAGATTTATCTTAGAATTCTAATTGAACCATAATCCTAACTAAGCCATAACCATAATCATAACCCAATTATAATCATAATCCTAACTAACTCATAATCATAATAGTAAATAATAATGTTATATGATTGTTTTTCATATGATAAACTTATGTGTAAATGTAATTCTTAATCATAGTATTTTTTTTAAAGATAGATATGCTAGTTCTAACTATATTAATTTTTTTTTTTAAATTATATGTAATAATACAGTTATTATATATATTTTTTATTTCATTTTAGAAGTTTAAATTGATTTTAGATGTGCATAAATGTTAAAAAAAAAATTATCTATTTTAGTTGCTATATTTTTATCATAACCCTAATTGAACCCTAATTCTAATTGAACCATAACCCTATTTGACTTTTCATCTTAGCCTTAAATCTAAACCTAATTCTTCTTCTAACCCTAGCCATAATTCGAACCCTGATTCTAATTCTAACCCTAGCCTTAATTCTAATTCTATTCATGATATGAATTTTAATACTAACCTTAATTCTAATGACGAGCCTAATTCTAATTGTACTACTAATTGAACCCTAACCCTAACCCTTATTAGAACCCAACCCTTATTGAACCCTTATCGAATCCTAAAATTAATCCTATCCCTAATCCTAATTGTGTGTAACCCTAATTGAAACCTAATCGTAATGTTAGAATTTCACATGTTTGGCCATTTAACATAGCATATAGAATGTGACATCTTTGGATTTGATTAGATTTGATGAGATAGTTTGACTAAGACACCAAAAAGCATGACATAAAGCTTGGCATACAAATTTTTTTCTCATAAAGTGTACAATATTACGTTTAAATTTCTTTGAGTTTGTTTTTCATGCAAATGAGTAAATGAAATGCTTCCTTCCTTTGATTTCCTTTCACCAAACTTAACATGATCAATTGTGTGCTAATTAAATAGTGATAAGTGATTGACACTTTATTTCAAATATGTATAAGTGGTATTTATTCATTTCTCGCTAGGGAAAGGTGGGATTTCCTTTAAAAATGCAATTCTTCTAAATTCTAGAATTTGACCATTTAACATACATTGTTTTGTGTGAGTAGAAAAAAAATGAACCAACTCATTAAAATGCACTATTGACACTATCTAGGTAATTTGTAATCAACTATTCTATTCTATTTGACCTCTCAATTGAGGTTCATAGTTCACACATAACAAAATTCAACACAATTGTTGTAGATGCATGTAATTGTTTGATATGGACTTGGGCATAAATACATGTACTTAGAGCCTCACTGAAATGTCAATTGAAAGAGTGGAGAATATTCTTTTTCTAGAGCTCTGCAAATAGATATAATTTCAACTTGAGCCTTATGCAACCAATTTCAAAACAGTAAATTTTTCATGGTTGTAGAAATAGAATGCAACCAATTTCAAATGAGTAAAATTTTCATGGTTGTAGAAAGAGAAGCTTACCTGTGCTTGAATTATCCATTTCTCATGACAATCTATATACAAAATTGGGTTGAAAGAGAATTACAAGTTTCGTGTATTTGAAAATATTATTGGTAACCGAATCTTGAAATGCAATATTTCTATGGCAATTGATGTCTTGGTTCTTAGGGACAGGGTAGAGCCTACAATAGGATGCACTTAATTTTTTGATGGCCTCACAAAACGGGACTTCAATTGGGGTCTCATCCCTTTGTAAACAATATACATGATTTGCATTGTTGTTTGATGCACAACTGAGAAGTTTGCTAAGAAGAAAAGGCCAAAGAAAACCGACAAAATTACCTCCTTAAATTGAGACCGACTACTGGATCTAAGAAGCTCATTATGTTTTAACATTCTTATTGGTACTGTTGCAAAGAAGATTACCTAATACATTGAAGGGCTATTTTATTTGACATATGAGTGCTAACATACTTACTGACAAAAGTGTTAGAGAAGCCTATAACTTTAAGAGAAGTGTCAAGGGAAACAGACTGGGAAATACTAATCCCTATATAACATTCCATTACTGATATAATCTATATAAACCACATTATTCTGAAAACATTATGAAAGAGTATCTTTGTACCTAGGTAATAGAGAAGTACCATTTACCCTTCCATGAAGCATGAGTAAATTTGTTGTGTTTCAACATCTAGGTTTCATGCTTCTATACTTGTATCCAACAAATACTTGTCCTATGAAAGATTTTATAACAAACTAGACCTGGATTTATAAAATAGAGTAGCAGAAGATACATCTTTTTTAGCAGTGGGAAACCTGAAAGTATCAAAATGGGGATAACAAGTTTTGAGAAACCATTATTCTGATTTTCTTGAAAACACTTTCTCTTCATAAGACCACACTTTTGGGAGGGTATTTTTTGTAGGAACACTTCCTATACCATACCGATAGAATTGTACTGCCGACTTTGAAAGGTTATTTTCTAAAAACTATGTAATGTAAGCATGTATTGAAGCTATCTACCCACCTTATAAATTTGTTCTATATCCTCATCAATAATGTTCCTAAGGTGAGGATTGGAGGTGTAATTTTTTGAAAGAGCACATGTCTCCTTTCTTAAAATATAAACCAAAAGTAATCAAACTCAAGGTGAAACAAAGTTGAAAGTACAGATAATACCACCAGATCAAGCAAAATGAAAGATCTTTACATTAAAATGTGCCTAAATTAAATTCTAAAGTTTGAAAGGGTTGAATATGAACAACTGAAGAGAGTACGCGTAGCAATTCCTTAGCTTAGACAACTCTTGTTGAAGACGTATCCACTATTGTTCCTATATATGCTATTCGAGCATCTAAGAAGGCTTATCTATTTTCATAATACAATTCTTCTCCTCACAATTCAGATTCCCAAATCTTTTATTTTCTTGTTCTTAGCCACACACTAGCTAAATATTCTACTCTCAGCTCAAATTGATTAATCTTCTCCTCTCAAGAAAATCATGTACCTTCCAAAAAAACCAACGTTTCTTCTCCTTTCTTCACCACCGCCGATTGAAATATTTTCTTTTCCAAAATTGAAAAAATGGTTGGATATAGGGTGGTTACGATAACCATCTCCCATGAATTTTGCTAACCATCCTATCAATTGGGAAGGCAAGCATGATCTATCATTACTTATCAAAAACAAGAATATTCCATATAAATTTGCTTGAACACAACATAGGTGAAGAAATGGGGAACATACTTAATATTATTAATTAAGAATATAGCTACAATATCTCAAATTTTAGATATTATTTTATTTTCACTACCTTTTAAAATTTTACTTAATAATTTATTTAATATCTTTATACTTAAATGAATAAATATGTATTTTATTTTTTTAAATTAAAAAAAAAGAAATTAAATATTTATTACTTATTTAATTATATATTTAATTTTAGAGTACCTACTATTTTATTTAGGAAATAATATACCTACATACTATTTTAATTACTAAGGTTATTTCATTAACATTATTTTATTCATCATAGTTATTAAACTTTGTAGTCCATACATTTTATATGATTTATATATTATTTTGTAAAAGAGGGTAAAAATTTTAATGCAACACCTACCTGTCATTTTCAATGTAGGTTCAAAAAGTTTACACATAATATTCTCAGCGTAATTATTTCACATATAACTTATGTCTTATAAATAAAAATCTATATGAAATAAGATCTTTCTTATCTACCTAAGAAATAGAAAACATGAAATAAATGAAATTAGATAACTCTACTTAAAAAACAATGGTGTGTTTGAGATGATGGTTCTACAATGAAAGTGTGCATAAATTGCAAGATATGTCTGTTAAAAAATAAAATAGTTACAATAAATATCATTTCTTGAATAAATTTAAAACTCTTACTATTCAAGTAATATCTTAAAATATATAATTAAACATAAATATATCCTTGATATTTGTGATGGAGAATTCTCAAATCTTTTCATATTTTCCATCAAACGACTTTGAAAACTCGAAAAAAAGTCTATGCACTATATGTAAGATTTGCAGGGTTTGAATGGGTCAAAATAAACGTCAAGAAAATGATCGGAAATAAAGCAGCTAAGAAATTTCTCCAACTACTATGAAAGTGGTGTAGCTGAATTTTGTCCTATGCAACTTGCATCACATAAAAAAATAATTAAAAAGAAAAACCATTACAAAGCTTTTTATAATTTTATATTTTTGAATTTTGAATTTGATTTTGATACAATTATCTTTTATATAATAATAGTATACATGTTTTGATTTTTATTGAGAATATGTACAATTTTGTTTGATTTTACTTTTATTTATTTTGAGGTACTAATCTAGATTTTGATACAATTATCTTTTATATAATAATAGTATAAATGTTTTGATTTTTATTAAGAATATGTACAATTTTGTTTGATTTTACTTTTATTTATTTTGAGGTACTAATCTAGATTTTGATACAATTATCTTTTATATAATAATAGTATAAATGTGACTCCAATATCCATTTATAGGTCTTTAATGTAATCTTCTTAGACTGTTCTTATTATCATAAGATAGTGGCCAAGTTATTCCCTCAGACTCTTAGAGACTATGTTATTTAGTGATTCTATTCTTTGGATCTTAGCACTATTCAAACCTAAAATAATTAAATCCTTGCATGCCTTTCAAAAGATGCGTGTTCTATCTAACTGAGTGGTATTCACTTTATTAGATAGCTACAAATTTTCACCACTTCTCATTGAATATGTGCACATAAACTATTATTTTGGATCTATTTGAGTGGACATAAGAGTCCAATGAGCACCAAAATGAGTATTCATGGGATTTCAATCCCTTTGTGCTAAAAAAACACCATCTTCGTAAAACAATTGAAGGGTAAATTTGTTAAATGACTATTATGTTTTATCTAATATAATAAATGTACATGAATAATTATAAATTTTCATGGACCTTTGCATTCATATTAAGAATTTTAAACTCAAGTTACTTACTACCAATGGTTTCAAATTTGGATCCTACCATACATTTTCCATGCCTTCTTGCCCCTTTAAATTTTAAATATTCATTAAATTTTAAAATAGTAATGATATGAAAGAAACCAAAACAAGTACTAATCAAGTGGCTATTGCTCTGAATGCTCTTTCTTTCAATTTTAAAACTAGTTAAAATTTTATAAGATTGACTAGCCATCTAGACCATGTGCTCTAAGGTTTGTTGAATTCTAACTTAATCACTTTTCCTCTTGTTCATACATTAGACCTACTAGAGTTCTTCCAAAAGTTTATTTAACAAGCAATCCTTTTGTAAGCATCACAAGGTTAAAGGTCATCATTCACAATTTGTATGGAACTCAATCATAAAGTATATGACTTATTTTACATAAAGAACATCATCTATATTATGTTTGCCATCACAACTAATTGAACCTTTTCCACATATCTTAGCAGATGAATCATCTCCAAACTTAACAAGACCTCCTTCAAAATTCTCAAGTTTAACAAACTTAATCTTATCACCTATCATGTGATTTGAGCATCTGTTGTCAACAATCCACTAGTTTTTGTCTTCTCTAGCATGAAAAGTAGTCACCATAGTTCCATTATGACTTGCTTCCATAGCAACTTCTTTCATACATCTCTCAGAGTTAGCAGAATTAGTTCCATCATTTAGAGTCATGAACAAGCATCCATTATCCTCATTATCATGGTAGTCAAATTCATCATCAGATATACTAGCATCTTCTTTAACATAATAACTTCTCTTAATTGATTTACCTTTATTCTCTTTAAATATTTCAATTGAATCTTTGACTAGACATCTTGAAGCATAATGACCTATCTTTTCACAGTTGAAACATTTGAAAGGTAACTTGGCTATATTTATTTTCTAGTGCCTTTTCTTTCAATCTCCTCACACAGTTTTCTTCTAGCTCATCAAAACTCATACAGATTAGATTCCTCATTTTTATCTCCTTTGTTAACTTTAAAAGTAGTCTCTTTTCTTGAATCACTTGGACACAACTCTCTCAATTCAAAAGTAGTTAAAGCACCAAACAACTAATCTCTACAATAATTATCTAAATTCTAAGCTTCTTCAATAGTAAAAACCTTATGACTATAATAGTTAGGAAGAGTTCTTAATACCTTCTTTACCACCTTGCCTTCTTCAAGTTTTCCACCAAGGCCTCTGAAAGAATTGATAATTTCATTGACTATGTGCATATAGCCTGTAATATCTTCATCTTCCGTCATCCGTAGGGTTTCAAACTTAGTCTTCATATTTTGCATCTTTTCTTTCTTGACCTTATCATCTCCTTTATAAATACTTTCCAACTTTTTCTAGATCTCACTAGTAGTTTTGAGACTCATGCAACTTTCACAAGTTTTGAATTAGAAAGACCACTCAAAAGAACATACCTTTCTTTTCCATTTTTCTCATATGCCTTCATCAGTACTCAAATCATTTGTAGGCATTGTATATCTAGTTTCAACAAACTTCCAAACTCCAAATCCTAGAGAAATAAGGAAACCTTCCATCCTGGTCTTCCAAAATGTATAATTTGATCCATCAAATAGAGGAGCCTCCTTGTGTGTCATCCCAAATCTACCTCAAACGGTTAAGATTTTTGCTATGGAACCTTGATCCGATCTACCAATTGTTGAATGCACAAAATAACTGAGAGGGGGGTGAATCAATTCTACATTAAAACATCAAAACCCTCATTAACATTTAGATCTACATTAGTCCTTAAACCCTTAACAATCATTAAATCACTATCATGCATTAGTAAAGTATAAACATGAGAAATAATAATGCAAACACATGAATACACATGAGAACACTAGATTTATGTCGAAAACCCAAGAAGGGAAAAACTATGGTGAGAATTAGCTCATAATATAAAGTAATTACAACACAAAATACTATAGGCTCACTGTTAGAGGGATCACTACCCAAAATAAATAAAGGCTCACTATCAATGGCTCACTACTAGATTAGAAAGAAGAAGGTAGAAAATTATTATAATGAGAAATCCATCTCATAGCAACAGAAAAAGCCACCATTGCTTCACCAAAACATTTGCACTCTCTCTCAAATGTAGACACCTTCTGCTCACTGCTTCTAGTAGTTTTAGGAATTAAAGATCACTCTACATTTCACAATTTCGTGCTTCACATATCTACACTTCGTATCACACATATTACACATACTTCCTCCATAAATTCATCACACATATATGCCATCTTCAACCTTGAAAATAGTCTACAAGGTCAGCTTTGCACCTTAAATGTGAAAATTCAAATTAGGTTAACACCAAAACATTCCCATGGTGGAGAGGAAAGAAGGAAGACCACATCATGCACCTTAACTCAAACCTAAATGTACATACATGCCTCATCAAACTTCCACAAACACTGAAGCATATCCACAATTAGTGTAAATACCCAAGGTCAACCAAACTTGTGTTAATACCATTAAACATTTAAGTACACTCTTCCTCAAATCCAAAGACAACTCGTGGACCACACACAACACTTAAACATAATCTTGAATATTCCATCAACATCCTAAAATCTAACAACTCCTTCATAAATCATACACCTGAAGAACATGCTCATTTTGTACACCTAGTTAACCTTCCACACATTTTAATACATGTACTCAACTTTGTGGAGCACAAAAATAAAAACAAATCTAACTGAAGGTAGATACAAATATTTCAAGCACACTCCTTGATCCAGAAAACCAAAACCCACAACACAAATAAATGCAAAGAAAAGCCATCTCTCCCAGATAGCACTGCATTACAGATCACACACTAGTGAACAAAGCTTTTGTCGAACGATCCAAAATAGGAAAATATGGATATAACAACTCTAAACACCTTTGATCAACATATACAAACCATAAAAGTAGATCTTCAATCATGAAGAAACGTGGAGCAAGACACTGAACACCACTCTATCACACTAAACACTCTTTAGCACGTCTCCTCTTTTATTCAAATATTCTCAAAAGCACTTGGAAACCAAGAACCCAAAATACCATCTCAATATGTTAGCAACACAAGGACAAACATCTAAGAGGGGGGGGGTGGGGGGGGGTGAATCAGTTTTCCCAAAATTTCAAACTTATTAAACTTATTATCATTTAATCTTAGATCTGATTAATAACAGTGAAAACATGAATCAACAACATATTAGAAACACACACAACACCAAGATTTTTGTGTTGAGTTAGGGGAAAAACCATGGTGGAGGTTAATCCACAAGTTATACCTTGTTAATAGTATAAAGAAGAATATATGGGAAATGCACATGCATTCAGGTGCACTACCTAGAGCACACTGCTCAAAGGAAGACTCACTATCTCATAGAAAATATTCAGATTAAAACCATTTGAAGAATTTGAACTAAGAAATTAGCTTCTGCAAAATCTTGATTATAGTTCTGGTTAAGCACATAAATAATTCTTCACACTTCTTCACACTTTGCTTTGCTTTTGAATGATCTGAACCTTTTTTGCACATAACACTCACACACTTCGCTCATACATACTTCAAATGAGATAAATAAATGCTCTTATATATCCGCTACATGAAATTACATTGCTTTGTGTCGGCTTCAACACAATAATAAAATGAATGCAAACTATCAACTCAATTCATAATCAATTCTTAATGTACACCAACCAAAGTTAGCCACAACATAGTAGAGACCGAAAAAAATATCCTCGAACACAAAACACTTTCAAAGATTCTTCCTCGAAGATCCACAACATGCTTCAAACACCTTGTCGGCCATGAACATGAAAAACATGAACATGCAAGAGAAAATATTGGATTGCAAGCACAATGATCAATGCAGACATGCAACATGGATAAAACATGATCTAGAAATGTCCACGAACACCACAAAAACATACACAACAACTTAGATTACCAGAAAAACATTATCTTCTTTCATGAACACCACTTGCCGTAGCAAAATAGTTATCAAAACACATAAACTTATAACTTCCTCAAAACTTCATGCGCACCTCTAATACTTATAGAGTAGAAACTAGATAGGCTTGAGAACAAACCCTTTAATGCGCAATACCTCACTATCAACACAATGAATTTTATACCATACTGAAATTCACTACTTCACAGACAACCTATAACATATTTATTACAATTTTTTCAATATCCTCAACATATATAGTCTTAAAGACATCAATGCTAATAGTGTTGACACCAATGACAACCACATATCAACAAAAAAACCACAACATCCAACAATATCCCCCTTTGGCATTGATGGAAACACGTGATGTGAAAAACAAACCATCAACGCAACTAACTCTCCTTCTAACAGTCTCTCCTTTACTTTTGACTCTTCCATAATTTTTCACATTACTCTTCTCCCCCTTTGACATCAATGGAAAAGGTACACAAGCTCTTAACCACATATCCAAATCATCTGACTACTCCCCTTGAGTAGCAACCACCACAACATCAATCTGAATCAATATATGACTCTGAATACACAAATTGATACAAATACTTTGCATCTTAGTTCTAATTAGGAGGGGTAATCACCCCTAACTTCCCTCTGAGATACTCAAAAGTATCCTTAGGCAACAACTTAGTAAAGATGTCTGCAATTTGTTCTATAGTAGGCACATACTCCAGTCTAACTTCTTTATCACTCACTTTATCTCTCAAAAAGTGGTACTTGATATATATATGTTTTTTCTTTGAATGCAGCACCGGATTCTTGGAAATATTTATAGCACTTGAATTATCGCAGAATATGGCAATAGGTTCATCATACACAACTCTGATATCTCTTAGCATCTGTTTCATCCATATTACTTGAGTACATTTTTTAGCAACAATAATATATTTTGCCTCAGTAGTAGATAAGGAAATGGAATTTTTCTTTTTGCTTAACCAAGACACCAAATTCTTCCCTAAGAAGAATGCACCACCACTAGTACTTTCCTGTCATCCACATCTCTTGCCTAATCAACATCAGTAAAGGCATTTAAAGTAAGATCATCATCTTTAGGATACCATAGGCCAAGATCAACTGTTCCCTTCAAATATCTGAAAATTATCTTCACAATAGTCACATGAGATTCATTAGGATTGGCTTGAAGTCTAGAAACAATGCATACATCATTCATGCTATCTGGTCTAGTTTGAGTTAAATAAGCAATCCACCTGTTGGGTCTCAAAAATGTAGGTTTGAACCACGAGAGGTTGCCAAGCTCTCACAACGCTTTTGGCCAACGTACAAGGCCAATTGATGCAATTGAACCTTCTTCTCTTTAGGTTCTGGTAGACCAAGGCGGGTGTACCTATATGAATGATGCAAATTGAAAGATGTGTTTCCTGGCTGATCAATCTATCCACAATGGAAAATGGTAGTGGATAGATAAAACCACTATAACTACTCCTACTCCTATTGCACAAATGAAAGGATTTGAATAAGTTGTTTGTTCACGAATTTTATCTTTGGGTTGAGGCAGATCAGTGCCCTCTATCCACATGGGAAATGGAGTCAAAAATGGAAAATGATATGTGATTTCCTTCTCTAGTTTAATTCTAGTTGTTAGGCACTCTAAAAATGAAATTCTAATGACTAGCATACAAATTCATTTATTTATGCTTTGCACAAATAATACTGAAATATTTCTTAACTTGGTTCTTCTTTAACCACCCAAAATAAATCCTAAAATTATAGTGACTTACTTGAAGGGATTTAATTTTGACTTACAGACACCAACAAATAAAAATCATACAAAATGGGAATTCATTTGATAAATCAGGGATTATACTTGATATGCTGATTTAAAAAATTAAAGGATCTCAAATTGGAGAGAGCTAGATAAAAGAATGTAAATTATTGCAACACAACAACTAAAACAAGAAGGTTTTCACCAATTAAAAACATAAATCTCCATTGCTCCTTTTCAAGAAAGATTTGTACATTTTTTACATTCCCGGTCCCTTCTCAGGAAAAAATCTCTACTGCTCCTACCTCTACCCCTCTATCTCCTCCCTCTTACTCCCTCCTTTTTTTTCTCTCAAAGTATTTATACATTATAGTCCAAGGGTTGTGACCCTTCATTTTCCAGTCACGGCCATTTGAATTCTTGAAACAGAGATTAAAATATTTAATTGGATTGCCTTATCGGCAAATTAAATATTTTATATTATAGTTTTATATCATATTTTTCACTTAATACATTGCCTTTACCTTTTATTTCCCGTG
The DNA here is from genome assembly GCA_007115665.2 of Sequoiadendron giganteum. Lineage (NCBI taxonomy): Eukaryota > Viridiplantae > Streptophyta > Pinopsida > Cupressales > Cupressaceae > Sequoiadendron > Sequoiadendron giganteum. The sequence continues at coordinate 75,280,141 of CM021107.1, read as the reverse complement.
GCCTTTAATATATTTACTACTCTACTGCGGGCTTGGACTTTTCCACCCATGGTATCGTGGTACCTATCCTTGGCGGTTATCTTCACCGTTTATCGCGCTACCGTGGTCTGTGAGATGACCGCCAACGGTAGCGTGGTAAGCATCTCCTACTACATTGTCTTCATTCACCGCATGACCACCGACTGCTTCGCTGACTGTTTGTCTTGTCAACCGTTATCCTCACTATCTACCGCATTATCGCGGTGCCCATTAGAACCCCCCGCGGTTGAATGGTAACAACTCACACTGACTACGATGGTTGTCTCATTGCTAGTCTTCGTTCATCACTTAATCACTAACTGTTACCATGCCACCGTTGACCGTTTCGCTGACCGCTACATTCACCATCCGCTGCTCACTAGTCGGCCACCGCATTACCACAGTCTGTGAGATGACCCGCTGTGGTACCGCGGTGGAGTCTCTTAACTGTTGTCTGGTCGGTAACTTACTGCCCACCGTGCTACCCTGGTCTATGTTTAGACTGCGCGCGGTGGCACAATAAGCATTTACTGCTACGTCGACTATTCACTGTGCCAACCCACTGCTTGCTTCTTTGACTGTTGATAACCACCACCTCTATACCGCAGGCCACCCTGAAGGGGGCCACGGTATAGTGGTAGAATGTGTTGGCCTATGGAAAATGATTAATGTAGCAATGATATAAGGGTATCTTGGCCTTTTAAAAGGTGGTGAATGAGTTTTTATGAAAAGATAGGGAAATAATGGGATTAAAATGGGAAAACCTTATGGTTTTAACAGAGAATAGTGAAAAATTACTTAGGCTTTTTATGGATTTTTTAGGTTCTAACACCACCAATCATTGATTTGTATCTAGTTTGATTTACCTTGGGAGAATCATCATTCTATTTCAACTTACATCTGGTCACCATGGGTGTACCGAATGGTTTTGAATCTTCCATACCAAAATTCTTTAGTAGTTCTCTCACATACTTGGACTGAGATATAAAGATCCCTTTACCTACCTGAGTAATTTGCAATCCAAAAAATAATTTCAACTCTCCAATCATTGACATCTCAAACCCATTTTACATCTCATTAGAAAACTTCATGCACAAACCATCATCTCCTCCAAATATGATATCATCAACAAAGACTTCTATAAATAAATATTTATCATCATCAATCTTGAAATATAGATTACTATCAACAGTACCTTTGTTGAATCCAAGCTTCATCAAATACTTATCCAATCTGGCATACCAAGCTCTAGGGGCTTGTTTGAGTCCATATAATGCTTTCTTCATCTGAAAAACCATATCACCTTGATCAGTCAGTTGAAATCCACTAGGTTGCTCAATATACACTTCTTCTAGCTCACCATTCAGAAATGTTGACTTGACATCCATCTGATAAATTTTGTAGTTTTTGTAAGCAGCATAAGAAAGAAACAATCTCACAGCTTCAATTCTAGCAACGGGGAAAAATGTCTCTTCAAAGTCAATTCCTTCCATTTGAGAATATCCTTTTCATACTAGTCTTGCTTTGTTTATGATAATTTCACCTTGTTCATTCAGTTTGTTTCTAAAGACCCATTTAGTTCCAATCACATTTTTGTCTTTAGGTCTAAGAACAAGAATCCATGTATCATTCTTCTCAATTTACTGTAGTTCCTCTTTCATTGCTTCAATCCAATGTTCATCTTTGCATGATTTATTGACATTACTTGGCTCAACCTTTGAACTTAAACAATATTCTTTTGCATTTTTTCTCCTATTCTAGACACCTTTGTTCTTATCTCCTATAATCTGATTTTCTGAATGATTCAATCTCACATACCTTGGAGTCTTAGAGTGTTCTTGAGTTTCAGGCTCTTGAGGTCTCTCTTTTGTACTTCCACTAGTTTCTCCTTCTTCTTGATCTTCTTGATTCACCGGAACGATCTGAACTTGATTTGAAGTTTGACTCTTGTTTGCACTGTCATTCTAATCATCAGAATCATATCCATGGGTTCTGGAGGGTCTGACAATGTCTTCATCAACCTTAACATTTTCACTTTCAACCATTTTCTACAATCTCATGTTGTAGCACCGGTAGGCTTTGCTCTTAGTAGAATAACTAAGAAAGATTCCTTCATCACTTCTAGCATCAAACTTTCCTATATCTTCATCTCTCTTGATATAGCATTTGCTCCCAAATATTTTGAAATAACTACTAGTAGGCTTATGACCAAACCATAGCTCAAAAGGAGTCTTAGTAGTATTACCTTTGACTTGTACTTGATTAAGAATATAAACAACAATACTCACAACTTATCTCCAATGGATATGAGGGACATTTCCTTCCAACATCGTAGTTCTAGCAGCATCTTGAACTGTCCTATTTCTTCTTTCCACAACTCCATTTTGTTGAGGGGTTCATGGTGTAGATAATTGTCTCTTTATCCCATGCTCTTCACAAAAGGAATTAAACTCACCAGAAGTAAATTCACCACCTCTATCTGATCTTAGACACTTAATCTTAAATAGACCTATCTTTGTCTCAAACATTGCCTTAAAGTTCTTGAAATTTTCTAGAGCTACAGATTTCTCCCTTAAGAAAGTACCCCATATCATCCTAGAGTAATCATCAATAAGCAACATGAAGTACCTATTGTAAGTGTGGAATAAGTAAATAAGAAAATAATTAGGAACATTTCATAATACGACATTATATCAATAGATTTAATCAACAATTAGGCTATTAAAGGCCAAAAATCCATTGAAAGCATCATATTTTTCTCTATCTCCAAAGATTTATTAAATCACTGTTGATCTCAGATCGGGTAAGCATTGTGACTGTTAAAATGACAATCTAGAGAATGAGAAATTGTCAAAATGCAGAAAACCAATCCTATATGATAATTGCCTAATGATATTGATGATATTGTAAACTAAATTGACATGAATATTAATAAATGAAAGCTACAACAAACCAAAATATAGCTAAATAAGAAACCATGACTATGATTAATGATATGCTAATTGTTGAATGATAATTTCTTTATTGCTCTAATGTTATTTCTGCAGAGTAAGATTGCATAAACTGGGGATCCATTTCCTGTTGAATGAGGCTATATTTATAGATTCTTGGCAACACATTTTGCAAAGGGGTAGCACAACAAAGGTCTAGATTTGATCTTGAGGATTGAATGGTGAAGGATGAGGAAGCTTGAGCTGATCATGGGGATTGTCCCTCCCTAGGAAAATATCATGCCAGATGATAGGAAAGATCAGAGGAAGGAGATTGAGAGATTAATTTCCAATTTGTCTCCAATTTGTCTCCAAAGCTTTCCTGTGAATGCTAGTTGAATTAATTAGATATAAAATATCTAATTTTATTGGTGAGTGAATAGAGGAAATTGCCTTTATTTGAATTTTTGGATTTATTCAAATTTAGCAAAAATAAGATATTTAATTAAATGAAATAAATATTTGACATTTGCTTATTTAATAAAAAGGGATATGATAATTAAATAAAAAATCTAGGATATCTTTATTTAATTTAGAGGAAACATGATTAGATAATTAAATAATACAAACTATTGAATTTTGCTTATTTAATTAAGATAGGATAAATGAATAAATATAGAAGAAATAATTAAGACGAAATAATATGATAGAAGAATTAAAAGTGAAGTATATAAATAAATATTTCTATTTATTTAATAGTAGAGGAATTTAAGGGTAATTAATCAAATAAGTTGTATTTAATTAATTATATTATCTAGACCATTTTTAGGTGTATACATTTTGCCCCTCTTTAAAGTGATGTGTTTACACATTGCTTCAAAGAATTTTTTGTTGTTACTGCTAGTATTGACAAAAAAAATTCAGTATGCTCGAGACATTGGTTTTGTTGTGATGATGGATATATGCCCCCTCAAGAGATAAATTGATAATTTTTTTATTTTTTGGAAATTTTTCAATTTTTTCTAATTTTTTCTAATTTTTTTTATGATTTTTTGTTGATTTGATAATGATTTGATGATGAAATAATTTATCTCCTGACAAAAATTTGTGAAAATGCCTCTCTGAAGAAGTTGAATTAATCTCCCAGTAAATAAATTAAATAAATCCCATAAAAATCCACTTAATCACTCTATAAAAAGTGAAAAAAAGGTAATTTTGAATTCATTTGTGCATTTGAGTTTTCAAATTTGCGAGAGAGTGATTTTGAGCAATTTGGAGCAAGATGCCTATTCCTTATCACACTCATCATTTCGAGCACACAATCGCCCGACCGCATACGGACCTTCGGTATGTTCCCTTTTACCTCCTCGTTTTTCATGTATTTTCAATTTTCACGCTTTTATTCGCTTTATAAAATTTTAAATTATTTTAGCACATAGATGGACCGATGTAGTTCATAGACTAGTTGTTGTAGCACACCAAATAGATTAGTGCCTTAGTGAACTGTATTAGCGCATCAACATGATAGTTTAGTGTATAGAATAATTTAGTGCCTGGAATAGTTTTTGTAACGCGTCTACCTGATATAATAGTGCATAGGATGATTCACAACTTAGGACAAGTTTTATAGTGCATAGGTTAGATTAAATGGCGCAATCAAATGATTTAGTGCCCTGACCTCCTGAAATGGTGCGTTGACCAAATGAATTAGCGCATAGACTTCTTTAGCACTTTGACTCTCTGTTTTAGCACATGGAGTAATTTTAATAGTGCATCAAATCTTTTGGCACATCAAAACACTGTTTTAGCGCATCAATATCAAAATGATGAATTTTGTCAATTTTGTCCTTGATGTTGTCAATTTTTTATTTTGTCAGCCTTAGGTTTGATATAATTGATGATCTTCGTAGAGTAAATGATGTTTATCCTCATGATAGTCAAGGTTTGATGATTGATTGATAATAATTAACCTCATGATAGGCGAGGAATAATTATTTTTGATTGATAAACCTCATGATAGGCGAGGTTAATTTTGTTTAATTGACCTCATGATAGGTGAGGTACAATAATAAACTAATGATGACCTCATGATAGGCGAGGTTGATTAACGGTCGCTCATGAGATTTGATCAAAGTCTCACCAGAGCTATTTAGATTTGATAGGCTGATTGATGTTTGTGAAATTGACATAGATTACTGACTTCAAACATTTTTTGTTGATAGGAAGCATTGATGAACCTCCAAGTTCAAGAGAGGTTTCTGAGGACATTTGATTTGATACCGCAACTAGTGCAACCTGAGATAGTGGTGATTGTGCATTATGGTTTGGCTTCTCTCTTAGACATGCCCCAGATTAGGATTAATTGGGGTTTGTTGATAGCTTTAGCAGAGAGATTTCACAGTGAGCATAATACTTTTCACCTTCCTACTGGTGAGATGATTGTCACTCCCAAGGATGTATGGCATATTTTGAGGATTCTAGTTGTAGGTGACCTTGTTCTATATGATGTTGTTGAGTAGGGTGGGACTGATGCTCTCCGCAGAGTATTTTAGGATGATAGGATTAGTGGTTATGAGATCCCATGGCATGAGATGGTGGATGCCTATGCCACTCTACCTTTAGTACTTTCTAGATTTATTGAAGGGTTCCTTTGTCCTAATTGCAAGTCAAAGATACTTTCTATTGGTTGGGGTCATTGTTTGGAGAGCATGATAGTTCATCAAATGAGATATGCTTGGGGCATGTGCATGCTTTCCCACCTTTATCATGATTTGCATTCAGTTGTCTACCTTTGAGGTCACAGTTTGTCGATAGGGGTTACTTTACTACAGGTGTGGGTGTGGGAGCACATTGCGGTAACACTCCCAGTGATGGTGAGACAATGGTCAACCATGAGACCATACGTGCATATTTATACACGTCGACCTACTCAACCTAGACTAGGTAAGTTAGAGCACTAGAGATGAGTGTTGGATGATATTGAGGCTGTCACATGGCGACCTTACCTCGATTGTAAGCATTGGGATGATGATGATATTAAGTTGCCATATCTCTGTCAGTCAATGATATTGATTGGTCAGACTAAATTTGTGTTGGTGAGATTTTTATTGAGGAGAGTGCTCAAACAATATGGCAGTGTTCAGGGCATGCCCCAGGGCATTGCTCATTATGGTCATCGGAAAATTGATGTAGCAGATTGGGGATCTTTCCTTTCCTATGATGTCGTAGTTCAGGAGTACCAAGCTTTACAACCTTTATAGTGGAACATTCATCCAAACATCATTGTGGCACCTATCACTCTTGATTATGCAGAGTATCTTGTATTAAATCCCTTTCCAAGGATTACCATTGCGGATGAGCCAATGCCATTACCTTCAGAGGAGGAGGACAATGATAATGAGGAGGAGGATGATGATGGTGGTGATGGTGGTGATGATGGAGGAGGTGGTGGTGATGAGGATGAGGGTGATGATAGTAGTGAGGAGGGGGATGACAGCGGGAGTGATGATGATAGCGGTGGAGACGAGGGTGATGTGGATGTATGAGAGCTTATGGTTCCTCGTAAGAGGCAATGATTGGTAGCACCATCTAGGTAGCGTGTGCGTATTGGGGTGCCTTCTTAGAATTAGCAGACTCAGATTTCCAGTCTACAAGTGCAATTACAGACTCTACAGGGGTAGCTAGTACACACTCAAGGTTTATTAGCATAGACTCAGACTTAGATGCAGACCCAAGCCCAGGCTCAGGCACAAGATCTTGTGCAGGTACATGGATAGTTGACAGTTGCACATATGTAAATTGCCACATTGACAATAGAGTGGGATAGTGCCAGACAGATTGTAGAGCAGGCCCAAACTACCGCTGACAGATTACAAAGAATAGCTGAGGGTGCTACTGTGGGTGATTACACGAGAGAGGTTCTCCGTGTGGGCTAGGAGGCAAATTTTTATAGAGGTAGATACCATGATGCAGTCCCCTTTGAGCGGAGAGTCAGTTATGTGAAGTCGTGATCATGCAGGACTCATACCAAGACTGTTAGTAAGGGTGTGACTCAACTGACATGGAGAGATCCCGGAGGTCCCAGTCCATCTGGTGGGGGAGGTATTGTCCCTAAGATGCCTGCACTATTTGGTATTAGCAGATCCTAGCTACATGATATGATTCATGATGGATTGAGACATGATGTTACTCTAGTTTTTCCATTTTTGATGTTGTATCTCTGTATATTTTAGACATCGTTGTATACTTGACATTTTTGATTTTTGAGATCTATATGATATGCAACGGATTGATTGATCTATATGTGTTCTATGTGGTTTTATGATGGATGCATTTAATTTCTATGTTTATATGTTTGTGATTATTTACATGATATGTTATGGATGCGTTTAAAGATCATGTGATATGCTATGATGATTTATGATGTTTTATCTATGATGTTCAATGTGTTTATATGACTCATGTTGATGTATGGATATATGATGTATGGATACATGATGATTTTTATTTTATATGATGATGTGCCTATATACATGGATGTGGATGTAATGGTTTAAATAATTTATGATATGCGATGTAAATGGGATGTGTGTGTTTTCATGTTGGGATGATATGCGATGTAAATGGGATGATATGATGTATGATGTATGATAAATGATATGTTGAATGAATGTATGATATGTGATATGAGAAATCATTGATGAATGAATGAAAATGCAATGATATAGATTTATTTTTGAGATTTTCTTATGCAACTTTTATGTGATATGGAAAATATGATATGATGAGTACAAAAATTATTTGATTCAAATATATGAATGATGAAATGATAATAAAAATGATTTCTAATGTATGAAAATCAAAATGATGATGCAACTACATGGTCATGATGATGTTTCTTTGATAATGTCAACTATACTCAATCTGTTAATGAAGAAAGTTAACATTGTGTTGGAATTTGGTTACCCCTCTTTGGAACAAAAATACTCTGCATATGCATAACTAACATAAATGTCATCTAATGTCTACTATGCAAATCTATATGCAAAATTTTCACATTAAAAATCCTCTTATATGTGATTATTGTCATCATTGAGCCTTTAGAATGTTGAAAGTGAGTACAAGCATCAATGGTATGAGTTAGACCATGATGACTTGAGTGCTTCTTACATGATGCTTTGTAGAGCATGTCCCATGTCAATTCACACAATAAATAATTAATTCACAAACGATAGACAATGAAAATATCATTCTCCTTCCTAGCTTCTCTAGTTCAATACATCATTGAGTTGCTCCAAATAAATGATAACAATAATCAAAGTACAACATGTTAAAAATTCAATCATATTGTGATAAAATTTTTATTCAAAAGAGTATCATCCACATAACAGTTGTCTTGATTTGATCTTGATTTCAGCTATGTTGATTTGGATGGTTGATTTCCTATAATGTTTGGATGTTCAATGTATGTTCAATGTTTGAGTTCCATGTTGATCATTGTGCTTACTATGTTTTCATACTGTTGTTTGTCTATTTGTTTAAGCTCAAGCTTATTGCCCCTAGTGAGTTCAAGATTTTTGCCCCCAAGATAGGGTGAGACATGACCATGTTGCAATGATTAATGATACTAAATGGAAATGATATAGAAATTGAACAACCATGACATGTCTCAAATAGATGCAAAAGCTAGTTTAAATCACAATTAGTGCTTGTTTCTAGGTTTTCACTAGATCTTTTTATTGCACTTTTTCAGATTTTCAGATTTTTTTGTTTTCTCATTTTTTTGTATTTTTGATCTTTTTTATTTTTATTTTTGTATTTTTTTGTTACCAAGACACTTGTTTACCAGGTTTTCATCAAGGAAACTATTTTCCCAAGACTCACACTATACACTAGGTGATTCAGGTGTAGAACTTTCTAAGATGAATATTGTTGATAGGTTCATCGAACATATCCCCTTCAAGTGTTGAAAGTTGATAGGCTCCAGATCCATAGACTGATATGACGACAAAAGGACCTAGCTAGTTAGGTTCAATCTGTTAATGAAGAAATTTAACATTGTGTTAGAATTTTATTACCCCTCTTTGGAACAAAAATACTCTGCATATGCATAACTAACATAAATGTCATCTAATGTCTACTATGCAAATCTATATGCAAAATTGTCACATTAAAAATCCTCTGATATGTGATTTTTGTCATCATTGAGCCTTTAGAATGTTGAAAGTGAGTACAAGCATCAATGGTATGAGTTAGACCATGATGACTTGATTACTTATTTCATGATACTTTGTAGAGCACGTCCCACAATAATTCACACAATAAATAATTAATTCACAAACAATAGACAATGAAAATATCATTCTCATTCCTAGATTCTCTAGTTCAATACATCATTGAGTTGCTCCAAATAAATGATAACAATAATCAAAGTACAACATATTAAAAATTCAATCATATTGCGATAAAAAAATTATTCAAAAGAGTATCATCCACATAACAATTGTCTTGATTTGATCTTGATTTCAGCTATGTTGATTTGGATGGTTGATTTCCTATAATGTTCAGATGTTCAATGTATGTCCAATGTTTGAGTTCCACGTTGATCATTGTGTTTACTGTGTTTTCATACTGTTGTTTGTCTATTTGTTTAAGCTCAAGATTATTGCCCCTAGTGAGTTCAGGATTTTTGCCCCAAGCTAGGGTGAGACACGACCATGTTGTAATGATTAATGACACTAAATGGAAATGATATGGAAATTGAACAACCATGACATGTCTCAAATAGATGCAAAAGCTAGTTTAAATCACAAGTAGTGCTTTTTTCTAGGTTTTCGCTACATGTTTTATTGCACTTTTTTAAGATTTTATGATTTTTTTGTATTTTTTTCTTCTCATTTTTTTGAATTTTTTATCTTTTTTATTTGTATTTTTGTATTTTTTTGTTACCAAGACACTTGTTTTCCAGGTTTTCATCAAGGCAACTATTTTCCCATGACTCGCACTATGCACTAGGTGATTTAGGTGTAGAACTTTCTAAGATGAATACTGTTGATAGGTTCATCGAACAGATCCCCTTCAGGTGTTGAAAGTTGATAGGCTCCAGATCCATAGACTGATATGACAACAAAAGGACCTAGCTAGTTAGGTTCAAATTTTCCTTTCTTTTCTCTATCCTGTTGATTTCTAGGGTTTTCCTTTAGAACCAAGTCACCAACTTGAAAGACTCTAGGCTTTACCCTGTGATTGTAGCTTTTAGACATTCTCTGTTGGTATGCAGGTGCAAATGATTGACAACTTGTTGATGAAGTTCATCCGAAAATTCTAGTTCCTGAAGCCTAGACACTCTATAGTCTTCATCTGAAAAAATTCCCTTCAGTGACACATAGAGTGATGGAATCTCTACCTCAATGGGTAGTATGTCCTTTGATCCATATACCAAAGCATATGGTGTAGCTCTTGTAGACATTTCGATGCTTGTTCTATATGCCCACAAAGCTAGGTTTAATTTACTGTGCCAATCACTTCCAACATCATTGACCATTTTCTTAAGAATTTTTAGAATTGTTTTGTTGGAGGCCTCTGCTTGGCCATTTCCCTGAGGGTAGTATAGTGTTGAGAAACGATGTTGGATGTGAAACCTCTCACACAGTTCTTGGACATCTTGATTTTTGAATGGTCTTCCATTGTCTGTGATAATGGACTGAGGTATGCCATACTGACAGATGAGGTAATTCAATATGAAGGAAGATATTTGCTTACCAATGATTGTTGTTAACGAAACTGCTTCTATCCATTTTGTAAAGTATTCCATTGTTGTGATTATGAATTTGTGTCCATTAGATGAAGATGATTTTATCTTTCCTAGGGTGATCCCACAATAGTGGTTTACAATTTTTGGCCAAACTGGACACTAAAATTATTATTTTTAACTAAATCTTCACATTCGGGCACCTATAGTGGCTAAACCATGAGGAATTTTAAGATGATTAAAACTAGAGTCTCATCACATTTTGTCTGCAGATTATAAAAATATTTTTTTCAAAATTTTTGGAATAAGATTGAACTTTTTTTTCCATCTCCCACGAAAACTGTTTTTTTTCAAACAACAACATTTTTAAAAAGTGACGCTCACTATATACAACATAAATTTTTTTGTATGAAGGGTAAAATTATAATTTTTTTGAATTTAGATTTGTAACTATGATATATAGCACTTTAATTTAGTCTCATAGTTTTTTATTGAATATTTTTTCCTTAATAGAGTTTTGAAGTCAAACTAATTGCAATTCAAACAAAGGTGGACTGTATACAACATAACTTTTTTTGTATGTATCAAAATTCAATTTTATTTTTTTTAATGGATCAAGGACATCAATACGCAACATGAAAATATTTAAAAAAAAATTATTTTGATAATTTTCTATTTTTCCACATGTGCAAAACAGAGAGCTTGATTTTCAGTGAAAAACCTATGTTTAATAAAACTAAAAAAACACATACATAATAAAACCAAAACATATTAAAATTAAATTCATGGGATAGATCATTTTGAGGAATACCATAATCATTTGAAATAAATTTTAAATGAATTCATTTGATCCCCCAAAAGGTAAATCAAAAGTGATTTTTTATCAGCATTTTGATAGGTGTAAAGGAGACTCATTTATAGGCATGGTTTAAAACTAGCGAGGTTCTATCCAAGGGGGTTTGATCTAAGGTGGTTTGATCAAAGCCTCTTCAATTGGAATCCTTTAAATGGATATTTTAAAGGCTTAAATCATTATATTTTCTAAAAATATGTGATTTCAGAAAAAATCAGTTCCTCTCAGAAATTGTAAACCAGCTTTGTGGGATCACTCCCTACCAAGTCCAGTCCCCACTGACAAAAGGGCCATGTTGATGTAAATGGTTACAATTATTGTGTTGGTGTGTGGATTAGGTTACTATGGATCTGACACTTTTGGAACTTCTTAACAAACTGATAAGACTCCTTCTCCATGTTCAGCCAATAATACCCCAAATGGAGGAGTTTCTTTTCCAGAGTTAGCCCACTTGAATGAGTTCCACAAACACCTTCATGAACCTCACGTAAGGTTGTCTTATATTTTTTATGTTCTAGACACCGAATAAGAGTACCATCTAGGCCTCGATGGTAAAGTATGCTGGCGATTAAGGTATGTTGGGGAGATTGACAGATGAAGTTGTGTTTTTGGTTTCTGGAAAGATCAGGAGGAAGGATGTTGTATTTTAGGTAAGCATAGGTCTTTCCATAGATGGAGGACTCAACGACATCTACATGGCATATGGTTTGAGATTCAGGATTATCATAAGCAATATTGGACACTTGTTCTATCATAAAATCATAACGACCACATTTTTCTAGCAACTGTAAAAGAGAAGCGATTGTCTCCATAACATCTGCCGCTTTGTCTTTTTCCCTTGGAATTTGTTCAAATTTGATATCCATAAAGTAATTTTTGAGATCCTCAATCAGCTTCTTATATGGCATCAACTTCTCATCTTTCATTTGATATTCATCATTGATTTGATAAATGACTAATTGTGAATCTCCATACACTTGTAGTTTTGTGACCTTCCATTCAATTGCTACCTTGATGCCAATGATTAGTGCCTCATACTCAGCTACATTATTGGTACATGGAAAAATGAGTCTATAAGACCTTGGGATGGTGTGTCCTTGAGGTGTAACAAACAATATTCCCATGCTAGATCCCCTTTGTGTGTATGACCGATAAAATTAAAGCCTCCATTGTTGTGTTGTTACAGTAAGAATGTTTGCATCAGGAAACTCAATTTTTATAGGACGATCATCGGTTAATGGAGCTTCGACTAATTGTTCGGAAATCAATTGATCTTTGATGGCTCTCCTTTCCACATATTAGATATCAAATTCACTTAAAAGAATGACCCACTTGGCCAGTCTGCCTATTAAAGCAACCTTGCTGAGTAGATATTTTAACGGGTCAATCTTTGCTATGAGCCTATATGTATGAGTCAACATGTAATGCTAAAAATACTGGGTAGCAAATACCACTGCCAAACAAGATTTCTCAATGAAGGTGTAATTTATTTCATATCCATTCAGATTCCTTCTAATGTAGTAAATGGATTGTTCTCTTCCCTCATAATCTTCATGTGCCAACAATGATCCTAAAGAAATGTCTGTTGTTACAATGTATAGTAGTAGAGGTCTACCTTCTATAGGTGGCATGAGAATAGGTGGTGACATCAGATATTGTTTTATTTGGTTGAAAGTCATTTCACACCCTTGATCCCATTTGAACAAGACATTTTTATGCAACAAGTGATTAAATGGATGACTTTTGTCTACTAATTAGGAGATAAATGTCCTGATTGATTGTAGCCTGCCTTGTAAAGACCTTAGCTGACTGATATTCTTTGGCGGCAACATTTCCATTATTTCCTTGACCTTTGTGGGATCCACTTCGATACCTTTCTCTAACACTATATATCCTAGGAGTTTTGTTGATGTAACACCAAAGACACATTTCTTAGGATTTAGTCGGACATTGAACTTCTCTAGCCTTGTAAATATTTTTACCAGGATATCTAGATGTCCTTCTCTAGAATATGACTTTGCTAAGATATCATCCATGTAATCCTCCATAAAGGTATGCATCATATCATGGAAGATTGTAGTCATTATACGTTGATATGTTTCCCCTGCATTCTTCAACCCAAAGGGCATGACGTTCCAACAAAAAATTCCCCATGGACATGTGAATGTGGTTTTCTCTTGATCATCTGGTGCTATCTTGATTTGATTGTAGCTGGAGAAACCATCCATTATTGATAACATTGCATGTCTTGCGGTTAAGTCCACAATGATGTCGATGTTAGGTAAGGGGAAATCATCCTTGGGACATGCCTTATTCAGATCTCTAAAATCGGTACATATTTTGATACTATTGTCTGGCTTTGATACATGAAAAATATTTGATATCCATTCATCATAATCGATAGACTTGATAAATCCTACATCTAAAAACTTTAGCTCAACCTTTACCATCAAGGCGATATGTGGATGCATCTTCCTTAGTTTTTGTTTCATAGGTTTAATTCCAGTAGGTAGAGATAAATGATGCATTAAAAGATTTGGATCTAAACCTGGCATATTAGAGTATGACCAAGCAAAGTTAATGCTTCTTTCTTCAAAGAACTTGACAAATTTATGCTTTTCTTGTTCAGTCATAGATGTTTCCAGATCTAAAATCTTTGCTTTTTCTATTGTTCCAATGTTAATAGACTGTGTAAGCTCCACTAGTATTGATGACATTTCATGATAATGCTCTGGAAGGGTGTCAAATGTCCCATCTTTCAGTGCCTCACAGAGGTTTTCACTGTCCGATGCGTTCTTTATTTTTACTTTTTCGAGATCTAGTGCTGCCATTGAATGGTTTTCACCATTAGATCCATTATTCCTATTTTCAATTTTGCAACTGGAAGATTTGATACCCTCCTGTCTAAATGTGTCATTATGAGATTTATGATTAGAACTTGTATTAGGTTCATCACAACAAATGAATTTTACGATAGCGTCATCATCGCAAATATGGGTACATTAATAGGTTCAGCTGGTTCCCAGTCAATAAGTTCAGGATGTATTAAGGGAAAAAAGCCATCAGATTGACTTTGATCAATGGTAGTGAGGGTTCAAACAACTATGGTGTTAGGGTTGTCATTAGCGATGTTGAGGTCTATGGTATTACTTTTCTCCAAATCATCTAGCTCACTCGATGTCTGTCCATCCTCACTCGAGTCATTGATATTCTGTGATTCAAATATAGGTGGTCTAGTCCCTGAGCTTTGTCCCTCATCACATGTGGGTGCATACTCTTTTATGACGTAAATTTGTATGTTCGTGTACGATACATTAGAATAAAGATCCCATTCATACTCATTGGAATCTGTTTCAAAACTATCTCTCATTTGTAGGATTCTTTCAACTACTTTCTGAGTCATTTGCTCTTTTGATTCCCCTATATAATCCAGTCTTGTTTTGCATTTTGGATGAAGTGTGAGAGGTTGAATGGGTTCTATGATGCCTTCTTTTCTTTTTCCAATAGGTCCTTGTCCCTCATACCCCATTTTCTCCAAAATAAATTTTCCTTTCCCATACTGATCTGTCTTTATGCTGATATTTATAGATGTTGATGCTTCGTCATCTTTGTATAGCCAATTGAGGATGGACTTGTCTTCTGATTCATCTTCTAGAGTACCAGCTCTCACAAATATTTCATCCAGAACTGTGGTAGGTTGTGATGGTTGTCCATATGATCTTAGATATGGCATCAATTGTGAAAGACATGGAGATTTCTCAATAGAATATGGTCCCATGCCTTTGTCGGTTAGTTGGATCTTTTCTTGAAATTGTTGTGACAGAGAATTCAGTGAACCCTTATTGTCTGATAAAGTGGAATCAACAACACTCGTATCCTTTGATTGACCCTTTTTTCTCAATGCACTTAGATATACTATTTGGGTTCTGTTCACCATTCGATGAACTGGAAGTGCTAGCTTCTCTATTATGGGGCACAAAGGTGTCTTGAGATGTTTTAAGCATGTTACAATTTTGGGGATTGTTGTAGTCTACTGATATAGTCACTTCTTGGCCATTGACTATAAATTTTAAGCACTGGTGATAAGTTGAATGCACTGCTTGCATTTCATGAATCCAAGGACGTTCCAAGAGTAT
>CM021107.1:75060682-75264354 GCA_007115665.2 Sequoiadendron giganteum | reverse complement strand
TTTGTAATTTGGTAAAGGATATTTAAATGCAGTATGATTGTTGTTGGTTTGATGTCCTTCTACATATACATTTTTAATATCAATCGGATCTTAGACTAGATGTTTTAACTCCATGCAATCATTTGTCTTGTGTACCTTATTTTTATGGAAGTTACAATATTTTGCATCATTCAACCAAGGTTGTTTTAATTTTGGATCCCAAAATCTTGCTTCATGTGTGGTGATAAGTCCATTTGCAATAAGTTCTCTCATTGTTGATTCTAGTGTTTGGCCCAGTGGTGTGAATCTACACTAGTTTGATGATTTTTGATATGATTGTGGTTTAGATTCTCCATTGTTCGGATTGTTATTTTGATTGACATTATGATTTGTCTTTGTAGTAGTGGCCATCAAATTAAATACTAGTTTCGCATTTTGTATGTCATTTTCAGTATCATTGTTTCCAATATTTCTATTCTTTGCCAAAACTTAGGTTTGTCATTGTTGCCATAGTGATTTGAGGGGTTTGTATTGTTTGATCATTCATTGTAATGTTTTATCACCCCTCTTTTGACCAAAGCTTCTTTGATCTTAAGGCCATTTTCAATCACTTTTTTAAATGTGGAATGACATTGTAGTTCAAGCCTATAGCTCATTTCTTCAGTCAGGTTGTCAATGAATAGTTCCATTTTCTCTTCTTCAAGTATAGAATGAGGGTACCTAGAAAATAACCTTTTCCATCATTGAAGAAATGAAAGGAATGTCTCACCCTTGTTTTTTTTCATGTTGTAAAGGTCTTTTATTGTTACATCATGTTGAATATTAAAGGAATATTGTGAGATAAACCTGTTGACTAGTTCTTCAAAAGTTCAAATCCCTGGTTGTAGTTTAGAAATCCATTCCATGCATTGACCTCCTAGGCTCCTTGGAAATAACCTCATTAGATAATTTTCTTCTTGTGCAAATTCTA
This sequence comes from Sequoiadendron giganteum, assembly GCA_007115665.2. Classification (NCBI taxonomy): domain Eukaryota; kingdom Viridiplantae; phylum Streptophyta; class Pinopsida; order Cupressales; family Cupressaceae; genus Sequoiadendron; species Sequoiadendron giganteum. Next base: position 75,263,405 of record CM021107.1, on the reverse strand, counting down.
AACTCATGGTTATGAATTCCCTCACATGGTCAATTGGATTTTTTTTATCGTTGTACTCGTCGTATCACAATGTCTAGGAAATGGTATCATATCTACACTTGGATGAAAAGGTTAAGGACACATGTCTTGTAATGAATACCTTTTTGTGGTTCCCTTTTGCATATTTTGAAGTTGTTGTTGCAAGTTTTGCATTTGATTTGTTAGGGAAACAACTTGATCTATGTTTTGCATGTGTTGTGTGTGTGTTGTGTTTCAATTTCAGTTGTTCTGGGTGCTTCTTTTAATTGATTGACATCAAAATCCTTTGAAAGTTTTGTACCTGATTCAACTAGCATCAAAAGGTATTTTTCCATATCTTGTTCTAAGACTTTTTCCATAAATTTATGAAAATTTGGATCTTGCAGTGCTATTTGGAATCCTCTTGGGTTATTTCATTTGTGTCATTTTGGTGAAGTATACTCCAAGAATTTTCTTCAGCCATGATGTTTGATGTTTCAATTTCCTTTTCTTTAAATTTTTGTCTTTTTAATCTCGTAAAGATTGGAATACAAGTGTTTGTTATTCTCACTAAACTTTGATCTTTTTATTTGGATGAGTGTTAAGGTATTAACTTAAGTCGAATATAATGATAAATTCTATTGATATGACCAAGTTAAAAAAAATTGATTATTATGTTTCGTTTCTTGATTGTAGGATGTCAAAATCCTGATAAAGAAACTTGACGTAATAATCCATAATCTGTATGATAATTTAGACACTTTAAGGTTGGAAGATCTTGGTTCAATTTGGAAAACTTTGACTTGTAAGTCCTATCTTTTTGAGTTTAAGATACTGTTTGGACTGAGGAAATATTTTTGTTTTGAAAAAGATTTAGGTCTTGATGTATTATGTCTAGTACTAGTCTTAATTAGCTCTCTATTTTCTTGTTCTACGGATGCACTATAACAGAAGGTAAATGTGCTAAAACAGACTATGTATGCACTATAATAGAAGGCATACATGCTAAAATGGACAACAAATGCACTATAACGGATGGTAGATGCACTAGAACAAATAGTGAATGCACTATAATAGATGGTAGATGCACTGGAACAAACAACAAATGTGTTAAGACAGATTATGGACGTACTAATATATTGGTGAATCTTGATGACTGGTTGGCCGATGCGCTATAACAAAGGATAGATGTGATAGAATAGACAACTAATGTGCTAAGATAGATTGTGGGCACGCTAATATATTGGTGAATCTTGATGATTGGTTGGTTGATGCGCTATAACAAAGGATAAACGTGCTAGAACATACCGTAAATGTGCCAAGACAGATTGTGGACATACTAAACTGGAAATTATCAAAATGTTCACAATTTTGTCTGTTTGTTCTGGTTTTTCTCTGCAAGATGTTTAGTCCCAAGGTGTAATTTCCTAACTAGTTAAGACAAATGGATGGATATTTTCTTATAAATATTTGATTTTGATGATCTATTTGGATGATACCTTTGAAAAATGACTTCACACAATAAAGCTAGATTGTACACAATTGTTTCAGATTCTACACTTTAAACATATAGTGAGTGTTCTAGAATCTGGTCCGATTCTTTCATTTTTACAAGCTTTTGACACAAAGACAAACAAATCAAGCACTTTTATAACTCAAATGGGTCACTTAGAATATCACAACCCACAACTTACAACTATGTCAACTCACACAACCTTGTCACCCCCTAGAAGGCGCCTGTGTTTTTTCCTTTCCGGAGTCTTAGCCAAAGTCAAATCCTTCACTTTTGGCCAAGGTCTCTGATAGTTATATGGTGAGTGTCTTGGGGGCAGATTCTTCCCTCCCCTTGCACCATGATATAAGAAGTGTTCAAAAACTGACACAGTTGGATTCTAAACTAAATTTTGTAGATAGGGTATCCATTCGGTGCGACAATAGATAAACTCCCTCAGGAGACCTCCCAATCTTTATAACAAATATTTTGGGGATGGTTATCTTGCACACTTATGTTGAATATGGGTTTCCCCAAAATTCACTTTTGATTAGAGTGGGTTGGAAAACCTGGCTTTGGTTGTTCCCGTAGGGTGAGTACTATTTCCCACTACAACAAACCTTCTAAAGGATTTAATAAAGCATAAATAACAAGTCTAGCATTTTGATCACCCAGAAAAGGGGAGAGCATAAGCCTATTGCTTTTGAAACATAGATTACATGAGGTTCAAACTAAATTTTTAATTAAGCTAGATGCACTAACTTAACCAAAGGAATTTAAATGAAATACTTTAAAGCCCTACAAACACCATTAGTAATTTCTGAGTTTTGTCTTTGACCGACGTATGTTTTCCAAGCTTTTGTCTCTAACAAGCGTAATTTGTACTTGAGACATAAAAAAATAGTGATTAGACCTCAAAAACTTAAAATTTTGTAAAAGAAAATATGATACACCAAAATAGTGGTTAGACATGCTATAACAAACTTTAAACGTGCTAAAAAAAGTCTATGTGCTACAAAAAATGATGAACGGGCTAAAACAATAAGTTTATGTGTTGAAAGAAAAATCCTCTGACTGGCGACACTGCAAAGTTGATGCACTGGAACAATTGACAAACACACTAGAGTAATTTATCGATGCACTGAAACGATTGTCAAATGGGCTAGAGAATTTGGTGAATGCGCCATAACAGTCGTCGCACATGCTAAAAGAAACACGTTCGAAACCTGTGAAAACACTTTTCAGAAATAAAAGTTAAATATGGGGTTTTTCCCTACGGTGGGTGCCAAAATGTAAGTGTGGAATAAGTAAATAAGAAAATAATTAGGAACACTTCTTAATATGACATTATATCAATATATTTAATCAAAAATTAGGCTATTAAAGGCCAAAAATCTATTGAAAGCGTCATATTTATCTCTATCTCCAAAGATTTATTAAATCACTATGGCTCTCAGATTGAGTAAGCACTGTGACTGTTAAAATGACAATCTAGAGAACGAGAAGTTGTCAAAATGCATGAAACTTATTCTATATGATAATTGCCTAATGATATTGATGATATTGTAAACTAAATTCACATGAATCTTAATAAATGAAAGCTACATCAAACTAAAATATAGCTAAATAAGAAACCATGATTATGATTAATGATATGCTAATTGCTGAATGATAATTGCTTTATTGCTCTAATGCTATTTCTATAGAGTAAGATTGCATAAATTGGGGATCCATTTCCTATTGAATGAGGCTATATTTATAGATTCCTGACAACACATTTTGCTAAGGGGTAGCACAACAAAGGTCTGGATTTGATCTTGAGGATTGAATGGTGAAGGATGAGGAAGCTTGAGCTGATCATGGGTATTGTCCGTCCCCAGGAAAACATCATGCTAGATGATAGGAAATATTAGAGGTAGGAGATTGAGAGATTAATTTCCAATTTGTCTCCAAAGCTTTCCCATGAATGTCAGTTGAATTAATTAGATATAAAATATCTAATTTTATTGATGAGTGAATAGAAGAAATTGCCTATATGCCTTTATTTGAATTTTTGGATTTATTCAAATTTAGCAAAAAGAAGATATTTAATTAAATGAAACAAATATTTGACATTTGCTTATTTAATAAAAAGGGATATGATAATTAAATAAAAACTTTAGGATATCTTTATTTAATTTAGAGGAAACATGATTAGATAATTAAATAATACAAACTATTGAATTTTTAGGATAAATGAATAAATATAGAAGAAATAATTAAGACGAAATAATATGATAGAAGAATTAAAAGTGAAGTATATAAATAAATATTTCTATTTATTTAATAGTAGAGGAATTTAAGGGTAATTAATCAAATAAGTCATATTTATTTAATTATATTATCCAGACCATTTTTAGGTGTATACACCTGTAACCTTATAGACTTATGATTTAACTAGACCACACAAATCAGTATGCACCAACTCCAACAATTCATTCGAACAATATTGTTTGCTATGAAATGAAATTCTAGTTTGCTTTCCCAACTAACATTCCTTGCATATGGCATTAGTAGGCTTCACCAACTTAGGAAGATCTCTCACAACCCATGAGGAACTTATCTTGATGATATTGTCAAATTTCACATGACACATTCTTCTATGCCACAACCAATTTTTGTCAACTTGAGCAATTAGACAACTTTTACTAGGAGCATTCAGATGAAAGATGTTACCTTTTGTTTTAGTACATGAAACAATCACATTTCTAGAACTTCCCAGTATGCTACATTTTCCATCTTTGAATTGAAGATTTTATCCCTTATCAACCATCTGTCCAACACTCAAAAAATTATGCTTTAAGCCTTCAACATAAAGAACATCATTATTATGCTTACCATCAAAAGAAATTCATCCTCTACCAGGGATTATACCACCATTGTTATCACCAAATATTACAACACCACTATCATACTTCTCCAAGCTTATAAATTTTCTTTTATCACCTGTCATGTGATGTGAGCATCCATTTTCAATAACCCATTCATCTTTTTCTTCAACTCGAGCAGCTAGGGCTTTCTCCACATTTGTACAACTAGAAGACTCAGTAGACACGTCATTATTTTCTTTGATAGCAATAAACACAAACTCATCTTCACCTTTGTTAGATTCATCATTTGTCACATCTTCATTAGTAGCATAATAAAACTTCTTTTGAAATTTAGACTTGTAAGGTTTTGGCTTAGGAACTCTTTCTGGACACCTTGATGCAAAATGACCTATCTTGTTACAAGAAAAACATTTAATAGGAAACTTTCCTTTGTACTTACCTTCTCCTCTGGCTTCCCTTTTGAAAATAAGTGCTTCAAGCTCATTAAGTTCTCTTTCTTCTTCTTTAATCTGTCTCATTTCTTCCTCATATATGAATATCTTTCTAGAAGAATTTTCACCCGAATCATATCTTTGCTTGTCTCTCTTGAAAGTAGTAGCTTTAAATGAAGATTTTGTCTTAGGAAGGGCATCACCGAATTAACTCAACTCAAAAGCAGTAAGCTTACCAACCAACATATCTTTGGTTATATTTGTCACAATTCTGAGCTCTTCAATGCCAACAACTTTAATTTTGTATGCATCAGGAAAAGATCTAAGCACTTTAGCAACAATCTCTTTTTCATCCACCTGTCCACCAGTACATCTGAGACCACACACAAGTTCATTCACTCTTTGCATGTAAGTAACAATATTCTCATCATTTCCAATCTTCAACAGTTCATATTTTCCTTTCAGACACTGTAGCTTAGCCATCTTCACATTATCATCACCTTCATGTAAAGTTTCCAACTTTTTCCAGATCTCATAAGAAGTTTTCAAATCCATAAAATTTGTCATCTCAGAATCAGTCAGAGCACTCAACAATGCTTCCTTAGCCCCGATGTTATATTCAACATCTTTAAGCTCTACAGTAGAAGTAGGACCACTTAGAGGAATAACATATCTATTACATGTAATGTGCGAGTAGGATTCACCAATGCATCTCAGATGACACTCCATTCGAGTCTTCCATAGAGAATAATTTTTTCCATCAAATCTCAGACTATCCTTCTTGTATGTCACCATCCCAGATCACCTCAAGCTATAAAAAATCTTCCAAAGAACTTGCTCTGATACCAATTGTTGGCAACACAAGGGTAGACAACTGAGAGGGGGGGTGAATGAGTTGTACCAAAATTTCAAACTTATTAAACTTATTATCCTTTAATCTCATATCTGATTAATAGTAGTGAAAGCATGAATTAACAACAAATCAAAAACACACACAACACTAAGATTTTTGCGTGGAAACCCTATTAGAGGAAAAACCACAGTGGAGATTAATCCACAAGTTATACCCTGTTAAAAGTATAAAGAAGATTATATGGGGAATGCACATCCATTCAGGCACATTTCCTAGAGCACACTGCTCAAAGGAAGACTCACTATCTTATAGAAAATATTCAGATTAAAACCATCTAAAGAATTTGAACTGAGAAATTATTTTATGCAAAAGCTTGATTACAGTTTCGGTTAAGCACATAAATACTTCTTCACAATTCTTCACTCTTCTTCAAACTCTGCTCTGCTTTCAAATGATCTTAACATTTTTCACACATAGCACTCACACACTTCACTCATACATACTTCAAATGAGATAAACTATTGCTCTTATGTATCCGCTGCATGAAATTACTTTGCTTTGTGTCAACTTCAACACAATAATAAAATGAATGCAAACTGTCAGCTCAATTCATAATCAATACTTTAATGTGCACCAACCAAAGTTGGCCACAACATAGTAGAGACCCAAAATAATATCCTAGAACACAAAACACCTTCAAATATTTCCTCGAAGATCCACAGGACGCTTCAAACACCTTGTTGGCTATGAACATGAACACATAAGATAAAATCTTGGATCACGAGCACAATGATCAATGCAGACATGCAACACAGATATAACATGATCTAGAAACATCCACGAACACCACAGAAACATACACAAAAACTCAGATTACCAAAAATTCATTATATTCTTTCATGAACACCACTTGCAATAACAGAATAGCTATCAAAACATAGAACTTATAACTTCCTGAGATCTTCATGTGCACCTCTAAAAATTATGGAGTAGAAGCTAGATAGGCTTGAGAACAAATCCTTTAATCCACAATACCTCACTATCAACACAATGAATTTTCTACCATACTGAACTTCACTACTTCATAGACAACCTGTAACATATTTATTACAATTTTCTCAATATCCTCAACATATACAGTCTTAAAGACATCAATGCTAATAGTGTTGACATCAATGAAAACCACATATCAGAAACACAACCACAACATCCAACACAATAACTACAACACCTTCTCAGTATCTCAACCACACAAGAGGTTGAACATACACAAAAATAGGTTCATCAAAGCAACACTAGAGTTTGACATTAGTGATACTACTAATGAAAATATAATGCAACAAATCAAAGCATCTCTATAGGTTGACATCAATGTAACAACACATATCTATTGACAACAATGACAACACAAAATTCCAACACCTAGCGGACTGTGGATGTATTATATAGCATTCATTTAAGTATCATAGAATGATCAAAATAATATTATAAAAAATCATCAAATTTTTTCCTCCTACAAGTTCCAATCAATACTTTAACAAGCATCAACAATAATTAAATCTCAACATTCAATCAAGTAAAATCCATTATTGAAGCACACTTTGAGTACATTCTCTTATATCATCACCTATTGAACCACTTCAATGATCAATAATCAATGTTTGATCAACAAAATTATTTCCACCCATATTGATATCAATTTCTACGCATGTAACTATTTCATTTTTAGTCTTGAGGCTTGAATAAGGCATGAAATAAGTCATGATATTCAAGCCTTTCATACGAATATCCACAATATTTTTTATCACCACTATTATTTCCTTGCTTTGGATACCATTAGACAAACATGTATTATATATATCAAATATTGATTTCTATAAAAGATAGAATCATAAAATTTCATTGAAGATTGTGCTTATAGACATTTAGATTTTCAAGATTATGTCATTTCAACTATTTTATCCATAATATAGTCTTATATTTGAAATACTAACACTTCGTCACAACATCAAATCAAATAAGATTTAATTTCATTGATTTGAAAATAACCAAACCGTAACTCTATTATTTCCATTTAAACACATATTTAGTTATAATTTATATTAAATTACATCAAATAATTTAAAACTTTAGCATAATTAAGCCCCTTTTTCCACATATGAAATGAGGGAGTTGGATGCCTTTTGATCTCATATCTACTTCTCTAGGTTTGGGAGGATCCAAATTGTTGTTTCTATGATACATGTAATATAATAAATAGTGAAAATAATTTATAATTAATAACATGAAGCTAGCTATAGATTATGTATTGAAGTGCATTGTAAATCAATTTGGAAAATACTATAGCCAATTTTTTTGGTTTGCTGAAAATCAAGCTCATCAATGACCTCACCCTCCCTCTTTTGATAGTATTGATTATTCTAGAGGCAATGTTTGTTGGAAAGATTATAAAACACTATGGATAATTTATGAATACACCATATTTAATGCCTTAAATCACACAGTATGAAACCTCAATGAAACCTACACAAAATAAAAACTCTTGTAAAAGAAAACTCCAAACAAGAATGTAGATTAAAGAAATTGTAAGAGAATAACCCCAAACTCCTTGATCTCACTAAATTCTTACAATATTTTTTATCAAACAACCATTTTTGATCAATTTTAAAAAATGGGAATGCTCCATCATGCATACCAAATGCAAGCATGAAAAATTAGAATACAAGACAAATAATCAAAAATAAAGATTTAAAACTACTCATTCTAATTCAATACATAAACCTCTAATAGAGTGTTATGGATATGTTCTTGAAAGTAATGTATGCTTGTTGCTCATTTAAAAAAAAAAAAACTATTTGATTTAAGTTTATAGGATTTCAAGGATATGGATGACCAGGTAGGGTTCAATCTCAAATCGAGAGCTTATCCCATGAAACATGGAGTGGATGATGATAGGACAACTATTATTACTCAATTAATTAATTTATTCTAAAAAAAATATCAATTTAATATTTTTTTCAAATATTTGTTAACAATTTTGATCAATTAGTTAATTGATTGATTATTTTGTTTGATTTATCATGTTTTATTTAATTAATTTAGATATTTGTGAGGAAAATATTATTTAAATTAATTATTTAATAAATATGGTTTAATCAATTTAATTTTAATAAAGTGGATTAAGTATTATTTTGTGTATTAATTATTGTGAAAAGAATTATTTTAATGAATGGATGCTGTTAGGTGTTGAGATGGAGGTGATAGTATGAAATTAGCATTAGGTTCAACTTTAGTTTTTGCACATATAAAGGGATAATATCTTCACAAAACACTATTAATTTTTTTTAAAGGCTCATATACATGAAAATAAAATATTCCTTTTCTTTCACATATATTAAGAAAGAAAGAAATGAGCATAAAAGATAAAGGATGAGAAACTTACCTCTCAATGTAGCTTGGAAAAGGTGAAAGTCTCTTCTTTCTTTCTTTCTTGATTATCTTTCTACTTACACACCAAGAAACCTCCAAATTTCCTATACACACACACATAAATTTAAACACATTGTAAGGTATTGTTCAAAGTATATTTTTAAAACCCTTGCTAACAAAAGATATTTGACTTGGATAACCCAAACTCAACCCCTTACATAACTCTCAATGGCATGTTATTTCCAATAGGGTTAGACTGGTACTAAACTCACCAACATTCCAAACGTAACCCTCCAAAAGTACCTTATCCTTAGGTACTTTCCCAAGTTGTTCTATTTTTATATTTACATAAAACTCACATTTTATGTACCCTTTTAAATAACCCTAAGTAAAATTTTACTTTTTGTTAACAATAGATCATTATCTACCAATTTAAAATATTAAAATGTGAAATACATAATTAAAATCACCAAAACAAAGTATAAATATTTTAAAATTAACAATATTTATCAAGTAAGTGGTCCTAGTCCTCTCATATGTTAAGACGATTGGTAGAATAGTGTGATCATGATAAGTTTCCATTACTTAACAAGGTGAAGTGAGAAGGTAATTAGGGTTCCTAATTGATTTCTCATTGTTCAACCTATAAGTTTACTTGCAAACTCAATGCACAATTCAATTACATCAAGAGTATGTGTTGAAAACACCCAAATATTGAGAGGGGGGTTAATCAGTATTTATAAAAATTTAAACCCTTCGGCAACTTGAACAAATAGACTTTAACAAGATCAAAAACTTATAAATAGATCAACAATACTTCAACAAATCAGCAACAATGAAAGGTATAGCAATAAACACATGTGCACAAGATAACACCAAATTTATATGGGAAACACAAGAAGGGAAAAACCATAGGGAGAAATCTGTCAATATGGGAAGCTCACTTCTTATAATTTTTTTTAAGGCTCACTTCCTATGGACTTGCAAGCTAAGGCACACAACCTTAGGGAAAGATACAAAGGTTGTAGTACTAAGGCATACAACCTCAGGGAAAGATACAAATTACAACCTCATGTAATTTTAGAATATTACTTATAATCCTCATCTTAATGCTTCTCATCCTCATCTTAATCAAACATACTTAATACATATTTAATTTTCATTAAAAAAGGTATGGCATCCAACCATGAACATCAACAACTCATCCAAACAAGGCATGACTACATCCAACCATGAACATCAACAACTCATCCAAACAAGGCATGACTACATCCAACCATGAACATCAACAACTCCACTATTGGAATAACATCAATGATAACCGTAACTGGGATTTGACGTCAATTAAAACCAATGCCAAACACATGTGAAATAATCTTCCCAAGTGTTGATATCAATGACAGCCAATGCGAATAGTATATGTGTGTTTAGCTAAACAAAATGATTTAAACTACACTACTCATCCACAATAGTCAAAATAACTCATGTACATAGGAATTATGACTCATCACAATAATTTATATTAAAATTATGGCTCAACATGGTTTAATCCTAATATATACACTCATGTATATCTCATTATCAACCCATGTTACATTCCCTTAAATCACAATTTTAAAATTTTAATCAAATCATATCAACTTGTAATTTGACATTCAATTCTATATTAATTTCCATTTATAACATTATTTAAATCAAAATTTAGGTTCTCATTAAAAAAACAGCATTAAATTTTGGGCTAGTAATCACATATAAACATAGCCACTGGAAATGCCCTAAACTCATACATAGGGCAAAAATGAAACCAACAATTTTTTTTGAAAAAGTAACATAAACACTGTTCATTTTTTTAATTAAAAGACATAAAGCCTATATATTTATATAATAAGTTTAATATTTACATATAAAACAAGAGTATGCCAAGAGCCCAAAATCTAGCAAAGCTCACAACAGATGAAATAGGGGATGCATATAGAGTATACATATAGACAAAAACAATAGCAGATAGGTGAGGCCTAAAAATACCATTGGATATTATTACAAAATAGTTATACCCATGAAGCTAACTATAACAACATGTAATGCCCCGCCACGCAACCCTAGAGGAAGTTGCAATTAACTAATTAAACGTGCTATTTTTTTTTTGTTTAAGTACAATAATATACAAGTTCGCTACTCATTGCAAACATCCCCTAAGGTTATAAGACTGAGATTACCTATAACCCACAACAACATAAATGAATCCATAACATTTATCTACTCAAGCTAATAAGTACGCATACATTCCATACAAGATAAATACATCAAAGTATACTATATAACTTTCCATTTCATTAATCCATTCCTTAAACAATAAGGTTACAACACTGATTCCCTGAATGAGGCAAATCCAATAAATAAGATTACAATTACAACTTTCCACCTCAATAACAAATGAGGGGTAAAATAATACAAGATCAACTGAAATGAAATAAAGCAAGAACTGAAACCAAATCCAACGAGCTCTCCAACTGGAAGTCTCATCCACATGAACATGAAGAAAGAACCCAATGGATTTAGGTGCACACCACCCAACCAAGTGGAACCCAAAGGCCCACCCCTTGTGCTAGGAGATAGTAACAAGGGATCCTAGCCAAGACCAACACCTCTAGACACAAGCTAAAACATGACTATACCAAACTGAAATAACCAATCACATGTACCTCACAAGTACAACTCATATACCACACAAGTACTACACAAGTAAAACTCAAGTAAAATTCAAGTACAACACACACACAACTTGGGCACAACATAAGTACAACACAAGTGCAACTCCACATGGTCACATTGCTTCCAGATATAAAGCAGATCAAGTATGTTAAGAGAACCATACACATAATAATCAAATACCGACTATGGTCACATTAGGTATGTTAAGGAACCCATACCCATAAAATCGAATACCAACTGTGGTCATATTAGGTATGTTAAGGAAACCATACCCACCAAATCAAATACCAACTATGGTCATATCAGGTATGTTAAGGAAACCATACCCACCAAATCAAATACCAACTGTTGTCCTAGATAGAGTGTCATCACACAGCTCATCATGGGTTATCCTCTGGGATTCTTCCTAGGCTCTGGCCCCCACTATGGGTTATCCTGGTGGCCTCTACCGAATCCCGGCTGCCATACTCAATCATGTGGAATCAAATATCTCTCGTACAGACAAGATAGATGACCTTGCCATTCTAGGCCCTCCCACTCATCCCAAGTCTAAACGAGCCCTTGTGTCTATGAGTGAGGCATAATTATCTTGATTAGTGAGAAGTTCCACCTAATCTTCTAAGTTTTGTTTTAGTTATCACTTGATTAAACCACCTCCAAAGGTTACCTAGTTTACCTCTTCCAGGCTTTGGACCCTACGGAAGCCACTCTTCTACTTGACAACACACATACCATCCAAACTCCAAGGGTAACAAAGTGCAACAACCAAGATAACACAACCACTCCTTTCTCAAGAGGTGATGTAAGATAAAACAATCTCCAAACACTAGAGGTAACAACAATAACAAAACCACTCCTTACCAGGAGTCACAAATCACATAATCCACTCCTTTCACAAGAGGCACAAAACATTCCCGTTCTCCAAAACCGGGTAATAATAACGACATAACTTCATGCACTACCCATGAGAGTTAACCAACGGTCGACATCACAAAATGACAACCCCCAACCTCTAGGGTCTTCTAGAAGACTTACAGATTAAAGACACTTTTAACCCACTTCCCAAAGAAGAACACGAAGGAAATGTTCACTGAAGGCAATTGAAAGAAACTACCTTTGGATATTCTAAATTCATTTCCTCATTACATTCAGTAATTTATTGCATCAATAAAGCTGAATTAAAAACACGTCTTTTCAGATAAAGGAGAAATTAACACTAATCATTTAATTTCCTAATTGATCTTAATTAACAATAAAATAACATTTACACCTTCACTTCAAATATGTCATTTTAAGATCACAATATCTCCTTTGCAAAATGAAACATCAATTAATTACAATATTAAACACGTCCTTGCAAATATAAATCATTTTAAGGCCAAGGGCCTCATCATTAAAACATGAAATCTTCAAATCTAATTTGTCTTTCCAAAATAATATCATTTAAAAAAAAAAAACAATTAATTTCTCTAATTGAACATAATCACTGTAAATCAAATATTTGATCATTCCAAAATATTATTTAAAAAAAAAAATCCCTTACATCAACTATTGATTTAAAATTTCCCAAATTGCTTTTAAAACATGATATTAATCATATCAAAATTTATATATATATATTAAAATTTATACATATATATTTTAATATTTTAATATTATATAAATATAATATAAAATACCAATATATATATTTTATTATATATAGATTAATATTTTAATATTATATTAAATATAATATTAAATATTATAAATATATGTATATTAATTTATTTGTATTTTTTATTTTTTTTAAAGACCAAACATTTTTACCTCGGGCCGCGTGCAATACCCTAAAGTCGGTCAGTTGTCTCGGGCCGCGTGTGAGGGTCTATGCTGGGCGGCCGCGTTTTGGTCTCCATGGCCACGCGGATTTCTCCACACAGCAACGACGGGGGGTTTTACTAGGGGTAGCGATAGGAGAGGGCGAAAGCGGCCAGGCAGTGGCTATGCGTAGCTGGCCACCACTAATGGTGGCATGGTTGTGCAGAGGATAGCCGACCACCATTAGGGTGGTCGCTGTGCAGCCCGTGACGAGTGGGGGAGCTGCACTAGGCACGACTCTCTCCCCACGCACCTCCCATGGGGCGCAGTGGGGAGGTGAGCCCCCAACGCCTCCCCAAACAACATTTTTTTATTTTTTTATTTTTTTTATTTTCATTCTTTTTCCTGCGGATTTTTGTTAAAATCCAAAAAATCAAAATATATAAACCACTTTTAATAGCATAGCCCCACATAAAATATATATAAAATATATATGTATAAGTATGTATATACATCATTTTGTATATATATACATATATATTTGTATATTTAAATACCTCTCAAGCATATACAAAATTAGTTGAATCAGAATAAATAAAAAGAACATTTTCAATCAAGAACACTTTTTGAAGAATTTCAATTTCAAAGAAAGGTTTTCAAAGCTTTTAAAACCAGATAGGGTAGTCAACAATAAAGATTTGTGCCAAACATTCATGAGACGAGAATCTTGTGAAGGGTCTCTCCCATTCTCAAACACTGAAAGTGAACCTAAAATTTTAGGGATGGTAGTCCATGGTTATACAAAACAAAATACTCTTTGTCACCTGTAGAGAGGAAAAAATTCACCACCCACAACAACCACTAAACAAGAACAACCCAAACAACTGGAAATGGTGGATGTAGATAGAAGATGACAATTTATAAAGATGATTTCAACAAATGGATGCTTAAGGAGAGTGCAACAATAAATAACCTTATCAAACCATAACCTACCTAAAATATTTACCATCCAGACTGAGATATTTGACACACACCAAATCGGGTTCATAAGATGGAAGGTACTTATGAGTGCGATTGTAAAAATTTTTTTAAACAAACCTGATTTAATGATTGTTTAATATCTATGTACCTTCATCAAAAAGAATGTTAGCAAATAATATTGATGACCGCATTTCCCTATGGACCCTAGATGGACTGTAGAGGTTATCCTCAAAGAATTCTCATTCAATGAGGAAGAGATATGAACACATCAACCAAACACCTTAGCAGAATTTAACCATGATGACCCTGTGGAATGTTTTGAGAAATTTGGCACAGACATTTAAAATGACATTGATGCAACCAAAGGTTATATTATACCACTAGTAGCCCCCAATATGCATTCTTGCATTAGGATGTTGACAAAGTTTATTTATCAAAAAATAGTTCCTCGTCCACGTGAGTGCAACCCATGTTGGTTAGACCATCTGACATTTTATTTCCTTCTCTATAACAATGACATATTTGATATGAAGCAATTTTTTCCAATAAGCCCCATGCTTGATTCAAAATTTATAGAATCTACCAATTCTGAGCATGCTTGATTTTGCAAGAATTTACAATCACCAAGGAATCTCCTAGTTGAATGTTATTGAGTTTAAGACTAATTTCTAGTCTCAATCCATGTAGAAGAGATTGAGCTTGTGCACAATTATTTGTACCTTTTGGAAACTTAACTCATTTTTCCCCCTCACTATGTTACCCAAACTATCTTGAATAACACAACCTACACCTAAAATGCTAGGGTTTCCCTTTGAAGCCCCATCAAATTTTAGCTTGAAGAAATATTTGGGAGGAGGAATCTAGTAGATTTTACTTTTATCTAGTTTTTTTTTCTGCATTTGAAACAAACTTCCTTTGAAAGGTAATGACAAGCGCCCCCAAGACTTCATAATAACTACATTCAAATCAGTAAAGAGAGAACCCACCTTTTTTAATTTTAAGACATGGGCATTGACAACTTTTGCAATTCATTTCTCTACTTTAGATAACACATGATCAATTACTTGAGTTTATTTTATGAAAATTATTTTGTTTCTTGTCCACTAGATGTTCCATATTAATATTGAAGGAACTATTCACCAAATACATGCAAAGAGAGATTATGTATGGAGGATGGGCCAACTTGAAAATAAATCCCATAATTTATTTGGTGGAGGACCATATAGACCTAATTTTTGTGAGGCAAAGTTCCAACATTTCTATGCAAAGAAATATTGCACAAAAAGATGATCATTATTTTCTAAGGATTTATCACACAATACACAATTAAACGGAGCTACTTTCTTCTATTTGGTGAGCTTGTCACTTGTAAGAATTATAGTTTCTATTGCCAACCATGAAAAACATCCTACTTTTGGAAGTACCATATCATGCCAATAGAATGAATATGCCCTTTGTGATTCAAAATGTGCCCCATTACTAATTATAGATTTATAACCTTGCTTCACATTGTAAAGGCTAGATTTGGAGGGTGCCCAAAAAACCTATTTGATTGACTAGACCTGAATATAATTCACTATTTAAGAATGCTAGAAAGAAGATCCTTTTGTGAATTCGAAAGAGGCATGTTGGAAAGATCTTTCCAAACTATTGGACTTGGTGCACATTTGAGCATATAAAGTAATCACTGACCTTTAGACCCCATAGCTAAGACAAGATGTCTTTAGCCATCTATAATTCTTGGACATTAGCTAATGGTGGGTACCCGTTCCAAGAATATTTCCAAAATAATGTGTCATTTCCATTCTAAATTCCCAAGGGAGATAAGGAGTGATTACCTCTCTACAAGTTATTATAATATTATGTTTGATAATATAATTTGCATTTACAAAGTAAAATACCCTTAACATTCAGAGCCCAAAGGGCCAGAGTTCAACAAATCAAAATAAAAAAAAAATCCAGTTACAACATATAGATCGTGTAGACATGGAAAATGTACAATTTCGGTTCGGCACACTTGATCTTGATTACTAACAACATTTCTTCCCAAATCATACTTCCAACACTTCATCTTAATTATGTCTCTTAATCTAATGAATCATTATTCATCTGATCAAGTCTATCACCTCCTTTGATTAAATTAATCAATTTAATTTAATTAACTTTACATTTCTGTTTAATTAAATAAATCATTTTATTTGATTAAAATCTCTAAAGTCCTCTTATTAAATAAAATAAATTAAAACCTTATTTGATTTAATCTAACATATTCCTTCTTGGTTAAATAAATCAAATCATTTATTTAATAAATCATTTCCTCTCAATTCTAATTTAAATTGATTCATCTATTTAAGTCTAAATTGTCATATCACCTAGTTCTTCATTAAAATTAATCAAAACCTTGATTAAGCTAATCTCTCTCACTAAAATCCTCTAAAAAATGCAACTTGCACAATAAATCAATTACTTTGATTTATTTAATTCTCTATTTTCCTTCACAAAGCATCAAAAGGGAATATTCCCTCATTTGAATTCAAAAAGGCCAAGTGGACTTGGTCCTTCCAACAAGGCATTTAGGGCCTCTTACATGTCCTTGGCCTTGAGCCAAGTGACATTAACTCCATTTCCCTTCCCTCTTCAACAAGTCATTTCACAAATTCAAATTCAAACTAAATGCATTTATTGGCACTTTGACCAAAATGTGCACAACCACTAACCATTCACATCATGACATGTGGCATTCAACCATTGGATTGAAGGTTAGTCCCACATTGCTCAAATCTTTTTCATTCTTCCAAATTGAAATCTATAAAGTGGAGACTTCTCTCCTCATTTCTCATCCACAATTGCATGCAAAGTTACTCTCTTCACATTAAGAGCTATTTTTTCCCATTTCACTCAACTATTCATCATCTTCAAGATTTACAACAAGGTTATGCTCAAATCTTTTTGGGAGATTTGACCATTTCTCAACCACTCAACATTGCAACTTAGGAATTGGGAAAGGGCTAATTGCAACATTCCATTGGCACCAATTCCCCCATGGGATCTTAAATCTATTGGCTTAATTAGGATTTATATGCTTCTCTTGTATTGTGTTCTTCATTTTCCTAATTTTAGTTTAAATAGATGGATTTCATGAGGAATCTCTGATGCTTGTATGCATTTTGAGCTAACAATCTAACCTTGTTTGTTGTTCTTGTGCATTTGCAGGTTTAGGGGTTCACAGATCGGTCACAAAGACAACACAATGATAGAAAAATAACAACCCACCAAAAAACAAACAGAAACCACCCCATCACCTAGCAATACCCCCCAATTCCTCCATGAGGAATTTAAACACATCTTCACTAGCAAGGCTATTGTTCAGGTCAAAATCAACAACCTTATTGTTAACTTCATCCTTCAACACTATCGATAGAGTGACAATCGAGTGATGAATGACCTTGATGGTGAACCAAGTCAATCTATTAAGCTTTCTTTCCAATGTGCAAACACAAGAAATCAGGCCATTGGATTCTTCTTCCTTCGTAGCATCTGACTTATTAGTCTCTTCATCCCAAGATTGATCATTGGAGGAGTCCGATGTGGACTCCTCCAAAATCACCTGGTTCAACTCTAGAAAGTGACTGGGTCCCTCTGTGTACTCCTTTTTTTCCTCGAGCGTGTCATGCTTACTATCATCTTGACCTTTTCCATGCTCTTAGATGCTAGATATGCCATCCCCCATACCTTTGGCTTATGTTTAGCCAGCCTATTGGAACTTTGAACACTAGCCTGTTCCACCCTTGTGTCCACGCTCGCGTCCACCACAATTTCTTCCTCAAAATCTTAGGACCAAGTTTCATCCTCACAATTTTCCATGGGTGATTCCTTGACATAGAAGGTTATTCCCCTTTTCCTTTTTTTATTTAGATTTTTTTTTGGTAGGCATTTTTCCCACTTTCTTAGTAGGGGTGTTCTTTATTTTACAGAGCCCAACAGTGGCCTTGTTTGAGCTAGCATAGCACTACCCTTCTTTTTAGAAAGAGGCTTGGGTTTGTTATCTTTAGCTGATTGGCTAGTAGTGGGAGGGAGCCTCCTCTTACAACCCACAAAAACAACCAGGGAGGGTTTTGAAGGGGAAGGATTAAAAGCCTCGGGTTTCTCAACTCTAATAGAAGATATGGGTTTTAGAGGGCAAGGACAACGTGAAAATGGTAAAGGAAAAGGATAAGCCCTTGGTGGAGGGGTAAAGGGGGAGTTTATCAAGATTATCATATGTGAGTTCTGATGAGAGAAAATAATGACTCATATTTTAGTCATGTAAAAATGTATATTTTGCCTAATTATGAAGTTATCAAGACTGAGCATGATGATGAAAAAAAGATATTTTTAGTTACAACAGTCAAAGATTTCATCATAGCTTGAAAATTACAATCTGGGTCCTCGAGATTTTTGGTCTGAAATTCAATGACAGTATGATGACAAAACCCATTAATTTTTCACAAATACCCAGTTTGTGGTTTGAGAGAAAAGTTCACTAGAGTGTGTTGCTTCGGAATTTGTGGGGAGGTGCTCTGGAACTTGGAGGACTGCACTTGAAGTTGCTCCGGAACCTTTCCAGAATTTGTAAAAGCAACAATTGTGAGCATCAAAATAGATTAGGATGACTTGAATAGAATTTGAGAGCATCTAGGAGGCAATTTCAAGAATTAAGGCAAGTTGTTGGATTGTGCAAACAAATGGAGAATATCTAGGAGACAATTTTGGGTAGTTTGAACCATTTTGTAAGCATCTAGGAGTTGTTTTATGAACTTTAATGATACGCAATGGGAAAGCATGAATTTTTCAGTAGTAAAATGTATTTTTGGAGCTTGTTTAAGGGCTGCCAAATAGGCATATTTGTTTTGGACGACCAAAGAAGATTGACTCAACAAGATGAAGAAAGATCTATCTTTTTCTCTTAACACATGTTCCTATCTTCTAGCAAGTGGTTGCACAATCATAAAGCTTATCTTTCAGATCAGTTGAAGACAAGAATTCTATAAATTCATTGTAATCAAGAAATCAAACGAGGGAAGAGTTCATAAAATAATATAGTTCAATATTTTAGCAGCAATCTCTTTGTTTGTAGTCTCATTTCTTAGTAGTCATTTCATTTCTGGCTCTTTACATTTTTAGTATTTTCTTTTACAAGTTTCTTAGGATAGATTTGATTTAAGCATTCCATTTACAAGCTCTTAGATTAGATTAGATTCAATTCTAGCAATCTCTTTGTTTGTAGTTTCATTTCTTAGTAGTCATTTCATTTCTAGCTCTTTACATTTTTCAGTATTTTCTTGTACAAGTTTCTTAGGATAGATTTGATTAAAGCATTTCATTTACAAGTTCTTAGAATAGATTTGATTTTACCAATTTTCTTTCATGCATTTCCTTTCAATTTTATTTGTGAAAAAATATGGCATTCAAATGATTTTTGCTCCCTATTGCATATAGCCATGGACGCCACCTTGGATTGACATTTATAATTAAATGACGAGGATTACAACGACACTCATCAAGTTCCATGGTTTCCTTGATAGATCTTTCATGGGAAGAAATAATAAAAAATGAGAAACTAATAAGAAGCCTATGGCAGAGATGATTCAATAGTGGCAATGGTTATAAATAAAAAACTTTAAAATGACCTTATAAGGTGATATATTGTTGCAAGTATGAGTAGATTGGTGTTATCATTGATGTCAACAATATTGTGTTGTCATTGGTGTCAACTATATAAGGAGGAAGAATATCATTATTGAGGGAGATTGTTGAATATAGGTAGTTGATGTTATCCATTCTTTGATTAGTTACGTTATGTTGTCATTAGTAAAGCTACTAGTGTCAACCTCTAGTGTTGTTGTGATAAGATTTTATGATCTATGGCTGATTTTATAAGTTGGAGTTGGTTCAGTTGTGTTGATGAAATATTGAAGATGATGAGGATGTGTCTTTGGTGCTTGGTTTCCAAGTGCTTTTGAGAAAATTTGATAAAAAGAAGAAACAATGTGTTGTAGTGGTGTTCTAGGTTGTAGGATTGTGTTTTTGAATTGCTCTACATTTCTTCTAGGTTGAATATATGCTTATGTTCTTTAGATATGTTGATCAAAGATGTTCATAGGTGTTGTATCCATAATCTGGTGAGTCATATTGATGTGCAAAAGAAGTTGTGCTCACTAGAGTGTGAGTTGTGTATATCAGAGGTGTTTGGGAGAAATTTTTATGCTCCAAATTTCTCTGCAATTATGTTTCAAGTCTTTTGGATATGAAGGAGTGTTGATATTGTTGGTATATTTCTTCAGTTGAATTTGTTCATGGTTTGGGGCTAAGTAATTATGTTTCTTAAGTTACAGTGTATGGAAAAGTAGTTTGGATGTACTAAGTGTGTACATTCTTTAGGTAAAAGTTGTTGCAAAGGAGTTTGTTGGATTTCAAGGTGTTTTTTGAATATTCTAGATTGTGTTCAAGTGAAATTTGTTGTTCACGAGTTATGGATGGATCAAAGTAAGTGTGTACTTTAAATTTTAATGGTGTTTACATAGGTAATGACCAACTTTGGTGTTTACACTACTTACGAAGGTGCTTATTGGTTTGTGTAAGTGTGGTGTGGCGTGTAAGGATGGATTTAGGTCCTACCTAAAGAGTTTTGTGGTCCACCTTCATTCCTTTCCACCAAAAGAATGTTTTTATGTTAACCTAATTTTAATTTGCATGATTAAGGTGCATAGGTGACCTTTGAGAAAATTTTCAAGGTTGAAGTCAGTATAAATAAGAGTTGAGTTATTGAGGGATTATGTGATAGAAGAGATAAACAAGTATTATGTGAATTGTAGAATGTTAGAGTGTGAATTTGAGTAGTGTAGTGCAAGATTTCATGTGTTAGATTATTGGATGCAGTGAGAAGAAGGTGTTTACAATTCTTCAATCAAGCTACGAAGGTTTTTGTGACATTATGGTGGATTCTCTATTGTATTGAGATAGTTTTATCTATGTAACATTTCTTCTCTATCTTCTTTTCTATTCTAGCAGTGAGCCCTTTGACAATGATCCTTTGTAATCATTGTTGTTATTACTTATAATGTAAGCTAATCCTCACCCCATTTTTTCCCATCTTGGGTTTTCCACATAAATCTAGCATTCCCTTGTGTATGGTGTTGTTGTATTTTTGTTTTTATTATTTTCTTTCCATGATAAATCATCATAATAGATTTAAGGGTTTATTGAATGAATGTGGATCCAAATGTGCATAAGGGTTTTGGAGTTTTAAGGTAGAACTAATTCATTGCCCTCTCAGTTTTCTTGTGCATTGTGCATATATTTCATTAGAACTAGGAAAACCTGATCCCATGGGGTAGAAATTTTTCTTCGATCAAAACCCACATGGAGTTTAGTGGGTTGTTCATTCTCCTTGAAGAAGGTTTGAAAACTATCCATGTCTTGCACCTTAGTTTGTTTCTTAAGCTTCTTCCTAGAATAGGAAATCCTCATGGATTTAGTGATAACACCTTTATTTACCTCAAAATAAATACCTCCCATAGTAACCAAACTATCACACCAACTATTACAAACTGAGCTAAAAGTTTCTCATCATGGCCTTTTAAACACTCCATTAGAGGGTCTATACTACCTTCCACACAAATGTGCCAAATAAAAGAATTATGATGAAATTCCTCATAGGAGCCTGGTTTGGTTCTCACATAGTCACCACCCATATTAGAACATAGAGAGGAGTAAATGGTAACAAAGGATAGAAAGATAAGATTTTTTGCAAATTGCGAAAGGGTTGTGCAAACTGAAATCTTATCAAAGGAATAACCATCATTAAATATTTGCATATCCTACCTAATTAAGGCAATGAGATCTTCCCACATACGATTAGGCATTTCCAAGGGACTTAAAGTATCAAAGAAATTACAATTAGTGATAAAATACTTTGAGGCAAAGCAAAAATCCAACATGATATCATAAGCAATAATTATTGAGCCATAATTAAACAAAGGTTTGAAAGAGTTAACAAAAGTGTTAGCCACCCACATGTTCCAAATAAATAATAAACTCTTAATATTGGGAGAAGCCTCATATAATTGACAAGAAATCTCATTAATGCTATAGAGAATCTATCTAGGTAGAGGATACAACTCAGACCACATCCCAATCACTCAAACGTACCCATCCATCTCATCATACATTCTCCACATCATACCAATAACAAGGGTGAAAATACAAATTATCCAGCTTGTGAATGAGGTACTGGTCTTCATCATAAATGGTTAAGTTTATTTTTCTCCTCAAGGATAAATCCTTATACATTCAATGGGAGGGCCACAATATTCCTCCAACATTTTGAATATTCCCAGGGAGATCCCAAACTAGCCAATGATTCAAAAATATTATTGCCAACTCGAAAGGTGTGAGTTAGTTTCATCCTTTCAAATTTACTAAGAAAGAATTGTATATCAATCAGAATATCCCTCATATTCCAACCCTAACAATATTTATTATTGATAGAATCAATCACAAATTTGGAGTCTCCCTCAATGTGTAGCTTCTTAATACCTAGAGTAACAATAATTTTGACTCCACTTAGTAGTGCTCTTACCTCTGTTGTCATAAGGGTTTGAATCCCAATACCACCAAGAAACCCAGTAACCATTTTGACATTCTAATATTTGATGATGCCCTTATGCTAGCCAAGCTAGCATTTCCTTTCATAGCACCATCAAAATTAAATTTGTGCCAACCATTGAAAGGGGGTTTCCAAATGGTGTTTAGCCTAGCTAAGGATTTTGAGTTTTCAAAGGAGTTGAGATCCAAAGTATTGTTCCAGGTGTTAGCCATAGTGATTTCCAAGGAAAAAGGAGGTTTGTCTAGAGGTTTCCAAACATACAAGGATATATATTCTCAACCATTATTCTAAAGAATATATTAAATACCTCTGTTTAGATTTTTTTCATATATCAAAATATCTTATTCATTTCCTTCTATAAACACCAATAGATAATGGGAGGGACCTGCCACCAAATTTATTTGGGTATAGGGTGGTAACAGGGACATAGCCATTTATCCACAAGCTCTTAAGATCTATATTCATGGTCTAATAGATGCCTAAATTTTGAAATGAAAACTCCAAAACTTCAACATCAAATAGACAATCGAGTAATAATTGAGGGCTAGACTCATCATTTTTGCATAGAATATATTTGCTAGGGATTTGAAATCCCTTTTTTCTTAAGTTATCATGTGTGAGGATCCTGTTATGACTTGTCGTCCACCAAAAGAAATTAATTTTTGGCACAAGTTTCTTGTTCTAAACATGTTTCCATACACTATTTAGAGTTCCTTGCAGAGATACAAGACTGTAAGTAAAATTTACTAAGAGATTATCCTTTCTTTCCCTGGTCTAGTAGAACTCATCCTCCTAAGTGGAAATGTGTATTCTAGTTAGAGAGAGTATCTTGAAGATTCTTAGCATGATTCCTTAACTTTGATGAGTGCAGGAAACAAATCTCTAACATCTTCCACTTCTTGGATCCATGCTACCCACTCAAGTAATCTATCACATTTTTTCAAATAAATATAGAGGCATGGGTCATCAAATTCCTGAAGTTAGATTGATTAAGGGGTTTTAAAGCATCTAGGTATCCTAGAACATTATTTTTCTGGAATTACCAAGTTTCCATCTCAGCCCAGAGTGCAATAGCCTTTTGACACAAAAAATATTGTTCCAAATTAAGGAACCACGAAGATGGTCATCTAAGAGACATCTGATCAGAGGGATGTTATTGAGATGATTCACATTAAAAAATGTGCACCAATCCTTCTTGTTCCTCAATAGATCCCAACCAACCTTCACAAGAAGAGCTTTGTTAGTAGATTGGATTTTTCTTATACCAAGACCACTACTAGATTTAGGAAGATAGTATCCCAACTTAGAAAAGCCAACCTTTTTTTCCTTCGTACTACACCAAAGAAAATTCCTTTGTAAACTTTCAAATTTCTCTACAATTTATCTAGGAATTTCGAAAGTGGAAGGAAAGTACACAAGAATTCCTCGACGAGCAACAACCAGGAGCTACAACTTACCAGCATGGCTAAGGATGGAGTCTTTCCATCCAATGAATTTCCTCTCCATTCTTTCCAATATTGAGTTGCAAAAGCTAAGGGTGACTTCCTTAACCATGAGAGGGAGGCCAAGGTACAAAAAAGGAAGGGAGGCACTCTTACAACCCAAAATAGCAGTCACTCTATCTTGAAGGTCTTGAGGGCTATTGAATAAGTATGTCATGCTCTTATTGTAGTTGATGCATTGACCAGAGTTGAAAGCATAATTATTTAGAAAATTCTTTCATTTCCTAGCTTCCACCATTGAGGCTTTCGCGAAGAGGATGGGGTCATCCACAAATTGTTGAATAGATGAAAGTTCAAAGGAATTTGTAGGTTTGACTCCTTTAATAGTACCATTCATTAACATTCTTGAAAAATTGTTGCTTAAGACATCATCAAGCATAATAAAAAGATAAGGAGAAAGGGGATCTCCCTATCTTATCCCTTTTGCAACATTGAAAAATCCATGTGGAACCCCATTAATAGGAATATAATACTTGATCATAGATATACATTCAAATATGAGATTAATAGTTGTCTTATTGAAGCCAAACCTAGCTAACACTTTGAGAAGAAAACTCCACATAAATTTTTCATACACTTTGGAAATTCCTAGTTTGAAAGTTATACCAACACTATTACATCTATGCATGGACTGAAGGATTTCATGTGTGGAAACGGTAGCATCCATAATGTGGCGACCTAAGAAAAATCCTTTTTGGAAAGGAATAATCATTTTCTCAATAAAATGTTTTAGGTGGTTGGCAAGGATTTTAGAGAAGATATTATAAATGGTGTTACAAAAGATAAAGTCAACCATGGTCCGTGGGTCTTCATTTTTGGTAATAAGGGCCTAAAAAGGTATGGTTCAGTTGTTTTAGAAGTTTTACTGACCTAAAAAATTCTTCGACGGAAAGGGATATATCTTCTCCCACAATCTCCCAATAATCCTAAAAGAAGGTCAGAGGAAAACCATCCGGTCTAGGGGCCTTGAAGGCTACCATGCTAAAAAATTCTAGTTCGACTTCCTCAGGAGTTACAAGCCTGAGAATAGTAGCATTATCCAAGTTGGTCAAAGTAGGGGGGATGGATTCTAGTAAATGGTCACCAAAAGCAAAGTTAGGAACGACAATAGGCTTAGATAAGGATTATTGAAAATATCCAGAGGCCAAATGACCAATCTGAGTAGGAGTAGTGGCTTCCACCCCCAAATCATCCTTAAGCTTCTTTGTTTGGTTCCTTTACCTATGTTTGAGAGCAGAGATGTGGAAGAAGGAAGAGTTACAGTCTCCTTCTTTCAGCCATTAAATTTTGGACTTTCATTTCTAGAAAATTTCTCCTTTTTTAGAATTTTGTCCCATTCAGTGCAGTAACTCTTCTCCTCATGGCAAGTCTATTCACTAGCATCCCTATTTTCCCTTCTAGTTTGGGCCTCTTTAATTTTAAAAGTGAGATCTCTTTTCTGGTGGAAGACATCCCCAAAAACCCACTTGTTCTAGCCTTTCACCATATTTTTGATATACTTAAGTTTTTGAAAAACTCTAAACATGGGAGAGCCATGAATAGGGACATTCCACCAATTGGCAATTTTATTTTTAAAATCCGGATGAGAGCTACAAATTATCTCATAATGGAAGAGGAAGGGTCGAACAACAAAAAGTTCACTCAAAATAGTAGGATAGCTTTTTAGTTAGATAGAGTTTGAGAGATGCTGCAAACTAGAGCTAAGGAGGGTAGCCTAGTTAGGGGAGAACAAGAAGTGGTCAAGCCTAACCTGTATAAGGTTATCTTCGAATATTTTATTGGTCCAAGTATAGTTTTGACCCTATAAGTGGCACATATCCACAATCCTAGTAGTACTAATAGATCTATCAATTCTACCATACTATTAGAATTATCCATAAGACCCCCACATTTTTTTGAGGTGTATAAAGGAGTTGAAGTCCCCTGCAAGAAACTAGTGGGCCTCTTTATTATTTTGAATCTAGTCAGTAATTTGAAGCCATAGAATTTTCCTATCATTCCTCACATTAGGGGCATATATATTGATTAGAATCTAGGTCGACCTAGAATGGATGAAATGAACCCCCAAGCTATTCTTAGTTTGAAATAGTTTGTATCCACTTAGTCTATTTGGATTCTAAATAATAGTAAGGCCTTCTAAGGCCCCATAAGCATCACTAAAAGAAAATTGAGCATTAGACGAAATATTTTAATCAATGAAATCAAAATTTATTTTTATTATTTTTAATTTAGTAAAAGCGTATCAAGATTGTGCTCCCAAACATAGGTTTTTAGGGCCAACTATTTATGAAGGTTGTTGAGCCCTCTTATATTCTAGGAAAAAATCTCATTTTGACATCTTCTTTGAGGATACTTCCAACATCCTTTGTTTTCCAATAGCTATCTCCTTGTTCATTTCTCTATTTTTGGTTTGTCTCTGGTTGGGTCTACTAGGTTTGGTTTTAACACAAACATCAACCTTTCTTTGTTTGCCCTTTTTCTATGGAGTTAACTATCCACCATCATCATTGGTTTGGATATTAGTATGATGTTTGAAATCTATGTTTGTTAATAGGGTTTTAGAGGATTCTCTATCCATAAAAAATTTAGGTATTTCGCCCTCACCTAGATCTTTAGTCAAATATTGGGTAGCTAGGAGGTTTGGTAAATCTAAGGTGGGATTTTTGGCCTCCTTAAAAGTTGTGGCTATAGGACCACATGGTGGATTTTGTAATTTTTAAGGGAGTCATGGTCAATAGAGGGTTATCTGTATGTTTTTTAGGTGAGGTCATAATGATGTTTGTCACAGGGTCATCACAAGGCACAAATTTGGCAAGGGATTCAAGAATGTTTAAAATACTAGATTTGAAAGGATAGTTAGCTATGATCTCATCCATCAGAGAATCAAATTTAATGGGTTTTTGAAGGCTTATCATAGATGACTTGTAGTCAAAGATGAGGTGTCCTAGTTTGGAATATTTATGTTAAAAAACAACAATATTCTCAAAGCATACTTGTTGGTTCCATGACCCAAACTTAGAACTCAGATTCACTCAGTAGAGTCTTATTAATATCAATATTAACACATAAGAGGGAAAAGACTAACCTGCACCTCATTCTAGTGATGATGTAGGATGTAATGAAGTGGCCCATCAAATCACTAATACATTGAAATATTGACTCATCCCAGTATTCCAAAAGAATATATGGTAGTCGAATTCAAGCAAGAGAATATTTGTTAAGGTCAATTGCAAGATTGAAGCTAGAATTCCAATGGCGAAGAGATAGGGTATGCTTCCTATAAACCAATGGACCCGAAGATAGAATAGAGAGAAAATCTTTAGGAGCAGTAAGCTTAAAGAGAAACAACCCTCTGAACATAGCACACACTTTAACACTTCCTTTCAAGAGCCATTTAGCTATACTCCATCTCCATACCATATCAATGGTTGGGAAGAAGGAGAAAAAATTTCCCACTACAGATTTCTCCATAGATGAAACTATTCTATCAATGGTGGAATCTGTGAGAGAGATTTCAGTACCGAAGAGAGAATTCATAGTTTCAATTTTAGAATGAGTTTTAACAGTGGAAGGACTTTGTGAAGAGTTTAATAAGACATCCTTCCAACCCTTAAACTCTAGAAATATAGGAATCATGGGCTCCTCCATAGAATCCAAAAAAGGGGGAGGGGGTCTCGAGGAAGGTGGGAGTGCATATGCAGAAAGCATAGTGTAGTCAGGAGGGGATAGTGGAGGGGGACCATGGGGTACTAATGCAATGCAAAGGAAGAATCTCACTTTCTCAATCTCATTTAGCAAAAACTCAAAACAATCTCTATTTGAATAGTCATCATTATTTCACTTTTCCTTCACAAAAATCAACTCAACCACTCAAAGTTGCAATCATAGTTTCAAATTTTTCTAGGACCTTCAAAACACCTTTAACACCATGACAAAGATTGAATAAAACTAACTTGGCTTCCTCAAATATCAATTGATGATCATTTCCTCTCCAACTGTCCTCAACCTTCCACAATGGCACATAATGACTTCAAACACTAACTAGAGATTTTAAGGTACAACCAATCAATTCAATGCATGAGGAATCTTCATTTGAGTTAAAATAGCAAAATAAAACTCTTTACAAGGTTCGCCCTTACACACAATTCCCATTTCCTTCATTGGCTATCCAAATCCCTAGTAACATTCATTCTTGGAATTGTTAGACGTACCTTTTGACCCAGACCTTAAATTCAAACTATAATTAGCATTTTGAGTACCCATTTTAGTGTTTTAACAAACATCTAAAATTGAGATAACTTTTTTTTGTAACAACACCATAAAAATAATGATTGTTCTTACCCCTTTAAGCCTATTTAGACTTGGATATAGATAGGGCTTATTTATTTTGATGTCTCCAAACTCAAACCCACTCAACCACCGCTTGGAACATGTTAGTTTAGACTTGGGCATGCTTTTAGAAACACCAAAATTCCATTTACCAAGGCTTTTATGCAAACCCTAAGACTTCACTCACTTGGCTTCTCTATTTTTTGAACCGAGACAGGGTTTAAAGACATAAATTGTAAACTTACTCACTTTACCCAAAAAATTTGTAATGATTCTTTCCACCAAAAATGAAAATTTTCCAATGACTAAAGTGCGAGAAACATAAAAACTTAAGTTTTTGTTTACCCTAAATCAGGGTTTTAGTAGTCTATAGAAAAAAGACAATAACTTGCTCAAGTGTAAACCAAATTGCATGAATAAAAGTTAGGATGGAAGGTGATTGAAATATCTATCACTTACAACTAATGAGAAGCCACTTCTTGCCCGTATAGGGCCGTACACAACAAGAACACAAAGAGTTTATGTGAAATAATGCAAGAAACAATAACTTTCATTAATCAAAATATTATTCACAATCACCCACGAGTTACAAAATACATACAATGCCTTTTTAAAGGCATTCAAATTATCTTTTGAGTTCCTAACTATTCTCCAATGGTTTGAGCCCGCTTGACCTTTCATCTGCCAAATGAAACTTTACAACTTTGTAATTTTTCTATCTTTTGAATGACATATTTTCATCTTTTTTGAAATTTGACACAAAACAATAAACAATGACTCAAATGACCTTGTAATGACCCATAAATGTGCAAAATGGCTCATTTAACCTTATTACAAGGTAAAGATACCAAATTTGATCAATTTTCAATAATTTTCATGATGGAAACATGATGTAGCCATGATGCTCCTCCATCATTCTCCAGGCAAAGAAAATTTCCAAGCCCTCTTGGACTTGATGTAGTCAACAAACCTTCATCATTTGCATGCTCTGCCTCTAATTGACCTTGGAACTGCTCCAAATATTCTTCATTTTCATATTCATCTTGACATTTTCCGTGCAAATCAGCTTCCTATCTTGCTTTCCAACTGAAATCATATTCATTATGCTTTGGTGCATCTCAGTATCTTGTTTCTCCCTTTGTTCTTTGGTCCTTAATTTTTTCTTTGTCCAAAATATTAGCATTACAAAGAAATAATACATTGTTTCAACCACATTACATCCATCTTTCTTCAACTCTTTGCAAATCTCCAAAAGCAATTCATCCTTGATCATTTCTTCATCGAATCTTGACACCAACTCAATATCTTCTTCCTCTAAGATCGGGTCCTTTATCTTTGCTTTATCTTCATCCTTAAATTCTTCTTCTGCATCTTCAAACTCTTCTTCTTCCTTCATTGTATTCATTTACCTTTTCCTTCTTTCGACAATCTTCTTTATGGGCCATATAACTCTTTTCTTGATCTTCAAGTGCCAACTTGTCATCTGCTTAATCCACCATTCCATCTTCATCATGGATTCCTAGAACTCTTTATCCAATCTTCTCATAGCCTACTGTATCTCAACTATCTCTTTGTCAAAATTTTATTGCCTCTTTCTCTTCTTCCTTTCTTCCTCTTCCTACAAATTCTTTCTTAAAACTTCCATCTTCTAGATGGTCTTTAAGCAAGTCTCTCCTTGCTTCCACTCAAATTTTCTCTTAACTTTCTTTGCCTTCTCTTGGTAGCAACTAAGTTATCTTCTCAACCTACACAAACCACAAACACAAACCACAAAACCACAAAATTTCTCTAGCCCAAATCTTTTGCTGAGCTCTAATATCAAATTGATGCAATTCAAAGGAATAATCTCACTTTCTCAATCTCATTTAGCTAAAGCTCAAAACAATCTATGTTTTATTACTCATAATTCGTTCACTTTTCCTTCACAAGACTCAACTCAACCACAAAAAGGTGCAATTAGAATTCCAAATTCTGCTAGGACCTTCAACACACCTTTAACATCATGACAAAGATTGAATAAAACTAACTTGGCTTCCTCAAATATCAATTGATGATCATTTCCTCTCCAACTGTCCTCAACCTTCCATAATGGCACATAATGACTTCAAACACTAACTAGAGATTTTAAGTAACAACCAATCAATTCAATGCATGATACATCCTCATTTGAGTTAAAATAACAAAATAAAAATCTTTACAAGGTTTTCCCTTACACACAATTCCAATTTCCTTCATTGTCTATCCAAATCCCTAGTAACATTCATTCTTGGAACTGTCAGAAGTATCTTTTGACTCAAACCTTAAATTCATACTATAATTATCATTTTGAGTAACCATTTTAAAGTTTTAACACATATCTAAAATTGAGATAACTTTGTTTTGTAACACCATAAAAATAATGATTGTTCCTACCCTTTTAGGCCTATTTAGACTTGGATAAAAATAGGGCTTATTGATTTTGATGTCTCCAAACTCAAACCCATTCAACCAACACTTGGAACATGTTAGTTTAGACCTGAAAATTCTTTTAGAAACAAAAAAAGTCTAGTTATCAAGGCTTTTATGTAAACCCTAAGACTTCACTCACTTGGCTACTCTATTTTCTGAACTGAGACTCAATTTACAAACAAAAATTACAAACTTAATAACTTTACCCTTAACCTCTTTCTCCAAATCCTTTAGGACATGAAATTGGATTCTATAATGATTCTTTCCACCAAAAATGAGAATTTTCTCATGACTAAACTGCAAGACACATAAAAACTTAAGTTTTTGTTTACCCTAAATCAAGGTTTTAGCAGTCTACATAAAAAAGACAATAACTTGCTCAAGTGTAAACCAAATTTCATGAAACAATGATAGGATAGAAGATGATTGAAATATCTCTCACTTAAAACTAATGAGAAACCACTTATTTCTCATACAGGGCCGTACATAGCAAGAACATAGTGATTTTTTACGAAATAATGCGAGAAACAATAACTTTCATTGATCAAAATCTTATTCACAGTCACCCACGAGTTGAAAAATGCATACAAGGAATTTTTAAAGGAATTCAAACTTGTATTTTGAGTTCCTAACTATTTTCTAATGGTTTGAGCCCACTTGACCTTTCATCTTCCAAATGTAACTTTACAACTTTGCAATTTTTCCATCTTTTGAATGAAATCTTTTCATCTTGTTTTGCAATTTGACACAAAACAATAAACAATGACTCAGATGACCTTGTAGTGACCCATAAATGTGAAAAATGACTCATTTAACCTTATTACAAGGTAAATATACCAAATTTGATCAATTTTCAAGAATTTGCATGATGGAAACATGATGTAGCCATGATGCTTCTGCATCAGGTACCCCCAAGGAAACATCCACCATGTGCATAGGCAATTCAAAATAGTAGAGCGGGTGGGGGGATTGGCTATTTTGAAAATTCTAGATGGTTAAGGAGTGTCTAGGTATTTTTATTGCATTATCTTGCACCATTTTTCTTGGGGTTTAGTGTACATACACCAAGCCAATTTTTCACCTAGAGCTAAATTTCTAGCTGAAATATTGTGGATACACATACCCCCTTTATGCTTTTCTGAGCAATTTTTTTCTAAGGGAATGAGTGGGATCCTATCCTTATTATCTGTGTTCCCTTTACATAGAAACCACCTTACCAACCTTTTTATTTTTGTAATAATGGGCTTAGGATCTTTCAAGACATCCATAAAATAGTTTAGAATTACATATTAAACTCCCTTTATCATTAGAATTTTTCTGACTAGAGACAACCATCTGCCCTTCCATGAAGAGATTTTTTGTTGGATGCTAAGAATAATATTTTCCCAATAATATTTTTTGTTGCCACCAATAAATAATGGGATTCTTAAATATTTACAAGTTAGCTCCACTAACTGAAAGCCCAATATCTGCAACATTTTCCTTTTGGTATTTAACTTTGTGTTAAAGATGTAGATTTTGGATTTTCTTGCATTTACCTTTTGGAAACACATAGGAATACTTATCCAAAATAGATTTGAATTTTTTTGCTTCTACAATAGAAGCATGATTGAAAATGATAGTGTAATCCACAAAGAGAGAATGAGTGTTGCAATTTTTTGTGTGTGGGATTTGAATACCCTTCCATAAACTCTGTGAGTGTAGCTTATCAATAGATCTACTCAAAGCCTCTACTAAAATAATGAATAAAAAAGGGGATAATGGTTCACCTTAACAGACCCCTTGAGTGGAGTTAAAGACGCCTACATCTATACCATTTATTAACAAAAAAAAATTACAGCAAAAATACATGAAAGAATCCATTTACACCACCTATGACCAAAACCAAACTTCTTTAGGACTAAAAGTAGGAAGTACCAATTTACCTTGTTATATGCTTTCATCATGTCCAACTTAGTAATAAAGGATGACAACTTGGTAGAATTTATTATATGTAACACTTCATGTGATACAAATTCTCCCTTAGTCGTTTCTCTCCTTGGAACAAAACCCCCTTGTTCCTCAGAGATGATTTTGGAAATGAGAGGATGCAGACTTAAATATATTGCCTTTGTGAAAATTTTGTATATTGTGTTGCATAGAGATATGGGCCTAAATTTTGAAAATGATTTAGGTTAGATTTCACCTTTAGAATTATGACTAGCTGAGTTACATTGAATTTCTTTAACATCATGCCTAATTTTCTAGAATCTTCCATTTCCCTTAAAAGATCAACAAATATAAATTCCTAGCAATTTTGAAAGAATGTTCTTGTAAATCTATCTAGCCCTGCTGCTTTATTTGGGGGTAAAGAAAATACAACTGATTTTATTTCTTCCAAAATGAAAGGCCTTAGAATTTTCTCATTATCTTCCTAATTAATCAATGATGGAAGGGCACCCCATATATCTTCCCTTTTTGTAATTGTTTATGGAGACTTATTAGTGGGCTCAACAACCAACAAATTTTGAAATAAATTTACACCTTTTGTCTGAATAACTTTCCTCTTTTGTAATATTAACACCTATTAAGCTATCGTTGATTGAAAATATTATATTATTTTCCCTTTTCAATTGAGTAAAAATGTGAAAATATTTGGTGTTGCTATCCCTTCTTTCAGCCAAACCTCCCTTGACTTTTTCTTCCAATAGGTTTCTTCCATTGCTAATAGGTCTTCCCAATCTACTTACATTTTTTTAAAAATTTGCACCATCCAGACTGTGAGTGATTATATGATTGTTAACATCAGATATTTGCTTGTATAATTTTTCCTTCTAAATAAAGATATTCTTGAACACTTGAGCATTGCAAATTCTTACAAAACTGATACATTCTAGAACTATAAACAAAGGGGACATTTTGCTACCACTATTTAAGAAAAGGTAGAAAATTGTGATTGTGAAGCCACATAGATTCAAACTTAAAACATGATTTACTCTTTAGTTTTTTCTTATAAGTTGTAATGACCAAGGAAATTGCAAAAGGGTTAAAACCTATATATGGTGAAATTTCATATGATAGATTATAAATACCTGAAAACCAACTTGAGGGTGCAAGAAACTTATCCAAATACTCTACTATTTTAAATTCCTTCCTCTTGTCTATCGATGTGAATCTTACATTACTTGGATGAACATTTAATAAAGCATTATCTTGAATGAAAGTGGAAAAATCATCCATTGCTTTTTTGTGGGGGACATACCCTCCTTGCTTCTCCTTCAAGGATGTGATTACATTAAAATCCATAGCTATAATTACTTTATTATCTCCAAGTTGAGCCAACCCCTCCTCTAAATTATCCCAAAGTTGTTTCTTACGTACAATTGAGGAAGGATAATACACATTTAACACCCAAAATTAAAGGTTGAAGTGTACTGGTTTAGCCAATTGCCATTTTTTATCGTTTGAGATCATTTCTAACTTCACTCTATTCACATTCCATAAGATAAGGAGTCCGTCAGAAGCTCCTTGTGTATCTGAATGGAAATAACTTCATTTCGACCATTTTTATAGAGGAATCAAACACATTATTAGATAATTTGGTTTCTTGGAGAAATACCATATTAGCCCCACAAGCATCTACTTGTCACTTGATTTGAGCTCTCTTGTTATGGGCATTGATTTCCATAACATTCCAAGATAGAATCTTCATTATTTTTTAGGAGAGCAACATGCTCTCCTTGGCCTCAATTTTTAGTTGGGTATGCAAAAACACTCTTGTCCAAAGTTGATTGTATGTTTTATTCAATTTCTGCTTGAATCTTGGTTTAGACGGATTTTCTCCCCCTCTTCCTATGGGATTTTCAATTGCAGATTCTAACCTAGGAGATTGTGCTATAGAAAGAGTTTTTGAAAATATTCCCCTTCTTCTTTTAGAACCTCTTCTGAAATTTCACTAATTAGCTAGGAACACACCAAATTTGTTACATTTTCTTCTAGATCTTCCAAATTAAAATTACCCTCTATTTCAAGATTTTGGACCTCTTGGCTCTCCTTATCATAATTTTGAGAACCATTTTCCACATCAAGGTTATCCTCTAAATCATAGTTTTTTAGGAGTTGGCTTACACTAGCTGTAGAGTTTGCAAACCATGCTTCGTCTAACAACAATTGATCTTCTAGTGAATCTTGAACCCCCATATCTATGATGGTTAAATTAGAGACATATACTTTTACAGATTGATAACCAATCAGATGTAGAGGCTCACTAGTGCTAAATTTGCTAGAAACCATAACACTGACTAATTCCCCTAATTTTTGTACCTGAATCTAAGAGAAAAGATGGAGTGATTGCTAGAACAAAATGAGATCCCATTTTTTAATAAACGGGATCTTATTTAGGTTCAATATCTCAAGCCTAAAATCAAAATGGGATCTCGTTTACTAATGGTGTCTCGAGCCGACCTTTGGGAAATGAGATCTTGATTTGTAAAAATGGGAATCCTATTTTATAGTGGTATTTATTTTTTAAAATAAATGAAACTGTATTTATTTTCTCCTATGCATGTGTGATCCTGATTGAGGAGAGCAAATAACAACCTCCAAGTATGAACTTGACCCTAAAGTTTTGTATTTTTCACCTTTTTTGAAATTTTTAATATAAATTTAGGTTTTAGTATTATTTTTTCAATTTCTATGCAGTTTTTTGCATTTTTTATTTTTCTGTAATAAAAGAAATGGTGATTTGTAGAAATCAAAAGAAAACATGAAATGAAACCCTCGGGTATTAAAAAGAAACAAAATAATCAACCTTAAATCGTAATTAAAGAAAAAAAAAACCTTTTGAAACCTTAGATTATTCAATAAAAAAATTGCTTGAAAACCCTAAATTGAAATGAAACAAAAAATTGTATTTGAAAAACCTAATTGCTTTTTGAAACTTTAAATTTAAACCAAACAAAAAAATTGCATTTGAAAACCCTAATTTGAAAAAATAAAAAAATTGCATTTGAAAACCCTATTTGAAATCAAACAAAAGTTATGCATTTGAAAACCCTAATTGCTTCTTGAAACCCTAAATTGAAGTCAAACAAAAAAAATTGCTTTTGAAAACCCTAAATTGAAATCAAACAAAAAAATTTGCATTTGAAATGTATGTTTCAAAACCAAATCCAAATTATCGGTGATCTTGATGGTATGGAGACAAGTATGTAGGAATGCGTATGGAAGAAATTATTCCATAGATTTAGGTTGATACATAGTAAATAAAGGTCCTTGATATTAACAATGAAATAGGATTTGATAAATATTATACATTTAAATGTGTATTCATTAAGTTAGAGACATGTTGAGACACAATCAATTAAACGTTATGAACATATAGATATAATTATATTAGAAAACAATATGTTAAACTTACTTGTGGGACTAGTGGAACGTTAGAATTGATATAAATTATGTGTTTCTATTATGGATCATGCTCAATTAGTTTATGTATTTATTACCACATGATAAATTAATAGATCTAAATGTATGCATAATTTATGATGCTTCATTATGTTTTATTGAGATGTTAAATTATTAATATTACCTTACAATGAAAAATATTTAACATGTACTTTGGTGTTTAATATTGTTTTCTAATGGCCAATTAAAGGGTAATTGTATGTGGTACCTTAATTGAGTTAATAATATGGTCCTTAAATGCATCTATTATGATTCATATTATCTTACAACATGATACTATGTCATAATATGTTACAATTTAAACAATGATTGTTAAACTGAGTAGATAATTAAATTTAGATAAAGAATAGACACTAAGTTGATCTATGGATGATCATTAAAATTTCCTCACTAGAAGAGTAGAGACCTCA
This sequence comes from Sequoiadendron giganteum, assembly GCA_007115665.2. Taxonomy (NCBI): domain Eukaryota; kingdom Viridiplantae; phylum Streptophyta; class Pinopsida; order Cupressales; family Cupressaceae; genus Sequoiadendron; species Sequoiadendron giganteum. The sequence continues at coordinate 75,226,059 of CM021107.1, read as the reverse complement.
ACATAATTTTATGATCAATCATATACTAATATGGTAGTTATATATTATATTTTTATGGATCTTCAATGAGTAAACATATGTGTGAAGCCTAGGCTCAAACCCATGTTTGCAAGGTATCTAGCTAGAGCATTATAAAACTTGGTCCATGAGTTAAAGATCATTATTCAATAATTATATGGGAAAATACTCTTAAAATGGACATGATTATGCATTATGTATTTTGATGTGTATGATGGACATGATTATGGACTATGTGATGGACATTGTATTGTTATTTTTGATATGATATGCGAGAACCCTTATTGACACTATGTGATGTATATGTGATGCATGATTTATTTATGCATATGTTTATGTTAATGGTTTCATTATGGATGATTATTATGATGCTATATATGGATATACCTATAATGATTTATGTTTATGCCTATATGATTAATATGGATGATATGCATGATGTGTAACACGTATGATGCAGGATGTGATGGATGATTTATGATTTTATATGCTATAGATGTGGTTATGGACCTGACAATTTATAATGCGGGTGACGATGCATGGGAGATGTTTAATGATATGAACTAAGATGATTATGCTAATGCAATGGATTAATAATGAATTAAAGATGTATAGAATAATTAATTAAAATTAATCTAAAAAACTTAAAAATGATTATGATATGATAATGCACATGGGATGAAATGCAATTTAGCGAACCTAAAATGAGAAAGAAAAATTCGATTAAATTCTTGTAAATGAAATGCAATGTGATCATGAGTGTAAATAAGGGCCTTCATAAGGATGGAAGTGAAGGAGGTGATGGGTGTGCAACTACACCTATCAAGAACCATGGGAGTTCTGAGGAGAGAGAAAAATGAAGGGAATCAACATTTGCACAACCAAAATCCTAAGTTATGGGTGGGAAGAAGAAGGGATGGAGGACATATGCAATGCAACGGAGGAGAAAATGAAATGCAATCCTTATGCAATTTTTCATCTTTGGAGCATTTATTTTTGCTATAGCATAAGACATCAAGTACCATGGTATGTGGAACTAAGGTGGATTAGTGTCTAATGCATAAACAAAAACAACAAACAAGAAGGTTATCCCAACACCCCAAAGTTGCGATGACTTTGATCGGATCAGGTATTGGGATAACCACAAGCATAAAAGGATGTCCCAACGTAACACAAGACCTCATGGATCTTGGTGGGTAGTACATGGGACAACTAAGAAGACAACAACAAATAATGATCAAGATATGCCCTTATGTTAACCAGTCAAAACACACTATAATATGATAGATCATGGTGGCCATGACAAGTGATGATAGGGAGCTCAACTAATAAACAAAATCCAAAAGCATCAAAAAATTGCAGTCAATTTCAAAACCTCCTTGCCATAGGATCAAGAGGATGGATGTGGTTGATGAGGTCTATTAGGAAGGATACACCCTATTGACACCAAAGATTAATACTAAACTAAAAGATTGATAATGATGTAGGAGATTCTAAAACTGATTAAATCTTGTGATGCGAATGGATCCCATTTAGGAACCAGCTAGATAAGGACATAATTGACAACACAACACAAGATTGACACACCCTAAAAACCTAGGGGCTCGGGGGTTGATCAAAGATCAGCCTTACTTATGTGAAAGCACATAACCCTTGTAGTTCAAGAAAAGACCATGGATAAAATCAGAAAGAGGATGATGAAGACAATTGATGGAGGACAATGACTAGACATACCGACAAAAAAGAAAAACAAAACAAAAGCCCTGAGGGTGGATCAAATGATCGACCTTGCCTACATGCAAGTGTAGGGGCAATGTAGGTCGAAAAGGATGAAAGACCAACAATGAACAAGAGCGAAAAGGGGATAATGAGGACAGACGATGAAGAAAAAAACTAGATGGACAAAATTCCCTAGGGGCATATAAAATGATCAGCCTTGCCTACGTGAAAGCGTAGGGGCAACGTAGTTCAACAAAGACAAAAAGAAAAGATAGTGGAAAATGATAGACCAAACAAGAAACCCCTGGGGTGGAGCAAATGATCGGCCTTGCCTACGTGAAAGCGTAGGAGCAATGTATTTCGCCAAGACAGGATGGGATCTAGATGGAGACCAACACAATGAAAGAACCTAGATGGAAGCAGACAAAATGACTAGACAGATGACACAAGCTCATATTAGGATAAAAGCTCAGGATGATGGATAGTGGATGAAGTTCATCCAATGCTCAACCAGAATATACCAAGCGACTAGATGATGTAAGCAGATGGAAGGATAGGATTGATAAGATGACGAGGATATGAGATCTGGATGGATGAATCGTAAAGTAACTAGGACACAAGGAAGATAATGATTAAGACCTATATGAATGGCACCTGTCACCAGGTTTTCACCAAACACACATATCCAAGGCACCACCAAGGGTGGTTTTCACCATAGGATGAATTATTTCTCTTTACTATTTTTTGATTTTTTTGATTTTTTGATTTTTGATTTTACATTTTTGACAATTTTTTACTTTTTTTGTATTTTTTTGGGTTTTGACAGTTAGGATACCCCATCTAACCTTAGTATAGAACCTCTTTAGGTGCATGCTATTGATGGGATCCTCTAGGGGCGCTCCTTCAGGTGTAGTAATCATGTATGCTCCTGAACCATATTTTGTTGTAATAATGTAAGGGCCCAACCAAGCTGCTTCAAACTTGCCCTTCTTTTCCTGATCTTGTTGGGTGCGTTGATTCTCTTTAAGAACTAAGTCACCAACATTGAATTGGTGAGGGAAGACCTTATTATTGTAGCTTCTCTTGAGCTGATGTTGATAGGCCTATAAATGGTTGTAGGCTTTGATCCGTTTTTATCCAGGAGTTCCAACTGAGCCAGTCATGCAACCTGAGTGTCTTCATCATTGGTTAGATTCTTTAGAGATATGCGAAGTGATGGGATTTTGACTTCAATCAACAAGATAGCTTTGGCACCATAAACAAGTGAATATTGAGTGGTGTTGGTGGGGGTGTGGATGGAAGTGTGGTAGGTCCAAAGGGGGGATGGAGGTGGAGATTCCAATCTCGACCAGTGTCGTTAACCATCTTTTTAATGATTTTAATTAAGGTTTAGTTGGTTTATTTTGCTTGACCATTACCCTGGGGGTAATATGGGGTAGACCAATGATGTTGGATGTGATAAGTCTTGTAGATGAATTTCATGCACTTATTTTTGAATGGCTTTCCATTATTAATAATGATGGTGGAGGGGATTCTATACCTGCAGAGGATATGGTAAGGGATGAATTTGGATTTGAACACTAGTAATTTGGGTGAGTGGAATTGCTTCCACCCACTTAGTAAAGTATTCAGTGGTGGTGATGATGAAAGTATGGTTGTTGGAGGATGGAGGGTAAATCTTACTGATCAAATCAAAACCCCATTGTGAAAATAGTCATGGTGTTTTGATGGGTTGTAGATCTTGTGCAGGAGCATGAATTAGATTTGCATGTTGCTAACAGGGAAGGCATTTCTTTACAAAATCACAAGAATCATGTTCCATAGTAGGCTAATAATATCCTACTTTCAGAATCCTCTTGGCTAGGGCCATGCCATTGGAATGGGCCCCACAAATACCACTATGTACTTATACCAATGTGGTGCGGGATTCGGTCTTGTTTAAACATCGGAGGAGGGTTCCATCATACCCACGTCAATAAAGCATATCACCCTATTATGGTGTAATAGGATGTGCGTTGGATAAAGGATTTTCGTTGGTTACGGGTGAGGTCAAGAGGTAAGGTGTTGTCATGGAGGTAAGTGTAGATGTCCTGATACTAGGGGGATTCGAGACCTATGATGTTGCATACCATTTCGTTCTCAGGGATTTCATATGCAAGAATTAAAATCTACTCCAGTAGGAACTCACATTCAGTTCGATCTTTGGGCTTGTCAAGGAGAGAGCCAATAGTAGCCATGGCGTCAACTGCTTTATTCTACACTCTAGGTATTTGATCAAATTGGATGGAGGAGAAGTATTTTTTGAAGTCATCTACCATATGTTTGTATGGTAACAACTTATCATCTTTTGTTATGAACTCATCATTGACTTGTTTGATAACAAGTTGGGAGTCACCAAAGACTTGCAGGTGAGAGATACACCATTAGACTATAATTCTAAGGCCAGTGAGAAGAGCTTCATATTCAAAAATGCTGTTGGTGCAAGGAAAGGCTAATCTGAATGACTTTGCTATGTAATCACCTTGGGGTGACGAGCAAGACTCTTGCCCCCGATCCATTTTTTTTGTGTAATCCATCAAAGTATAGTGTCCATGTGGTGGCTTCTGAAATTGCAAAGACCCCTTCATTAGGAAATTTTGTTTCTAAAGGATAAGAATCTACTAAAGGAGCGTCTGCTAGATGATCCGCAATTACCCGTCCTTTGATTTCTTTACGATCCACATAATCTACATCAAATTCACTTAGCAACATGACCCACTTAGCCATGTGGCCAATCAATGTTGTTCTGGATAGAAAATATTTAAGTGGATCAACCTTAGAGATTAACTTGACCAGATGGCTAAGCATGTAGTGTCAAAGTTTCTATGAGCTAAAGACCATAGCGAGGCAAGCTTCTCCATTGGGGAATAGTTTAATTCATAACCTACTAAGGTCTGACTGATGTAGTAAATTTCTCTTTCCTTGGATGACTCATCGTGATGTGCTAACAATGCCCCCAGTGCCATGGAAGTAGTTGAAATATAAAGTAGGAGTGGTTTACCCAAAATAGGTGGCATAAGAATAAGTGGGTGAGCCAAATATTCTTTGATCTAATCAAAGCCGAGTTGACATTATTGGTTCCACTTAAATGCAGTATCTTTCTTCAGGAGATGCATGAACGACTAACACTTGTCAGCTAGTTGAGCAATGAACCTTTAGATGGATTGAAGCTTACCTTGTAGGATTCTTAGCTATTTCAAATTGAGAGGTGGAGGCATTTCCATGATTTCCTTGACCTTAGTAGGATCAACCTCTATTCCTCTGTAGGAGAGAATGAACCCCAAGAGTTTTCCATATGTGACACTGCAGACACATTTCTTTGGATTGAGGCGTAGCTTGTACTATTGTAAATATTCAAAGACCTTGAGGATTATAGGGTGTTCTTCCCTCGTTCTTGATTTTCCTAACAGGTCATCAACATAATCTTCCATTATTATGTGGATAAGGTCATGGAAGATGACTATCATAGCCCGCTGATATGTTGCCCTTGCATTCTTGAGGCCAAAAGGCATGAAATTATAACAAAATTTACCCCAAGGTGTAGTGAAGGCAGTCTTGTGTTGATCCTCGGGGGCAATCTTAATCTAGTTGTAACCGAAGAAACCATCCATGAGGGATAGCATCTCATGTCCTACAATGAGATCAACCAACATATCAATGTTTGGCAAAGGGAAGTCATCTTTGGGACAAGCTTTGTTAAGGTCTCAAAAATTTGTACAAATCCTAATATCTATATTGGGTTTACCAACTGACACTATGTTGGAGATCCAGTTAGAGTAGTCAATTGGTCGGATGAATCTTACCTCCAAAAAATTTTCCAATTCTTTCTTAACCAGTAGTGCCACTTAGGGGTGCATCTTCTGGAGTTTCTTCTTGATAGGTCTTGCATCAGGATGGACATCTAGGTGATGTACCACCAAAGTAGGATCAAGGCCAGGCATGTCTGAATATGTCCAGGTGAAGTTGATGATTCGTTCTTGGAGAAGTTTGGTGAAGGTAGAGTGTTCCTCTTCTGATAGTTCCTTGGATACATAGGTGATCTTGGGATTCTCCTCAGTTCCCAAGTTTATTTCTTGTGTTTCTTCGATCAAGATGGATGATCGTCTGAATAACTATGTTCCTACAAGGGGAAGATGAATGCTCCCATCTTCTAGTGCCTCATCAAGGTTTTCGCTATTAGATATACCCTTTGTTTTTAATTTTTCAATGTCACAAAGTGCCTCAGAGAGGTTTTCACTAGGTGACCCTTTTTTATTTTGTTTCTTTTTAATTTTGTGATTGAGGCGTTCATCTTCCCCCAATCCCATAAGATGCAAATACTGATCCACTAAGGGAAAGGTGTTGAGAGGTGCGATACCTTGTAGGTTGCAGTCTATAAGCTCTAGATGTTTGAGGGATAGGGTAATGGTGAAAATGGATAGGCATTCGAACATGGAAGGGAGGTCAATGTGATCAACATCATTGTATGCGTGTATGATGGATTCCTCCTCGGGTATGTCTTCAAGGGAACCGTCGTCCATACTGGCATTTTTAGAGGCACTAGATGATTCCATACGACCCTTTTGTTTAGTATCATAGCCCAAGCCCATCTTCTTTGGATGCATAGAAGCTTCTATTGATTGTCGTCTACCTTGCTCTTCTACCCCAAGGCCTCCCCCCAGTAGCTGTGCTTTTCTGCAAACTTAGAAGGCCAAGGATAGAGTTCTTGGAAGTATTCTTTAAAGCAAGGAGAGGGATCAAGTTCCTCATAGTACACCCACTGGATGATGTCATCTTCTGGTGTATCTCGTCGTAATCCAAGAGAGTGGAAGGTGCTAGACCCCACATTTGGAGCATTGAGTTTGATTGTCTTCTCTTCGTCTTTTGGGACAAATGGAGAAGGTTGGCCATATGTACACAGTGAGGGTGGAATGTTTTCCACATTTAATGTTGTATGCATTTCGTACACACCACACCCCTTGTCAATGATCTAGATCTTGGTAGTGGTTGAATCAGATGTGGATGATAGAGTAGATGAATTGGTGATTAGTGTGTTGGTGGATCAATGAGACACTAATATTTGAGATACCCCATTTCTACCCTAGGGCAGTAATGAGAATGAGGAAATGAAGCCTCTAATGCATGATAATATTCGAATGGTTGACGGTTAGCTTGTATAGTTACTTTCATTTCTTGAAATGGGAATTTTAGACATGGCTGATAGGTTGATGGAACGACTTACATAAAGTGAATCCATGGGTAGCCAAGAAGGATGTTATATGGTAGATTAAGGTCCTAAACATGACACATAGTGTATTGCACAATGGGGCCCACTTGAATAGGAAGAAAAATAGTGCCCTCAGAATCTCGCTTCACGTTATCATATGCTTTGATGGTGATAACTTGATTGTTTAGGTTATCTTGGGTGTATCCCACTTGTTGAATAAATTTTAATGTACAAAGATTTAGGGCGAAACCATTATCTACTAAGACCCTTTTTACTTTATGACAATTCACACCAACCTCATGGTGAAGGGGGCGATTATGACATGATTCAAGGCATGGCATATCTTTTTGACCGAAGCCTAATTGGTAGGTCACTGAGAGGTTTCCTACCAATGCTTGGAATTGTGTGGGATCTATATCATTGGAAACTTGAGTGTTCTATAAGGCCTTATTTAGGATATCTTGGTTCACGGGAGAAGACTTAAGTAGATCCAAGATAGAAATCTAGGCCAAGGTATTTCCTAAGTGATCAAGGATGTTGTACTGCAAATTGACAGATGGTGGCTAGGTAGATGTGAAGGCTCCTAGGACTATGATGTAGGTACGATGGGTGGTAACAACACATTGTGGGTCCTTACCTTTGAAGCGTATCATAAATGCATGTGGCTCTACTTGTTCAATGTGCATGACAATGCCTTGGTAATTGTACGACACATTTTTATAATTGATTTTATTAGCGTTGTTATTTTGGTTGTTGTTGTTGCTAGGTCCGAGATTGGAGTTGGATGTACTAGGACCTTGGTTATGCTTGGGAATTTTTTTTTTGATATATTTGAAGTTGAGCATTAGATGAGGTTTTTGTGTTGGAATCCACATGTATTTCACCCCGATCTATGAGATCATGGATGTACGTTTTCAAACCTTGACACTTGTTTAATGTATGTCCTTTGATCTTGTGAAATTCACAATACTTGTTTTCTTTAAACCAAGTCGGCTTAGGCTTGGACTCATAAAGGGGCTTGGTTACATGATACATGATCAAGTAGTTAGATTGAAGGATCTTGTTAAACATGGCATTGAGGGGTTCTCCCAGTTGAGTAAACTAGCATTTGTGCCAACCATCGAAAGGGGGTTTCCAAATGGTTTTTAGCCTAGCTAAGGATTTTGATTTTTCAAAGGCGTTGAGATCCAAAGTATTGTTCCAGGTGTTAGCCATAGTGATTTCTAAGGAAAAAAGAGGCTTGTCTAGAGGTTTCCAAACATATAAGGATATATATTCTCAACCATTAGTCTAAAGCGTATATTAAATACCTCCTTTTAGATTTTTTCCATATTTCAAAATATCTTATTACTTTCCTTCTATAAACACCAACAGATAATGGGAGGGACCTGTCACCAAATTTATTTGGGTAGAGGGTGGTAATAGGGGAAAATCTAGTTATCCACAAGCTCTTAAGATCTCTATTCATGGCCCATAGATGCCTAACTTTTGAAATGAAAACTCCAAAACTTCAACATCAAACAGACAATGGAGTAATAGTTGAGGGATAGACTCATCATTTTTGCATAGAATACATCTACTAGGGATTTGAAATCCCTTTTTTCTTAAGTTATCATGTGTGAGGATCCTGTTATGACTTGTCGTCCACCAAAAGAATTTATTTTTTGGCATAAGTTTCCAATTCTAAACATGTTTCCATACACTATTTAGAGTTCCTTGTAGAGATAGAAGATTGTAAGTAGACTTTACTGAGAGATTACCCTTTCTTTCCTTGGTCTAGTAGAACTCATCCTCCTAAGTGGAAATGTGTATTCTAGTTAGAGAGATTATTTTAAAGAGTCTTAGCATGATTCCTTAACTTTGAGGAGTGAAGGAATCAACTCTCTAACATCTTCCACTTCATGGATCCATGCTACCCACTCAAGCAGTCTATCACATTTTTTCAAAAAAATATAGAGCCATGGGCCATCAAATTCCTGAAGATAGATTGATTAAGGGGTATTTAAAGAAGCTAGGTGTCCTAGAACTTTATTTTTCTGTAATTACCAAGTTTCCATCTCAGCCCAGAGAGTAATAGCCTTTTCACCCAATAGATATTGTTCCAAATTAAGGAACCATGAAGATGGTCATCCGAGAGACATCTGATCAGAGGGATGTTATTGAGATAATTCACATTAAAAAATGTGCACCAATCCTTCATGTTCCTGAATAGATCCCAACCAACCTTCACAAGAAGAGCTTTGTTAGTAGATTGGATTTAGGAAGATAGTATCCCAACTTAGAAAAGACAATTTTTTTTCCTTCGTACTACACCAAAGAAAATTCCTTTGTATTCTTTCAAATTTCTCTAGAATATATCTAGGAATTTTAAAAATGGAAAGTACACAAGAATCCCTTGAAGAGCAACAACCAGGAGCTACAACTTACCATCATGGCTAAGGATGGATTCTTTCCATCCAATGAATTTCCTCTACATTCTTTCCAAGATTGAGTTGCAAAAGCTAAGGGTGACTTCCTTAACCATGAGAGGGAGGCAAAGGTACACAAAAGGAAGGGAAGCACTCTTACAACCCAAAATAGCAGTCACTCTATCTTGAAGGTCTTGAGGGATATTGAAGAAGTATATCATGCTCTTATTGTAGTTGATGCATTGACCAGAGTTGGAAGCATAATTATTTAGAAAATTATTTCATTTCCTAGCTTCCACCACCAAGGCTTTCTCGAAGAGGATGGGGTCATCCAGGAATTGTTGAGTAGATGAAATTTCAAGGGAATTTGTAGGTTTGACTCCTTTAATAATACCATTGATTAACATTCTTGAAATATTTTGGCTTAAGACATCATCAACCATAATAAAAAGATAGGGAGAAAGGGATATCCCTGTCTTATCCCTTTTGCAACATTGAAAAATCCATGTGGAACCCCATTAACCAGAATATAATACTTGACCATAGATATACATTCAAAAATGAGATTAACAACAGTCTTATTGAATCCAAACTTAGCTAACACTTTGAGAAAAAAACTCCATAGAAATTTTTTCATACACTTTGAAAATGCCTAGTTTGAAAGCTATACCAACACTATTACATCTATGCATGGACTGAAGGATTTCATGTGTGGAAATGGTAGCATCCATAATGTGGTGACCTAAGAAAAATCCTTTTTGGAAAGGACTAATCATTTTTTTCAATAAAATGTTTTAGGTGGTTGGCAAGGAAATAAAGAAGATATTATAAATGGTGTTACAAAAGCTAAAGTCAACCATGGTCTGTGGGTCTTCATTTTTTTGTAAAAAGGGCCTTAAAAGGTATGGTTCAGTCATTTTAGAAGTCTTACCAACCTAAAAAAGTCTTTGACGAAAAGGAATACATCTTCTCCCACAATCTCCCAATAATCCTAAAAGAAGGTCAGAGGAAAACCATCTGGTCTAGTGGCCTTGAAGGCTACCATGCTAAAAAATTCTAGTTTGACTTCCTCAAGAGTTACAACCCTAAGAATAGTAGCATTGTCTAAATTGGTTAAATTAGGGGGGATGAATTCTAGTAAATGGTCACCAAAAGAAAAGTTAGGAACAACAACAGGCTTAGATAAGGATGATTGAAAATATCCAGGGGCCAAATGAACAATCTAAGTAGGAGTAGTGGCTTCCACCCCCAAATCATCATTAAGCTTCTTTTTTTGGTTCCTTTACCCGTGTTTGAGAGCAGAGATGTGGAAGAAGGAAGAGTTACAGTCTCTTTCTTTCAGCCATTAAATTTTGGACTTTCATTTCCAGAATATTTCTTCTTTTTTAGAATTTTGTCCCATTCAATGCGGTAACTCTTCTCCTCATGGCAAGTATATTCACCAACATCCCCATTTTTCATTCTAGTTTGGGAGTCTTTAATTTTAAAAGTGAGATATCTTTTTTGGTGGAAGACATCCCCAAAAACCCACTTGTTCTAGCCTTTCACCATATTTTTGATATACTTAAGTTTTTGAAAAACTCTAAACATGGGAGAGCCATGAATAGGGATATTCCACCAATTAGCAATTTTATTTTTAAAGAATGGATGAGAGCTCCAAATTATCTCATAGTGAAAGAGGAAGGGTCAAACAAAAAAATGTTCATTCAAAATAGTAGGAGAGCTTTATGGTCAAATACAGTCTGAGATATCTTGCAAACTAGAGCTAAGGAGGGTAGCCTAGTTAGGGGAGAACAGGAAGTGGTGAAGCCTAACCTGTATAAGGTTATCTCTGAATCTTTTGTTGGTCCAAGTATAGTTTTGACCCTGTAAGTGGCACATATCCACAATCCCAGTAGTACTAATAGATCTATCAAGTCTACCATACTATTAGAATAATCCATAAGACCCTCACATTTTTTGGAGGTGCATAAAGGAGTTGAAGTCCCCTGCAAGAAACTAGTGGGCCTCTTTATTATTTTGAATCTAGTCAGTAATTTCAAGCCATAGAATTTTCCTATCATTCCTCACATTAGGGGCATATATATTGATCAGAATCTAGGTTGACCTACAATGGGTGAAATGAACCCCCAAGCTATTCTTAGTTTGATTTAGTTTGTATCCACTTAGTCTATTTGGATTCCATATAACAGTAAGGCCTCATGAGGCCCCATTAGCATCACTAAAAGAAAAGTGAGTATTAGACCAAATATTTTAATCAATGAGCTCAAAATTTATTTTTATCATTTTTACTTGTAGTAAAAGTATATCAAGCTTGTGCTCCCAAACATAAGTTTTTAGGGCCAACTATTTATGAAGGTTGTTGAGCCCTCCTATATTCTAGGAAAAAATCTCATTTTGACATCTTCTTTGAGGATGCTTCCAACATCCTTTGTTTTCCAATAGCTATCTCCTTGTTCATTTCTCTATTTTTGGTTTATCTCTGGTTGGGTCTACTAGGTTTGGTTTTGACACAAACATTAAACTTTCTTTATTTGCCCTTTTCCTATGAAGTTAACCATCCATAATCATCATTAGTTTGGATATTAGTATGAGATTTGATATCTATGTTTGTTAATAAGGTTTTAGAGGAGTCATGGTCAATAGAGGGTTATCTACATGTTTTTTAGGTGAGGTCACAATGAGGTTTGTAACAAAGTCATCACAAGGCACAAATTTGGTAGGGGATTCAAGAATTCTTAAAATACTAGATTTTAAAGGATAGTTAGCTATAATCTCATCCATCAGTGAATCAAAATTAATGGGTTTTTGAAGGCTTATCATAGAGGACTTGCAGTCAAAGATGAGGTGTCCTAGTTTGGAATATTTATGTTAAAAAACAACAATATTCTCAAAACATACTTGTTGGTTCCATGACCCAAACTTAGAACTCAGAGTCACTCAGTTGGGTAGACTCTTATTAATATCAATATTAACATAGAAGAGGGAAAATACTAACCTGTACCTCATTCTAGTGATGATGTAGGATGTAATGAAGTGGCCCATCACATCACCAATACATTGAAATATTGACTCATCCTAGTATTCCAATAGAAGATATGGTAGTTGAATCCAAGCAAGAGAAGATTTGTTAAGGTCAATAGCAAGATTGAAGCTAGAATTCCAATGGAAAAGAGATAGGGTATGCTTCCTATAAACCCATGGACCCAAAGATAGAATAGAGAGAAAATCTTCAAGAGAAGTAAGCTTAAAGAGAAACAACCCTTTGAACATAGCACACACTTTAACACTACCTTTCAAGATCCATTTAGCTATACTCCATCGCCAAACCATATCAATGGTTGGGAAGAAGGAGAAAAAATTTCCCACTACAGAGTTCTCCATAGATGAAACTATTCTATCAATGGTGGAATCTGTGAGAGAGATTTCAGTATCGAAGAGAGAATTCATAGTTTCAATTTTAGAATGAGTTTTAATAGTGGAAGGACTTTGGGAAGAGTTGAATAAGAAATCCTTCCAACCCTTGGACTCTAGAAAGATAGGAATTATGGGCTCCTCCATAGAGTCCAAAAAAGGGGGAGGGGGTCTCAAGGAAGGCGGGAGTGCATGTGTAGAAAGTAGAGTGTAGTCGGGAGGGGATAGTGGAGGGGGACCATGGGGTACTAATGCAATGCAAAGGAAGAATCTCACTTTCTCAATCTCATTTAGCAACTAAAAACAATCTCTGTTTGATTAGTCATCATTAGTTCACTTTTCCTTTACAAAAATCAACTCAATCACTCAAAGGTGAAATCGGAGTTTTGAATTCTACTAGGACCTTCAAAACACGTTTAACATCATGAAAAAGATTGAATAAAACTAACTTGGCTTCCTCAAATATCAATTGATGATCATTTCCTCTCCAACTGTCCTCAACCTTCCACAAAGGCACATAATGACTTCAAGCACTAACTAGATCTTTTAAGGCACAACCAATCAATTCAATGCATGAGGCATCTTCATTTGAGTTAAAATAGAAAAATAAAACTCTTTACAAGGTACACCCTTACACACAATTCCCATTTCCTTCATTGGCTATCCAAATCCATAGTAACATTCATTCTTGGAACTGTTAGAAGTATCTTTTGACTCAGACCTTAAATTCAGATTGTAATTAGCATTTTGAGTACCCATTTTAGTGTTTTAACACACATCTAAAATTGAGATAACTTTGTTTTGTAACACCATAAAAATAATGATTTTTCTTGCCATTTTAGGCATATTTAGACTTGGATATAGACAAGGCTTATTTATTTTTATGAATTTAAAATCAAACCCACTCAACCACCGCTTGGAACATGTTATTTTAGTCTTGTGCATGCTTTTAGAAACACCAAAATTCCATTTACCAAGGATTTTATGCAAACCCTAAGACTTCACTCACTTGGCTTCTCTATTTTTTAAACTGAGACAAAGTTTACACACATAAATTGTAAACTTACTCAATTTACCCAAAAATTCTATAATGATTCTTTCCACCAAAAATGAGAATTTTCCCATGACTAAAATGCGAGAAACATAAAAACTTAAGTTTTTGTACCCTAAATTAGGGTTTTAGTAGTCTACAAAAAAAAGACAATAACTTGCTTATGTGTAAACCAAATTGCATAAAAAAACATTAGGATGGAAGGTGATTGAAATATCTCTCACTTATAACTAATAAGAAACCACTTCTTTCCCATATAGGGTTGTAAACAACACGAACACAATGATTTTATGTGAAATAATGCAAGAAACAATAACTTTCATTGATCAAAATCTGACTCACAATCACCCACGAGTTAAAAAATACATACAATACCTTTTTAAAGGTATTACAACTTGTCTTTTGAGTTCCTAACTATTCTCCAATGGTTTGAGCCCACTTGAACTTTCATCTTCCAAATGCAACTTTACAACTTTGTAATTTTTCTATGTTTTGAATGACATCTTTTCATCTTTTTTGGAATTTGACACAAAACAATAAACAATGACTCAAATGACCTTGTAATGACCCATAAATGTTCAAAATGAATCATTTAACCTTATTACAATGTAAAGATACCAAATTTGATCGATTTACAAGAATTTTCATGATGGAAACATGATGTAGTCATGATGCTCCTCCATCATTGTCCCGACCAAGAAAATTTCCAAGCCCTCTTTGACTTGATGTAGTCAACAAACCTTCATCCTTTGCATGCTCTGCCTCTAATTGACCTTGGAACTATTCTAAATCTTCTTCACTTTCATCTTTGGCTTGAACTTGTCTATGCAAATCAGCTTCCTATCTTGCTTTCCAGCTGAAATCATATTCATTATGCTTTGGTGCATATCAGTATCTTGTTTCTCCCTTTGTTCTTTGGTCCTTAATTTTTTCTCTGTCCAAAATATTAGCATTACAACGAAATAATACATTGTTTCAACCACATTACATCCATCTTTCTTCAATTCTTTGAAAATCTCCAAAAGCAATTCATCCCTGATCATTTCTTCATCCAATCTTGACACCAACTCAATATCTTCTTCCTCTAAGATCGAGTCCTTTATCTCTGCTTTATCTTCATCCTTGAATTCTTCTTCAGCATCTTGGAACTCTTCTTCTTCTTTCATTGTATTCATTTACCTTTTCCTTCTTTTTACAATCTTCTTTATGAGCCATATAACTCTTTTCTTGATCTTCAAGTGCCAACTTGTCATCTGCTTAATCCACAGTTTCATCTTCATCATAGATTCTTGGAACTCTTTATCCAATCTTCTCATAGCCTACTGTATCTCAGCTATCTCTTTGTCAAAATTTTATTGCCTCTTTATCTTCTTCCTTTCTTCCTCTACCTACAAATTCCTTCTTAACACTTTCATCTTCTAGATGGTCTCTAAGCAAGTCTCTCCTTGCTTCCACTCATCTTTTCTCTTAACTTTCTTTTCCTTCTCTTGGCAGCAACCAGGTTATCTTCTCATCCTACACAAACCACAAAACCACAAAATTTCTCTAGCCCAAATATTTTGCTGAGCTCTAATACCAAATTGATGCAATTCAAAGGAATAATCTCACTTTGTCAATCTCATTTAGAAAAAACTCAAAACAATCTCTATTTGATTACTCATAATTAGTTCACTTTTCCTTCACAAAACTCAACTCGATCACTCAAAGGTACAATCAGAATTCCAAATTCTGGTAGGACCTTCAACACACCTTTAACATCATGACAAATATTGAATAAAACTAACTTGGCTTCCTCAAATATCAATTGATGATCATTTCCTCTCCAACTGTCCTCAACGTTCCATAATGGCACATATAATGACTTAGGGCACTAACTAGAGATTTTAAGGCACAAAAAATAAATTCAATTCATGATACATCTTCATTTGAGTTAACATAACAAAATAAAACTCTTTACAAGGTTTGCACATACACACAATTCCCATTTCCTTCATTGGCTATCCAAATCCCTAGCAACATTCATTCTTGGAACTGTCAAAAGTATCTTTTCACTCAAACCTTAAATTCATACTTTAATTATCATTTTGAGTACCCATTTCAATGTTTTAACACATATCTAAAATTGAGATAACTTTGTTTGGTAAGAACACCATAAAAATAATGAATTTTCCTACCCTTTTAGGCCTATTTAGACTTGGATATAAACATGGCTTATTGATTTTGATGTCTCCAAACTCAAACCCACTCAACCACCACTTGGAACATTTTAGTTTAGACCTGAACATGCTTTTAGAAACACCAAAATTCCATTTATCAAGGCTTTTATGTAAACCCTAAGACTTCACTCACTTAGTTGCTTTGTTTTCTGAACTGAGACACAATTTATAGACATAAATTACAAAATTAATCACTTTACCCTTAAAATCTTGCTCCAAAGCCTTTAGGAAATGAAATTATATCCTATAATGATTCTTTCGACCAAAAATGAGAATTTTCCCATGACTAAAGTGTGAGAAACATAAAAAATTAAGTTTTTGTTTGCCCTAAATCAAGGTTTTAGCAATCTACAAAAAAAAGACAATAACTTGCTCAAGTGTAAACCAAATTGCATGAAATTTTTTTAGGATGGAAGATTATTGAAATATCTCTCACTTACAACTAATGAGAAACCACTTCTTTCCTGTGCATGGTCGTACACAACAAGAACACAGTGATTTTTTGTGAAATAATGTGAGAAACAATATCTTTCATTGATCAAAATCTTATTCACAATCACCCACGAGTTACAAAATTCATACAAGACATTTCTAAAGGAATTCAAACTTGTATTTTGAGTTCCTAACGTTTTTCCAATGGTTTGAGCCCACTTGACCTTTCTTCTTCCAAATGTAACTTTGCAACTTTACAATTTTCCCTCTTTTGAATGACATCTTTTCATCTTTTTTTGCAATTTGACACAAAACAATAAAAAATGACTCAAATGACCTTGTAATGACCCATAAATGTGAAAAATGACTCATTTAACATTATTACATGGTAAAGATACCAAATTTGATCAATTTTCAAGAATTTGCATGATGGAAACATGATGTAGCCATGATGCTCCTGCATCAGGTACCCCCAAGGAAACATCCACCATGTGAATAGGCAGTTCAAAATAGTAGAGTGGGTGGGGGGAGTGGATATTGAAAAAATTCTAGATGGTTAAGGAGAGTCTAGGTATTTTTATTGCATTATCTTGCACCATTTTTCTTGGGGTTTAGTGTACACACACCAAGCCAATTTTTCACCGAGAGCTAAATTTCTAGCTGAAATATTGTGGATACACATACCCCCTTTATGCTTTTCTAAGAATTTTTTTCCTAAGGCAATGAGTGGGATCTTATTCTTATTATCTGTGTTCCCTTTCCATAGAAACCACCTTACCAGCCTTTTTATTTTTGTAATAATGGACTTAGGATCTTTCAAGATAGCCATACAATAGTTTAGAATTATAGATAAAACTACCTTTATCATTAGAATTTTGCCCACTAGAGACAACCATCTGCCCTTCCATGAAGAGATTTTTTGTTGGATGCTAAGAATAATATTTTCCCAATAATATTTTTTTTTGCCACCAATAAATAATGGGATTCCCAAATATTTACAAGGTAGCTCCACTAATTGAAAGCCCAATATCTGCAACATTTTCCTTTTGGTATTTAACTTTGTGGTAAAGATGTATATTTTGGATTTTCTTGCATTTACCTTTTGGAAACACACAGGAATACTTATCCAAAATAGATTTGACTTGTTTTTCTTCTACAATAGAAGCATGATTGAAAATTATAGTGTAATCTACAGAGAGAGAATGAGTGTTTAAATTTTTTGTCTGTGGGATTTGAATACCCTTCCATAAACTCTGTGAGTGCAGCTTATCAATAGATCTACTCAAAGCCTCTACTAAAATAATGAATAAAAAAGGGGATAATGGTTCACCTTAACAAACCCCTTGAGTGGAGTTAAAGACGCCTACATCTATACCATTTATTAACAAAAAATAAAATTACCCCAAAAATACATGAAAGAATCCATTTACACCACCTATGACCAAAACCAAACTTCTTTAGGACTAAAAGTAGGAAGTACCAATTTACCTTGTTATATGCTTTCATCATGTCCAACTTAGTAATAAAGGATGACAACTTGGTAGAATTTATTATATGTAACACTTCATGTGATACAAATTCTCCCTTAGTCATTTCTCTCCTTGAAACAAAACCCCCTTGTTCCTCAGAGATGATTTTGGAAATGAGAGGATGCAGACTTAAATATATTGCCTTTGTGAAAATTTTGTATATTGTGTTGCATAGAGATATGGGCCTAAATTTTGAAAATGATTTAGGTTAGATTTCACCTTTAGAATTATGACTAACTAAGTTACATTGAATTTCTTTAACATCATGCCTGATTTTCTAGAATCTTCCATTTCCCTTAAAAGATCAACACATATAAATTCCTAGCAATTTTGAAAGAATGTTCTTGTAAATCTATCTAGCCCTGCTGCTTTATTTGGGGGTAAAGAAAATACAACTGATTTTATTTCTTCCAAAATGAAAGGCCTTAGAAGTTTCTCATTATCTTCCTGATTAATCAATGATGGAAGGGCACCCCATATATCTTCCCTTTTTGTAATTGTTTATGGAGACTTATTAGTGGGCTCAACAACCAACAAATTTTGAAATAAATTTACACCTTTTGTCTGAATATCTTCCTCTTGTGTAATATTAACACCTATTAAGCTATCGTTGATTGAAAATATTATATTCTTTGCCCTTTTCAATTGAGTAATAATGTGAAAATATTTGGTGTTGCAATCCCCTTCTTTCAGCCAAACCTCCCTTGACTCTTTCCTCCAATAGGTTTCTTCCTTTGCTAATAGTTCTTCCCAATCTACTTACATTTTTTTTGAAATTTACACCATCCAAACCATGAGTGATTATATGATTGCTAACATCAGATATCTGCTTGTATAATTTTTCCTTCTAAATAAAGTTATTCTTGAACACTTGAGCATTCCAAATTCTTACAAAATTGATACATTCTAGAACCATAAACAAAGGGGGCATTTTGCCACCACTATTTAAGAAAAGGAGGAAAATTTGGATGGTGAAGCCACAAAGATTCAAACTTAAAACATGATTTACTCTTTAGTTTTTTCTTATAAGTTGTAATGACCAAGGAAATTGCAAAAGGGTTAAAACCTATATATGGTGAAATTTCATATGATAGACTATAAATACCTGAAAACCAACTTGAGGATGCAAGAAACTTATCCAAATACTCTACTATTTTAAAGTCCTTCCTCTTTTTTGTGTTAGAGTAATAAGTTATTATGCTTAATTAATTATATCATACTAGTTAATTAATTAAGTCACTTATTCCTTTAGTTTCTTAAGCTAAACTTAGGTACATTAATAATTATTTATTAATTATTAAGTGTGCACACTAGGGTTTCATTTAGGGTTTCCCTTTCTCCTTCATAAGGATTGATATCTTTGTAATAACTGAGATTGTAATAATGCATTTTACACTTTGAGGTTTACAGAACTTCTTGTTTGTTCTGAATGTCTTTTGCATGTGATAGGTATCCATTTGCATGTAGGTGATCTTGGTTTCTAACATTTTGTCTATGTGAATCTTCCATTACTTGGATGAACATATAATAAAGCATTATCTTGAATGAAAGTGGAAAAATTATCCATTGTTTTTTTGTGGGGGACATACCCACCTTGCTTCTCCTTCAATGATGTGATTGCATTAAATCCATAGCTATAATTACTTTATCATCTCCAATTTGAGCCAACCCCTCCTATAAATTATCCCAAAGTTGTTTCTTACCTACAATTGAGGAAGGATAATACACATTTAACACCCAAGATTCAAGGTTGAAGTGTATTGCTTTAGCCAATTGCCAATTTTTATCATTTGAGATTATTTCTAACTTCACTCTATTCACATTCCATAAGATAAGGACTCCCTCAGAAGCTCCTTGTGTATGAGAATGGAAATAACTCCATTTCAACCATTTTTATAGAGGAATCAAACACATTATTAGATAATTTGGTTTCTTGGAGAAATGCCATATTAGCCCCACAAGAATCTACTTGTCACTTGATTTGAGCTCTCTTGTTATGGGCATTGATTTCCCTAACATTCCAAGATAGAATCTTCATTATTTTTTAGGAGAGCAACATGCTCTCCTCGACCTCAATTTTTAGCTGGGTATGCAAAATTACTCTTGTCCAAAGTTGATTGTATGTTTTCTTCAATTTCTTCTTGAATCTTGGTTTAGAGGGATTTTCTCCCCCTCTTCCAATGGTCTTTTTGATTTTAGATTCTAACCTAGGAGATTGCGCTATAGAAAGAGTTTTTGTAAATTCATATTCCCCTTCTTCTTTTAGAACCTCTTCTGAAATTTCATTAATTAGCTAGGAACCCACCAAATTTGTTACATTTTCTTCTAGATCTTCCAAATTAAAATTACCATCTATTTCAAGATTTTGGACCTCTTGGCTCTCCTTATTATAATTTTGAGAACCATTTTCCACATCAAGTTTATCCTCTAAATCATAGTTTTTTAGGAGTTGGCTTACTTACACTAACTGTAGAGTTTGCAAACCATGCTTCTTCTAACAAAAATTGATCTTCTAGTGAATCTTGAACCCCCATATCTATGATGGTTAAATTAGAGACATGTTCTTTCATAGAATGGTAACCCATAAGATGTATAGGCTGACCAGTGCTAAATCTGCTAATAACCATAACACTGAATAATTCCCCTAATTTTTGTACTTGAATCTCAGAGGAAAGATGGAGTGATTTCTAGAACAAAACGAGATCCCATTTTTTAATAAACGGGATCCTATTTAGGTTCAAGATCTCAAGCCTAAAATCAAAATGGGATCTTGTTTTTAAAAAAATGGGATCCCGTTTTAAAAAAAATGGGATCTCGTTTACCAATGGTGTCTCGAGCTGACCTTTGGGAAACGAGATCTTGATTTGTAAAAATGGGAATCCTATTTTATAGTGGTTTTTTTTTTAAATAAATGAAACTGTATTTATTTTAGCCTACGCATGTGTGATCTTGATTGAGGAGAGCAAACAAAAACCTCCAAGTACAAACTTGACGCTAAGGTTTTGCATTTTTAACTTTTTTTGAATTTTTTTATTTAAAGTTAGGTTTTAGTATTATTTTTTCAATTTCTATGGAGTTTTTTGCATTTTTATTTATGTGTAATAAAAGAAATGTGATTTGTAGAAATCAAAAGAAAACATGAAATGAAACCCTCAAATATTAAAAAGAAACAAAAAAATCAACCTTAAATCGTAATCAAAGAAAAAAAAAACTTTTGAAACCCTAAATTATTCAATAAAAAAAATTTCTTTTGAAAACCCTAAATTGAAATGAAACAAAAAAATTATATTTGAAAAACCTAATTGCTTTTGAAACTGTAAATTGAAACCAAACAAAAAATTTGCATTTGAAAACCCTAATTTGAAATCAAACCAAAAAATTTGCATTTGAAACCCTATTGAAATCAAACAAAAAAAATTGCATTTGACACCCCTAAATTGAAATCAAACAAATATATTTGCATTGAAAACCCTAATTGCTTCTTGAAACCCTAAATTGAATTCAAACAAAAAAAATTGCATTTGAAAACCCTAAATTGAAATCAAACAATTTTTTTTGCATTTGAAATGTATGTTTCAAAACCAAATCCAAATTATTTGTGATCTTGATGGTATGGAGACAAGTATGTAGGAACGCGTATGGAAGAAATTATTCCATAGATTTAGGTTGATACATAGCAAATTAAGGTCCTTGATATTAACAATGAAATGGGATTTGATAAATATTATACATTTAAATGTGTATTCATTAAGTTAGAGACATGTTGAGACACAATCAATTAAACGTTTTGAACATATAGATATAATTATATTAGAAAACAATATGTTAAACCTTACTTGTGGGACTAGTGGATTGTTAGAATTGATATAAATTATGGGTTTCTATTATGGATCATGCTCAACTAGTTTATGTATTTATTACCGCATGATAAATTAAAAGATCTAAATGTATGCATAATTTATGATGCTTCATTACGTTTTATTGAGATGTTAAATTATTACTTTTACCTTACAATGAAAAAAATTTAACATGTACTTTGGTGTTTAATATTGTTTTCTAATGGCCAATTAAAGGGTAATTGTATGTGGTAACTTAATTGAGTTAATAATATGATCCTTAAATGCATCTATTATGATTCATACTATCTTACAACATGATACTATGTCATAATATGTTACAATTTAAACCATGATTGTTAAACTGAGTAGATAGTTAAATTTAGATAAAGAATAGACACTAAGTTGATCTATGGATGATCATTAACATTTCCTCACTAGAAGAGTAGAGACCTCAACATAATTTTATGATCACTCATATACTAATATGGTAGTGATATATTCTATTTTTATGGATCTTCAATGAGTAAACATATGTGTGAAGCCTAGGCTCAAACCCATGTTTGCAAGGTATCTAGCTAGAGAATTATAAAACTTGGTCCATGAGTTAAGTATCATTACTCAATAATTATATGGGAAAATACTCTTAAAATAACTCTACATTGACTCACCTCTTAAGGGTTTTGTTGACCTTGTTTCCAAGAATAATGTAGCTAGTTTAGGATCAATGAATCATAATTTTTCCCTATGCTTGAATGCTTAACAATCCTCAAATTTACTATGGATGATTTCCTTGATCTAAAGAAAATCAATCCAACTATGGTCATAGGTTATATTTCCACTTCTTTTATTCATAGAATTCGAAGATGATTAGGGAAGGAATATAATTACCAATACTAATCAAGGATTCAATAACCAAATTTTAAGATCTAGCTCCAACAACTTGTCAAGACACATTTTTAGTTTCTCTAAATACATGCATTTCTATAAATTCAAGGGTAGACCATAGAGACTATCCTAAATTGTCAAAAGTGGGCTAATTCATAAACTAATGTTCTTGCATATGTGATGAATCAAAAATATTAACCCCCTTACTTGTCATCTTATTACCCTAAACCCTAAACTAATGTCTTAAAGTGTCCTAATATGAAATTTCTTAATGGGATCAAAGAAGTTCTCAAAATTTGGTGAAGTTGCTTAAGGAAACCAAATATAACAATAATATACATTTAATATTTAGTGATTAAATTATATCCTAGAGCCTTCCCACCTTCCTCTTGTTAGGGGTGTTAAGGCCTCAAATATTTCAAGAGAGGATTCTCATGGAAGGGGAGGATGAAGGATTTGTTATCAACAAGGATTGCATCTGAATGCAAAGCTAGAAAGCTTAATAATCTTGTGTAACATGGAAACACCTTTGAGCCTATGGGTTGGTCATAATGAAGGTGAATATCTAGATTGTGGTTTGGTTCCCCTTTTGATCACCTAGAAACTATTGACTTTGATGGGAAAAGGAAGAAGGATAACCTATTTGGAATGGAAAATTAATCTAGGAGGTGATGCACTGATAATGTAACTAACATTTAGAAATGGCTCACAACTATTCTTCAATGAATCTGTTCACACAACTCAGTTTGGGCAATTTAATCACATAAGTAATTCATAAAAAGGCTTGCAAGATCTGATCCTTTGAAGAAAAACAACGTTTTCACAACTCAAAATGTAAGACAATACAAAGGCACAATATATAACCTGTAATGGTTAACTAATTTTGTGTATAGGTAATATTGAACGAGACAAAAATTTGAAGGTTTTTATCAAAAACACATTAACTTGGCATCAAATCATTCAAAATATGGAAAAACACCTAAAATTGAGAAGGTAACACTTGACTATATGTAAGGATGGAAGGAATCTCTGAAAAAAAGAAGATAAAATAACTTGCTACTGTATCATAATTGTAAAAATAAGTCTAACCTACAAAAATTTCAGCTTCTCTGAATGTGTAAGAGAAGGCAAGAAAGCAAGAAATCAGAAAAAAAAGCCTAAGTCTTTTCTCCTATATATATACAAAAGGAGTCTCAAAGTGCTAAGAGGTGGCACTTGCAGTTAACTACATCTAAAAAAATATCTCCTCCAAGATGATCCATGAGCAAAAATGAAAACCCCCAAAATGAGGGGTCAAAACTAAAGTAATTTGAGCTAAAATAGCCTCAAACTCACTATCACAATCAATTTGACCCAAGTGTACTTCAAACTCACATGAGATAACTGAAAATTAGGACCAAAACTCTCAAGTTTAACTCCTCTCTAATTTTGCATGATTTGGAATTTGGGTGAACAATCTGAATAAATATTAAAGCAATTGATTAAGGATTATTTTAACTTGTGTTATGGATTTTCCTTTATTTTGCATCTTTATATGACATTAATTAAATCAATTTATAATTCAATTGCTCTAATAATGTTTACATTTTCGTTTGAATTTAATTCATGCAAAATTATGCAAGAATTAAGGGGACGACCTTATTTTGTCTAAAATCATGCGAAGCTACCAAAATACCTCAAGGAACTTAAACATTACAAAGGATATTAATATTAGGCAAAAATGTTTAAATCTAAGTGAAAAAATACCCCAAAAGGGGTCGACCAAGCTTAGGGGAAAAATAAAACCCTAAACAATACTTTCATTTTGCAATCTTCGCTTCTTTTGCTCTATTGAGGCAGTCATTTAGGGTTTTAACTAGAGATTTTCTAGAGTTTTCTCTGCAAGATATTGATCCCTACATACCAATTTCATGCAATATTCTTGAAAAAAACATGTGGTACATTTTGTTCTGCATAAAAAAATTTGTGTTCTTCTTTTTCTGAGAAGGAAAATGGTTATTTTTGCAACTATATTTACAAAAGGAAAGATAAAAAGCTTTCCTTTCTCTGTATCTTCGAGCATCTTTCAGGATTTTTATGCAAATTAAATACCCGAGGGTTTACAGGTCGTGAATTCTTTCTCTCTATTTCTAAAGAAGATAAAAGAGAAAAACTCTTTTGCTCTTGAACTGACCCTTGAGAACATTACCAGATTTTATTATAGCTTCATTTCTTTCTTTTGATTGAGGTCCTCTTTTTGCAAGCATGAGGGTTTCTCCTTTTTGTTGGTTGTGGTTTGAGTCTTTACATTCTAGAACCCTCTCTTCTTCCTATTACATGGGTTTTTCCTTTGAAACCCTAGCTTCATTCTCCTGTAGCTTTATGTTTGAACCTTTTCATCTATGGCCGAGGTTTCTTTCTCTAGGTTTCACTTTGTGCAAAAAATATGGGCCCTATCATGACTGTTCCTGAAGATTTTCATCTTTGTAAATCGTGATCTTCATACTTAACTATTCTCCCATTTTTATTTTATGAAAGTGTTTCCCTTCTATTGCTTTGACATGCTATTCTCAACCTTCATATCCCTTGACTATTTCAAACATTTGAGGGCTACTTATCACTATTTTTAGGAAAACCCTCCTTTTCCTTAATGCTTATTCATTGGACTATGAAGACTATGGTGACTGCTCCTTTATATGATATTGTGAATGTTCATTATTTTGTGAGATCTTTGCCTTCTTGTTCAAACCTGGATCTATATATTCCATCTTAGGATCTTTGTCAGTACTTACTAGGTGTACTCAATGTCCTTGCATTGTACCTTCACTGTGTAGTGTGCACACTTTAACATTTTGGTGAAGGAGTTTGGACAATCTAATAGTGCTCCTCATCTAGCAAAGATTTAACTATTACAAGGCCAAGGTGAGTACAAAGGCCTTAACATGCTTCAACAAACCTATTATGATCTAAAAAAACCCTTGATATTGCACAATCTCCTTATGTTGTCCCAATCTAGTTAAGACTACCATAGTTATGCATTGTCTTGACTGTCCCATTGCTTTGCTATTTCAACTTTCTCTATACTTGCATCTATGAACATTTCACCATTTCGAGCATCTTTGAATAACTACATCTCTTGACCCGATCCTCCTTCTAGCACTGTCTTTTACTATTTCAAACAAACATTCCCTACTATTAGGTCTAAAAATATCCTTGATGTACTCATTGTCTCCTCTGCATCTTCTTGAGTCCTTTCTTGGAATTTACATATTCCTATAACCCTCTTCATCACAACCTCTAGAGACTAGTAGATGTTTGCTCATCTATATTTACATTTTGTCCCTTGAAGGGTTGTATTATTACTTAGGTTTAGGATAATCACAATATCCATGTAGGTAGATAGTTCAACATCACTAGATAGGTCAATATTATGCATGGTCAAAATTAAATGGATGAGAGTGATCTTTATGTTATTTTTTTACTTGAAAGCATAAGTGATTCATGATAGTCAAGTCTTAATGGATAGAGGTAGACTCTAATGATT
Organism: Sequoiadendron giganteum; assembly: GCA_007115665.2. Taxonomy (NCBI): domain Eukaryota; kingdom Viridiplantae; phylum Streptophyta; class Pinopsida; order Cupressales; family Cupressaceae; genus Sequoiadendron; species Sequoiadendron giganteum. The sequence goes on along the minus strand of CM021107.1, from coordinate 75,199,780 downwards.
TAAAGGCACATAGGCATGGAAAGAATTTTTTTTCTTGCAGTCTACTTAACTTGACAATAAACTGCCCAATAAACCACCTTACACAAGCCACTTGTTCTCACTGTCATGAGTTTGCATAGCTTATTGGCACATCTTCATAGGATTGGGACAACATAGTGTTGTTGCTTTGATATCTTAGACCTACCTCTCTTGTACTTTAGATTTATATTGTCTCTTTGGAGTTTACAGGGTCACTACTCTATAACTTTATAACACATGTATGATGAATGCCAATAATGTTGCAGCTTTTTTTCTTATTGTTTCATCGCTTTCAATCATTGCACAATAGATAGGCCATTAGTTGTCCACTATTCAAAGTCATACTCCTCGTAATTATCATTGTAGTCTGCAACCAATTTAATGGCACCTTGTCTATCAAGCATTGCATTGAGTGTCCACTGTCATCTACTATATGACTACCCTTATTTAAGTATCCATTATTGACTATCTTTGTGGTTATTCTTGTAATGAATGTTGTGACTTGAAATCACTTTCATTGATGAAAAATACACTTCATATCCCTCTCAAATATCAAGAGGGCAACATCCTGGGCTCAACCCTTGTGGGAGCCCATTTTAATCCACATGCTATGATGTTAGATGAAAAATAATCCATCATTGAAAATTTCACCTATAACTACACAGTGAACAAACATGTTAGATAAAACAATGAATCTTAGAATTTGATGGATATTGATGATGATCTTCTACTTTTCCTTGGTATCCATGATGCTGCAAAACTATTTTAATGCCTTATAAGATTAGAATATATATTTGTTGATGTAGTATATGTAGAGAATATGGGTCATGAGCTCTAACACAACTTTTCTCATCTCTGACAAGCATTTCAAGCAACAACTCAACTTTCAGAGCAACCAAGCGAGAGGGACTAAAGCAAGGATGCATCAGTTCAATTTTGGGGTTTGTCATTCAGACAATGACAAATCCCTACTCCTTGCATTTTCTTTTTTCCTTTTCTACTTCTTCAAATGTATAGTTTTCATCTTCTATCATATTGAAGTAGTTATTCCCATGGCTTGTGTGGAACACCATATATTTGTAATTATAAATAAAAGACATCATTAATGAAAAACTTTGTGCAATATTTTCCCTTGTATACATTTTCATAATGAACTACAATTCATTTGATAATATTCTTGTGCATATGAATGGAACTTTACCATAAAATAATGTGTACCTTTTATCTTTAGTTTGCAAATGCTATCCCAACTCTACCTGATTGAGCTGAAAGAAAAATTAGGTAACAAGATTCTCATGATAAGATCATGCAAGATTATAATATGAATGAGATTTCATGAGAGGTTGGTCAGTCGAAACAAGAGCTATCTCAATCAACTATTCCACAAGAAATGTTGTTTTGTGAAGAAAAAATGGTTTGATAAATGATTCAATGACATTGCACAGTACATATATATAATTCAAAGGCTCTACGTATCTTTTCCATTCCTTTATGAACACTACCTTTTTCACTAACTTGTAAGTCCATTATTCCAAGGGCCACCTAAGCTTCAACATTTTCAGTTTCTATCAAGTCCATTATTTGGAAGGAACTTATTTTGGAAGCCTTTTATGTTTCAAAATGTAACTAACATTGTAGTTATATCATGAGTAGCTCAACCAATAAAAATGTTATAGAACATTGCAAGGTCTTTTGAAGACCCTTTAAAATATTAACTTTTCATAAACACATAGATTTGAGAAAGATAGTGCTTCATTATTTATGGTTTATTTGTAGTTTGACATTGATGTAAAAAAAATAGTTAAAGCTAGAAGCACTATCTTGAACTTCACCAAATTTTATCCCCTTAAGCCATAAAATGTTTTGTCCTAGGACCTCAATTCATAGATCCCCTTAATCCATCCTATTACCCTAAATCCATTATTTTTTCCTGGGACCTTAATTCATAGATCCCCTTAAGCTATCCTATTACCCTAAACCCTAAAACCTAAAGCATTCATTTTGTCCTAGGACCTTAATGAAATTTTGTTGCCTTGGGAAACTTCACCAAATTTTATTCCCTTAATCCATGTCATTGCCCTAGGACCTTACTTCATAGATCCCCTTAAGCCATTGTATTACCCTAAACCCTAAAGCATTCATTTTGTCCTAGGACCTTAATTCATAGTTCCCCTTAAGCCATCCTACGAGGACCCTTTAAAAGCCAACATAATTTATCCCACTTTGATGTAAATTTTAATGAGATTTCACATCACATTAACAATTAATTATTTTTTCATTCAAGTAACATGCCTTAGACATAAATGAGGCTTACACATTTTATCATTTGTATTCAATTAGGCCATTTATATTGAATGGTTTAAGGGGATTTTAAAACATGTATCTTACATTTTGAAATTACAAATATAATGAAAGTTCACATATATATTAGAGATCATGGATCAATTCAATAATGATGATATTCGTAATACACTTCCACACCCTCCATCTCCACCACCTCCACCTCCACCTCCACCACTTGAAACCAATGGTGCTCACTTGCAATCATAGATCAATGGAAATGTTAGATCCATTTAGGATCAAATCAACGCTATTCAAAATGAAGAATGCATTGCACCACATTTGAGGCGTTTTCCATGTACAATGCAAAATGTTGTTGATGTTGTTAGGTCCATGGATGTGGTCTTAGATGAGCATCAACGATGGCTAGAGGAGAGGAGAAAGTATGATTCTAAAAAGGAAAACACAAAGAAATAAAGAGATGTAGTAGAGAGCCACACCACTTTATTAAGACAATGATCTTCTATTTATAAATTTATGAATTTGGTTGGATGGATATTTTTAGTGATGAATTTATGAATTTGGTTGGATGGATATTTTTAGTGATGAATTTATGAATCTAGTTGGATGGATATTTTTAGTGATGAATTTATGAATCTGGTTGGATGGTTATTTTTAGTGGTGAATTTATGAATTTGGTTGGATGGATATTTTTAGTGATGAATTTAGGAATTTGGTTGGATGGTTATTTTTAGTGGTGAATTTATGAATTTGGTTGGATGGATATTTTTAGTGATGAATTTAGGAATTTGGTTGGATGGATATTTTTAGTGATGAATTTATGAATTTGGTTGTGGAATGGATAGTTTTTAGTGATGATTTATGAATATAATAGTATTTAATGATGAATTTATAATAGTATAATTTATGACTACTATCATAATTTCTCCTATTGGAAAAATGTAATTTACATGCCTTAGACATAAATGAGCTTTTTGTGAATGTTTTAAGTTTAATTTTAGTATGTACACATGTATTAAACTTAAATAGTTCTAGATCTTAAATTTTGAAATTTGTATGTACACATGATAAAGTTGAATGATGTATGCATGCAGTATACATCCTATTTTTTTATTTTAAAAATGTATGTATCTTAAATTTTTGAAATTTGTATGTACATGCTCAAGTTGAATCAATGAATGTATGTGTATGTATATGTATATACATCCTATTTAAACGAATTTGCATGTACGTTTAAAATTTAACCATTTCTTGTAATTTTGTAAGTTCTTTTGTTAATTTTGTATAATTTAATGCAGGTTCACTTATATATATATATCATGTATCAATTTGATATTGATGATATCATTAATCCACCCCCTCCACCTCATAACATCCCACCTCCACCACCTACAAGATTCAATGAGGCTCACTTGTGAGCATGGATAAATGAAAAGGTTGCATCCATTCAGAATCAAATCAATGCTATGAAAAATGAAGCATTGATTCCACCACATGTGAGGAATTTTGCATCTATGATGCAAAACATTGTTGATGTCATCAGGTCTATTGATTCTGACTTAGATAGAGATCAATGAGATAGGGAGGATATGAGATGATTTTATTCAGATGGTCTTTCCTATAAATAAATTTTGGACCTAAAAATAACAAAATCCCATCTAGCGCCTTTTTTTATCAACCCTAACACTCACCAACCCATTCCTGCATCTAAATTTAGAATATCCATGAGGTGGTGCATTCATCCACAAATGGCTGCACATTTTTGCAAAATTGATGGTGGATGGTATTTGACCATCCACCACATGCTAATTTGGAGGTTCCTTTATACTTTTTGAGGAAACTATATATAGAGCTTTTCTTGGGGAGAAACTTAATTATTTTTATTTTAAATCATTTTAGGGTGTTGGTGGTGACTCACCACAATAGAGGTTAGGGGCACGATTTATCCCCAATGCCCCATGCATGCACAAACTCTTGTTTCTCCTCTTGCTCCTACCATTACTTCACCTATGCATCAATGTGTGGTGGTATCTGGATTATGATCCTTGAGTATGCTCACAAGAAACCTTGATGAGCATACTTCTCCATTGATGATTGGGGAGCCTAGAGACCGCGATGATGGAGGAGAATTCTATGGAGTTGATCCTAGTACTACTCCACGAGTGTCATCATCTATGCTATGGGCCTGATTAGGCTACACCTAGTTTGGGTGCACATAGAGATTCTTGTGGATCATCTGGTCACATTAGTTCATTCGTAGAATTTCTTATGGTGGAGCATCACCCTGCAAATAGTGCGACACAGGTATAAATATGCATCTACATGTTGAATTTATAAGAATTTCAATGAACATATATATCAAAAAACAATTAAAATGTTTTAACAATCAAACTATTTGGTGTAGATGACACTGACCATAGGGGAATCATTGGCCCCTCGAGTACATATGTCAATTCTAGTGCTAGTCAGCAACCCTTATGGGGTATTTTGATTTCAATTTTTTAAATTATATGTGAAATAATTTTTTAACTTTACTTTTTAATTTGTAATTCAAACATGAACATATGTTTTAAATATTTAAGTTGGTTTAGGGGACTCAATCGACTTCCACATCAATTCCACCTAAGGGTTTATCGAGCACTCATCCATTGTCAAGCATCTAACATCAGGTGTAGGTACATTCATATTGTAAATTATTTAACTTATTACTATACTTACAATTATGAATTATGAATTCACTATATATCAAATGTGCATACATGCACGCAAATATTATAAGCATTATGTCTATATGTATGTATAGGTTGACACAACAATGAGAATGGGGATCAGATAGACATTTTATGTGGTGGAAACTCAAGAGGCATCTGAATTTCAGGTTGTTTTAAAAAATTTCTACACAATGTATACACACTTGAATATATATATTTTAACCTAATTCAAGTATACGTGCTTTAAATTTGACCTTGTAGGACTTTGTTAGTGCCACTTTCAACCTTGATGAGGTCACATCACCTCAACCAGGACATGCAGAGCAGCCAAATATCATGGTAATTTAATTTTTTTGTTATATTTAAAGTCAATTACATTGTGAATAAATTAAATTAAATTTTAAATTGAATAATATATATATATATATATATGCTCATACATGTTTAAGTCTTTTTCTTTTATAGCATGAGACACATCCGGTAGCTGAGCATGTAGAGACAGGTCTTGGAACAAAGGGTGCACAGCCAATTATGGTACAATTTAAATATGGTAAATTATAAATTAAATTGAATTAAATTATTTTAATTGTAGAATTACATCTAATTTCAACTTTCTTTCTCTTGATATGTAGATTGATTCAGAGCATTTAGAGACACGTTTGGGTGCACCGAAGCATGTAGATCCATATATCATGGTAATTTAATTTTATGATGAGTTATAAATTATATTATCATTAAATCATTTTTAATCTTCTTACATCTGATTTTCATATTTCTTTCTCTTGTACAAAGTGGTTCAGGTCATCCAGGTAGTTTGCATGGTGTGAAGAGGTCTCTTGATTATATAGATGTTACGAGTTAGATGATTTCATGAGTTGTATTTGATTATTTCATGGACTACATATTTGGTTTCTCATGGACTTAATATATTGTTTCATGAATTTTCTTTCATGGGTTGTACTATGATGGACTTAATATATTGGTTTCATGGACTTAATATATTGTAAATCATGGACTTTATTATTGTTTAATTTTAATTTACACATTCATTTATGCATTTTATGTGAAATTTTAATATGTAATTGATAGGACATATTTGTACTTTACAAAAGATTCATAGTCAAGACATTAATAGGACATTAATGTGAAATTAATCACAAATATGAAATTAAAGTTGAAATTAATAGGACATTTCAATATTTGTACTTTACAAAATATTCATAGTCAAGACATTAATAGGAAATTAATGTGAAATTAAATACAAATATGAAATTAATAGGACATTTCAATATTTGTACTTTACAAATTTAGTGATCCATAGCCAAGGAAATAACTTATCAAAGAAGTATAAATGATATTATTAAGTATAATTAAGGAGATGAAATACTTCACATTTTATACATTTCAGACACTTTGCGGCATAATTTCTATCATTTTATAGGGAGACAAATAACTTATCAAAGAAGTATAAATGATATTATTAAGTATAATTAAGTATAATTAAGGAAGTGAAATACTTCACATTTTACACATTTCAGACACTTTGCAACATAATTTCTATCATTTATCATAATTTCAGACACTTTGTAGATAATTTCTATCTTTTCAGACGTCTTAAGGGGATCAAAGAAGAGTATAATTAAGTATAAATATTAAGTGATATAAACAAGTATTAGAATTTAGGGTGATTCATCATAAAAAATGATATGATTAAGTATAAATATTTAGGATATGTCCTAGTAGGATGTCTTAAGGGGATGAAATACTTCAAAGTAAATTTCTCATATTTAATCGTAATTGATATAATTAACTTAGAATTTAGGATGGCTCATCATAAAAATCACATTCTATACATTTAAATAGTGTCAATGTTTATTTAATTCATGTCGTAATATGATGTCTTAAGGGGTCCTAATAGAATGTCTTAAGGGGTCCCAATATGATGTCTTAAGGGGATCCAAATAAGTTCTCAAATTTTGGTGGTTGCCCAAGGCAACCAAATTTAACAATAATATACATGATATTTAGTGATTATATAATCAAATTTAAAGTTTCAAAGTAGGAAAATATGCATAATTAACAAACAAAATATATAGAATATTGATTTTGATACATAAAAGTGTAGAGTATAATTGTGTATGTACATGTATACAAATTTGAACAAAATGTGTAATTATTTAATTATGTATGTACATATATGTCCTCTCAAAATAATGTTTACAATATTTTGCTTTGCCATCTCAAGAAAATCTGAAACTTGTGCCTGGAATGTAGTAGGTCTTCATGCCACCTGATATCAAAATGATACAAGGAATATCAATGAAATCATCAAAGCATGTATTTTAATTTATATAAGACTATCTACTTGTACACAACTCAAATACCTATATTTAAAAGTATTCCACACATGTGTGTAGGTTGAATCTGCATCCTCTCCTTTTTGTTTCAAAGTATGAGATCAATGTGATAATGGCTTAAGGATACAAAAAAGGATAATAAATAAATATTAACTATTAATGTACAAGAAATATCAATATATAATCAAAGCATGTATTTAAATATAATTTAACTAATAATTACCTATTTTTACCAAGTATTCCATGTTGTCTAGGTTGAATCTGCATGGACTCACCTTTTTTTCTCAATGTATCTGATGAATTTGTGATGATGGCTTAAGGATATAAAAGGACAATTTAAATAAATTTCAACTAATAACACACAAGAAATATATGTATTTAATCTATTTAAAAGGATAATATAAAACTAAAACTATATTTACCTATATTTACTTATTCCATTGTACCATTTGTGTTCTCTTTTTTTTGCAACGCATCTATGATCATGCTCTTCAATAGAAATTGTTCATAGCTCTTTATTTGTAGGTCTTCAATTATACCTTGATAGCTTTATATTTTTTTCCACCACCAAATGTGAGTAGTGTATAATCTTTTTATGTGTTTCATAATCTTTGAATGCATGAAGACCATTTTTCCTTATTAGGTATTTGTGTAGCCAAGTGTCAACAACCACTATTGATCCTTATTAAGGGGATCAAATAAGTTCTCAAAATTTTCTTACAAGGATCTAAGAAGTTCTCAAAATTTTCTTAAGGGGATCAAAGACTTGTTATCAAAATTTTCTTAAGGGGATGTCCTAAGGGGATCACTGTACTTGTTGGATAATGATATATATCATCATCTTCTTGAGGTACTAGTAACTTATGTTAGTCTCCACACAACAAGCCAACCAATATTCCATTTCCTCTTCATTCCCCTTAGGTGCAACAACATCATACACATGTACTACAAAGAAAATTTGATTTAATAACTTGCACATGTCCATATAAATTGACCAATCTACATACATCCATTCATATGTATATAAATAAATAAAAGTATTATAAAATAGTAATAAAGTGAAATAAAATGATATAAATTGAATTAAATTACCTTCTTGTACAAGGTCTGAAACACAGTCATAGTTTTCTGATGCAAACACTTGATCATTGTCTTTAATTTTTGTTTCATATTTATCATGTGATTATGCAGCTGACAATGATATTTTCTTCCACTCTTCAACCCATTCTGTATTTTCACATGCTTCCCAATATCCTGATACAAAACTAACAAAAACATGCAAGATCCTTTGTCTCAATAGTCCATGTTCTTGCATTCGAACTCTTAAATGAATGCCATTTAGTAGATCCACTGATTGTCTCATAATCAAGTCTACGTAGAATTTTCTCTTCTTCAACCAGCCAAAATAATCAATGAATTGTAGAGTAATCGCTCAAACCAAGTGTAGATAATATTGTATTGCACCAATCCACAATCCCACATCCATCTTTAAATTTTACTGCATCCTCAAATGTCAATTGTTCTCTAGTAAGAACTCTTTTTAACACATGCACTAGCTCCATCATGTTCTCCTTTACCATGCCCAGCTTCAAAAAAACTCCACATATGTTGGACATTATGTTCCTTGTGAACCCTACTTAACCAATAGAACATTCGAGCATTCTTGAATTGTCCCATACACGTATCTGACCATATGAGATGTTCTATCATTTGGATTCCTCTTTCTCTTAGATTTGTATAAAATATATTGAAATAGTATTGAACAAACTCTGATGAGTGTAACCGCTTGTCACTCAAATAGAAATGATACTCCCTCAAAACTTTTCTATCATCCTCTATGCTATCATCTTCATGTCTATAAACAATATGAACAAACATAGCCACTTGCACTAAATTGTAATATTGTGATTGGATTTCCTCCTGTCGAGCTAGAGTATGGTTTTTCACAAAATCAACCACTGATATTATAGTACTTGATTAGTTGAAAAATGGATGCTCTAGGGTTTAGGACATAGAACACAACTTTTATCTAGCTAATATTCAAGGATGCCCTAGAGATCTCAATCCAAGGATGCAAAGGGGAAAGAGATCTACTAAGGGACTATCCTAGGGGTTGATTAATGATGGAAGATGGGTTCACCACCAAGCTAGGGCTTGGAAAAACAAATGAAATGCAAGATCTAATGACAAACCAAGTCATGAATGAAACTTGAATGTTTGACCTAGAAATTCATATAAATCAGAACATAAAGCTATAAAATCAGAAGTGTGCACCTAGGAACTTGTAGAGGCTTGAATGAAGAATTGAAATTTTGAATAACCTAAAATTTAGACCTACTAGGACTCATTCACCATTTTGGGCGAATCAGTCCCAGATCAGGGTTTTTGCATAGGAACAAGTTTCTAAAAAAGGGTATGCGAAATTACAAAAATCTCAAAATTGACCAAAAATAGGACTCACTCACCAATCTAGGAAAATGAGTCCATTTAGGATTTTTTGGAGCTTTAAAATCTAAATCTTTCCTTCAAAGTCTGCTCTTTCTATTCCTCTTTGTTTCTAGATCTAAAACTCTGATTTCAAACCTGTAGATGAATTTTTGGTGAAGATTATGACCTTGCAACAAGAAGAAAACTCCAAAAACTTTCTCCAATCTTGTAAACTAATCTACAATGATCCTTGAAGTCTTCAAAGCACCTAGATATGAAATTACACAAAGAGAGAGAAAAAGTGTTGATTGTTAGGGAATAGGGGTTTGCCTTAGTCAAACCCCTTGTAGGTGATTAAACCAAATGATGATACAATGAAATGAAGGCATGAAACATGACACAAAGAACATGAATCATGGAAAAAAATACCTTGAATGATGTCTTTTAAATCTTCAAGTCAACATGAAATGTGCATGAAGGGTGTAAATCTTGATCTTGACAATAGGTGTAGAACAATGCTTGATCTTGGATCTTCAATGCTGCATCACAACACTAGCTCAATACAATGCTTGATGCTTGATATCCTTGACATGATGATGGATCTTGAATTTTTATAACAATTGATGAAGAATTCTACCCTTGAATGCCTTAGAAATGATCTTGAATGCTCTCTAGATGATCTTGTGAAGTCTTGGAATGCTTAAATCTTAAGTACTTGAATCAATAACATGAATGCATAATGAAATAATGATTTGAGACCTCATTTATATAGGAATTAAATCTAATATCCCATGTATTAGATCCCAAAGGCTGACATACATGAAATTTGAACTTAAAACCTTGAAAATAGGCCAAATGAGACTCATTCACCAAGCTGGGTGAATGGGTACCACTTCGATGGGACTCATTTTCCCAAAGTAGAAAATTGGTCCCACAGGGCCTATTTTGATTGCTAAAGTGTTGGGGAGTGTGTAAATTAAGGTTATATGTTGATCTTGTCAGTTTTTTTTTATTGAAATATGCCTTGGGATGCATAATATAGGGTCTTAGGGGCCTATTAATGATGATATTAAGGTCATAAATGTAAGAGGGCCCAAAATACAATGTGAAAGTGTAAATAAATACACTTTAAACAACACTAAATTAAGGCAAAATTGGGTCTATTTAGCTTAGAAGGGCCCTAAATCCCATGTGAATGTGTAAAATACATTACAACACTAGATTAGGTCCACTTTAGTTTACAAGGCTCTTAAATTTAATGTGAAGGTTTAAATAAATATATTTTATAACATCAAATTAGGGTAGAGTTAGGTTTATTTAGCTTAAAAAGGGCCCAAGACCTAATGTGGATGTGTAAAACACCTCACAACACTAGATAAAGGCAACATTAAGTCCAATTTATCATTAATTTTTCTAAATTAAGTGTGAAAATGTACACAACGACATTTTTTGACACTACATTTAGTCCCCACTTTAGTGAGAGGATGAACTTGCTTCAAACTCATACTAAGGTAGAAATTCAAGAGGGGTCCAATCATACCAATATGTATGGTCTAGGATAACAAAGATCAAGGAGGTGGTCAAGCCCCCAAGATCCAAGATCCTACGTCAAGCCGACATAAACACAAAAAGGACATGTACAAGGTGTATAATATGCAACATCAAGATACACAAACATGCAATGTCAATAACTAAAAGAAAGAAAAATAATAAAAAGAAAAAATAAAAATGAGGTGGATTAGATCTAAGTTGTTTGTCCAAAAATGCATGCTCACTCTAAGGAAATGGAACTTCAGGCTGTCTGCTGGGTGAGTATCCAAAGGGTGGCTTAGTGAGAAAGTCATGCCTCTGTATCAGATTCTCACCATATAATGAGAAATTCATGCCCATGTTTAGGATTATCATCATATGTTAACCATACCAAAGCTATACCTCCTAATAAATTTGATAAGGTGCAAAATAATGATCTTCGAGTGTCATGAGACAAGAAAAACTTCGTATGCTTGGAGCTCATGAACAAACTGATGTTGTAAATAAAAAATAGTGTAAAGAATTTTCAAAGGGATTTTTCTTAGTTCGAGTAAGGTCTCTTCTTAGGGAACATTGTGCCTAATGTCTCCAAGAGAGGGAAATTCAAAGAAATATCATTCTTTTTGAGGAAATCAAGCCCAATGCCACCACCAAGAAAAGGACGCATCAAAAAAAGAAAGATATCGCACAATGAAATATGAGTGTTGATGTATGCCCCCACTTTAAAGCGGTTGCTAGAACCATTACTGTGAGAAATTGCTTTAAAGTAGAAGAAGACATGAGAGCCTATTTAGAAACCACTATTCCAAGTCATATATTTCTGAATCGAACTACAACATAGATAAGTATGTCACATGTGAGTCTATTTAAGGCCTGTTATCTACGTCCCAAGCTTGCTCTTATATGTATATGAAAGTTGGTCAACTAGCCAAAAGAGACAACGACAAGTGACATAAAAGGACAATGATAAATAAACCTTTACCCCCACTTAGTGCAAGACAAGGATGAGTTGAATAGGATGAGAATAAGTGTTAATTAGAGGCACTAGGTACTTCAATACAAGGAAGAGCACCACAATCCCTAAAATGTTGAATTTTGTTACTCAAAGCCTTAAATTCATTAGTAACATGATCGTGAACTCTATAATATACACAAAATGAAGTCTTGTTGTAGAATTTCTTTCAAGTTCTTGGAGGGAGATATATCAAATGATCTTGGAGGAGTCTCAATAAGATACTCTCTTGATCAAAAGTAGAGGATGTTTCATTATTTTGCGACAAAGATATCTCTTGCTTAGTACAAGATGTCATACTTACACAAGACTCTTTAGATTGCAAGATTTTTTTCTCTCCTTGAAACGAGGATGTAAAATCTAAAGAATCCAAATCATTAGTGTTTTTCAAGATGACATTGACATTAAGTGAATATTTCTCTATTTCTTTTGTTTCTTTCAAAGGATAACAATCAAGAACACTAATGTCTATCAGTTCGGGATGCACTAATGTTAAGGTTGGCTTAGAAGAATATTTTGTAAGAGTGTTGATATTAAGTGAAGGCTTTTTTTTTTCTTTCGAGGGATAATAACCAAGACAACTAGTATTTTCTTGTGTGTTAGGCTCTATAGGGTTACAAATACCTTGTTCTCTAGCACCACATCCTTTTCCACTATACCCAAGTTGTTTCATAAGTTCATAACCTTTTCCATAAATATTTTTCATCGCTTTTGGATCTAGTGGTTCATAATTAGCTTCATCAAATGTTGTTGTGTAATTTGTGGTCTTTTATTCTAAAGTGGTTGAGGTGGATGCTTTCGAAGCATCTTCTAAATTTTGTGTTGACATTACTGCTTTTTCTTTTCCATTTTCAAAGTCTTTGTTTATGATATTGTATTTTCCCATGAATGTAGGTTCGAAGTCTAAGGAACCCCAATCATCTTCTAATAGCTTTGTGACTTCCTCAATGTGTTTTTATTTGTATTTTTTTTGCATGTGTTCTACTTGTGTAGTTGGTATCAATTTTTCTAAAGGATTCTCCTTGTTTTTCTCAATGTTTAAACAACTGTTTGGGTCAATGTTAGCTTCGAGTGTAAACTTTTTTGTTGTAGACATACGTAATTACACGATGAAGAGTAGAAGGAACCCAATTTATTGTGTTAATCCATGGTATACCTAATATAGGTTATATGAAATATCATGAGGCATAACATGGATCAGTGTTTCTAATGTGGCCTTTCCAGCTGTAATAGGCAAAGTGATCACACCAAGCAATTGTTTTCCTACATTATCAAATCCCTTGATAGATAAAATGTCAGGTTGAATCTTTTATTTTTCCACACCAAGCTTATCCAAAATGGATACACTACACACATTAATAGTGGAGCCATTATCGACGAGAGTTTTCTTTATTCCCAACCTATTATGGATAACTATTATCACAAAAGGATCATTTTGTTTTTGCACTTCCAAAGGAGGTAGCTCATGTTGATGGAAGGTAATGTCTACATTAACTATATTCATTCCTTTTATGAGAGCTGCCACATCATTTTCATTTGTACCAAAGGGAACTATTACTTGTTGCAAGGCAGTTTGAACTATAGTGTGATAATTAGGTGAATTCAGAATTAGGTCCCATGGGGATATCTTTGGAGGAGTATTCTTAAGTTGTTCAACAAGATCATACTCCTTCCCACTATGCGAAGTTGAATGAGGAGAACTAGGCAAGATGGGATTAGGCAATGGTAAGGTTGTTGAAGGTGTTTGTATTGGTTGTGGATTGTTTCTAATGTTATATGTATGAGTAATGATATTATGACTCGGATAATTTAAAACATTGTTCTTAGGTGGGTAAAGGATAAGTTCAGGTTTTTTTTGTGTTTGCGGTTTGTGAGAAGGTGGATAAATAATTAGAGGAATTTTAGGATTTCCCACAAGGTATGTATGAGGTCCATTAATCAAGGGGGATCTAATGGAAACTTGTGCATTCATAACCTCAACAATTTTAGCTAGATGTATTTCTATCAAAGGAAATCTAGTGTCATCTTTTCACCATCATCTAAGGAGTCCAAATTACTATTGTTTGAAAGATATGTGTTAATGTTGTCATTTTCTTGCACCATGCTATCCTTCTTAGAAGAAGATTTTTTAGAAGAACTACAAGCTTGATTTTCATGACATTCAAAGGTTGGTTCTTCTAAAATAACTTCATCGCAAGTAAGGGAGTTATCAATGGTTAGATTGTCTTGTTTATCAATAGTGTTTTCCCTAGGGGAAGAGAGGCAACTAAGATTCTTGTGACCCTTATTGCTTTGATCTTCTACCATCGAAGTATCTTCCTCACAACTAGGAAAGATACTAGGAGAAGGACAAATTCCTATGATTTCATTGTTGTTTTCTAAGGTCTCATTCTCTTGTGCCATACTATCTACCCTAGTAGGAGAGATTGTAAATTTTTCATCACATTTTGTGGTTAGGATTTGTAAAGTAACTTCATCACAAATAGGGGTGGCATGAAGAGAAGGAAAAATATGATTTTCATGTTTTTCAAATAGATCTTTCCAAATGGTAGGAGGATTAGGGAAGGGAGGAACAAAATTCTCATGACTATCAATAAGTGTATCTTCTAACACCAAATTATTTTATTTGGCTCGAGGAAGGATATTAGAAGGAAAAATTTGATTGTCATGTCTCCTTATGAGTTCATCCTCTTTCACTTAAATATTCTCATAAGAAAAGGATGAATGGAGACTAGGTAACGTGATGTTTAGAAATGTGTCTATGATCTCATCTTCTTGTTTTCTAATATCTTCCAAAGGGGGAGGAGGAGAGGGACAATCAAGACTCTCAATGTTTGTATCTTCTTTCACCAAGATACCTTCATCACTAATAGGAGAAATATCAGGAGAAGAACAAGTATGATTGTTTATGCTTGCATACTTATTTGTTATTACATTCTTACAAATCTGATAGATGTTAGGAGGGTATCCAACATGCTTATCAAATTTTTTACTTTTCTTTCCTAGATTATGCTCATGAGTAGGGAAAATAGAATCATACAAACCATTTGATATTCTAGAAACACTAAATTCTTGAAAAGGAAACATGCTAACATGAGAAATTAATCTATCTAATGCAATGTTTATGAAATGTAAACAAATATCCTACAGATTTGAAACTTTTAATACTAAAATGATTTTTGAAATGCTTTAAAAATGACTTCACTACATGGATGATTTGACCTAGATTCATAAAATAGATATTCCTGAAACTTTCCAGACATACTATATGTTATCAACAAGATTAGGAAGCACTAAAATGAGGTTTTAAATGCTTTAAAAGGTAGTTTAAAATCTAGACTAGGATTGATTCGCCTAGAGGGGCGAATGAGTCCTAGTAGGGTTTTTTCAAAATTTTCAAAAAAAATTAAGTGATTTTTATGCTTTTTACTTTTATGATCTATAAGCTAAATGCAAATGTAGATTTTATATGAATTTTAATTATTTGAGATGCAAAAATGCAACCTAAATGTAGTTTCACTAATGCAAAAATTAGAAACCATAGAATGCAAATTAACTAATGCAAACTCTAATGCAATGTTAATGCAAGCAAGATCTAGGATGATGTTGAACTCCAAACCAGAATTATGATGTTCTAAATGTAGGTTCACCAAAATTATTAGTGGAAAAATAGATGCTATAGGGTTTAGGACAAAAAAAACCACTTTTCTCCAACTAAAATTCAAGGATGCCCTAGAGATCTTAATCCAAGGATGCAAAGGGGAAAGAGATCTACTAAGGGACTATCCTAGGGGTTGGTTAATGATGGAAGATGGGTTCACCACCAAGATAGGGCTTGGAAAATCAAATGAAATGCAAGATATAATGACAAAACCAAGTGATGCATGAAACTTGAATGATTGACCTAGAAATGCATATAAATCAGAACAAAAAGTTGTAAAATCAGAAGTGCACACCTGGAAACTTGTAGTGGCTTGAATGAAGACTAGAAATGATAAATAACCTAAAATTGAGACCTATTGGGACTCATTCACCATTCTGAGTGAATCAATCCTAGATTAGGGTTTCTGCATAGGAATAGGTTTCTTAAAAAAGGTATCTGAAACTGCAAAAATATCAAAATTGACCTAAATTGGGACTCATTCACCAATCTAGGAAAATGAGTGCATTTAGGGTTTTTTGGTGCTTTAAAATCTAAATCTTTTCTTCAATTTTTTTCTCTTTATGTTCCTCTTTGTTTCTAGATCTAAAACCCTGATTACGGACTTGTAGATGACTTTTTGGTGAAAATTATGACCTTGTAATGGGAAGAAAACTCCAACAACCTTCTCCAAGATTTTAACCTAATCTTCAATGATACTTCAAGTCTTAAAAGCACCTAGATCTACAATTACACTGAGAGAGAGAGAGAGAGAGAGAGAGTTGATTGTTAGGGAGTAGGGGTTTTCCTTAGTCAAACCCCTTGTAGGTGATTAAACCAAATGATGAGACAATGAAATGAAGGTATGAAACATGAAACAAATAACTTGAATCATGGACAAAAATACCTTGAATGATTCCTTGTAGATGATGTCTTGTAAATCTGCAACTCAACATGAAATGGCCATGAAGGATGTAGATCTTGATCTTGACAATAGGTGTAGAACAATGCTTGATCTTGGAACTCTAGTGCTACATCACAACACTAGCTCAATAAAATGCTTGATGCTTGATATCCTTGACATGATGATGGATATTTAATTGTTTCAACAATTGATGAAATTTTTTTCCCTTGAATGATTAAATCTTGAGTACTTGACTTGATAACATGAATTCATAATGAAATAATGGTTTGAGACCTCATTTATATAGGAAATACATCTAATATACTGTTTATTAGATACCGAAGGCCGACATACATGAAATTTGAACTTAAAACCCATATTTTCTCACTTAAAACCTGGAAAATAGGCCAAATGGGACTCATTTGCCAAGCTGGGTGAATGGGTCCCACCTGGATGGGACTCATTCACCCAAAGTAGTGAATGAGTCCCATAGGGCTTATTTTGATTGCTAAAGTGTCGAGGAGTGTGTAAATTAAGTTTATATGTTGATCTTGTCAGGTTTTTTTATTGAAATATTCCTTGGGATGCATAATATAGGGTTTTAGGGGCCTATTAATGATGATATTAAGGTCATAAATGTAAGAGGGCCCAAAATACAATGTGAAAGTGTAAATAAATACACTTTAAACAACACTAAATTAAGGCAAAATTGGGTCTATTTAGCTTAGAAGGGTCCTAAATCCCATGTGAATGTGTAAAATACATTACAACACTAGATTAGGTCCACTTTAGTTTACAAGGCTCTTAAATTTAATGTGAAGGTGTAAATAAATACATTTTACAACATCAAATTAGGGTAGATTTAGGTTTATTTAGCTTAAAAAGGGCCCAAGACCTAATGTGGATGTGTAAAACACCTCACAACACTAGATCAAGGTGACATTAAGTCTAATTTATCATTAATTATTCCCAAATTAAGTGTGAAAATGTACACAACGACATTTTTTGACACTATAGTACCAATTGGAAATGTGTTTCTACATGTGTGAAATTAGCCATCAAGCCATCAAGCATGTTGAGAGTGTGATATATTTTGGTACAATGTTATTCTTAAATTCTGATATGAATACATGTACACTAACTTTTTTAGTAACTAAATCACAACGCTTTCCAATTTTTCCATATTTTAAAACTCTTAAGAATGAAAGATTGCCACAACTAGTGCATTGTCCAGAAATACAAGAACTTAAATAAAATAATTTCCCATTAGATCTTTCACAAAAATAACTTGATGTAAACTCCATTATTGTTTCAGGTGGCATATTAATACCACATTCCTACATAATCATGTTAGTATGCAAAGTACAACGTATATATCGAAAAACATCATTTAAATAATGAAATTGAACATGTTTTTTACAACAACAAGATATTCGTTACTTATTAATTATTACATACCAAGGTTTACATTTTTCAAAAGACCTTTGACTTATTTTAATATTACCAGGTAACACTAAATCACCACAAATTTTTCTATAAAATTCAGTTTGTGTTGTATCTAATAGGTGTTTTGGATGAGGATTGTGAATTTTGGGCCCCACTCTTAATTTTAAAACATCTCTAGCATTAGATGATACCCTAGTATTATCATGCCAATATTTTTCAATCAAAGATTTGATTTCCACATTCAATGTCATGTCCAACCTCGAGAGTTGACCAGTAAAACTCCAAATTTGGTTGATTGGATCATTTTCTATACTTTCTCTTCTTCTTGCCACTCTTAACAATGTTTTAGGATGTATTTTTATAATTTCACTAATATTACTTACCATTCTTTATTCAAAGTTGTTTTATTAACTACAACAATTGTTATAGCTCTTCTTGCTGCATTCTTATCTTTAGACCAACTATTTTTTCCAATAGACTCAATGGCACTAGCAACAATAGACATAGAATGTTTTAGTGATTGATCTTTTCTTCTTGGTTTAACAAAAATGCCTTAACTTTTTCATTACTTTTCTCATTTTCCACATTCTCATCAATTGCATCATTAGTTGACATTGAAATGAAAGTTTTTTATGATAAAATAGTTCTTTGTATAATCTATTGGCATACATTCTTATTTGTCTCCAACAAATCTTACCAAGAAGATTATCCAAAACATCACTTTCATTTTATTTTTTTAAATAAATATTTTCAACATCACATCCTGGATTTTCATTTTCATTTTCGACTTCAAAACAATTTTTATTTTCATTTTCATTTTCATTTTAAATAAAAGCATTTTCATTTTCATTTTCAATAAAAAGGGTTTTCATTTTCATTTTTAATAAAAAGGATTTTCATTTTCATTTTCAACAACAAAACGATTTTCATTTTCATTTTCAACAACAAAACGATTTTCATTTTCATCTTCAATAAAAGGATTTTCATTTTCATTTTCAACAAAAAAACTATTTTTATCTTCATTTTCAACAAAAAAACGATTTTCATTTTCATTTGCAACTTGTTGACTCAAATCTTGAGCTCTATGACTATTATCGATGTCAACATTGTTATATCCATTTTTTTTTTAATCTCCCATTTCTATTTCATTTAAAGGTGGATTTGAAGACGTACCTTGATTTGTGCCTATTGAAACATTCTTCATAGCATTGAAAGGGAGATTTGAAGACATACTAGGAGTAGTTTGTATAATCATATTGGTTTCCACATTCACCTCTTGCAAATTTGTATTGTCTACATCCATGGTCTCCTCAATGTTTTTATCTTCAATAGTTGTGGAATTGGATGCTTCAACATCATTCATTGACCAAATCGTCATTCTTCTATCTCTTTTCTTGAATTTCTTCAAGGGTCAATATCTTCCTATCTTTCCTCTTATTCTGACATTGTGGTCCCATGATTAAATTTTTTTGAAGTATGTACAAATGAATGTCAAAAACTTGAAAGTCTTTCTTCTTTGTTCCTCCTTCAAACAAGTAGCAATTGAACACAATTCCTCTTCCTCCTTCAAACAAGTAGCAATTGAACAAAATTCCTCTTCCTCTTTCAAACATTTAGCAATTGAACAAAATTCCTCTTCCTCCAAACAAGTGGCAATTGAACAAAATTCCTCTCCCTCCTTCAAACATGTAGCAATTGAACAAAATTCCTATCTAACAATGTCCCAATGATGCCTCTTTTCAAAATTAAAAAGAAAATCCCAAGTTGAAGAGCCTCTACAAGACAAAAGTTGATAGAAAATAGGGAATATGTCGCTATCGGCCGAATAGAGCATGTTACAGACACAAAATGTACTTTTTTGACAATAAAAATTAAAAAATGGACAAAAATAACTCATGATCTCATTTAATAAATGTGAACCCGCTCTGTAAATTGGGATCTCATTTAGTGAACATGATCTCATAGTAAATGGGATCCCATCCCTTTTCAACAGACAAATGGGAAACATGATCCCGTTTATTAAATGGGATCTTGTTTATAAACAAAACGAGATCCCGTTTAGTAAATGGGATCCTGTTTTATGAAATTTAAATTGTAGGCCAAGTTTTTTCTTTGTTAACAGGTTCGGGAAACGGTTTTCAAACCCGAACCTAGGCCCTGGACTTGGTTTGACCTGCAAGTTCAAGGTCCTAGCAATATCACAAGAAAATAGTGACTTTGGGCATATGTTTGAAGACATTTTTATAGAATTTTTTGACGAAATTAAAACCCATTATAGATGAGATAGTGTAGATTCCAAATATATAATTTTTTACAATTAGATTATTTTTTCTATTTTTCAATTAATTTCTGATGAAACAAGTCCATAAACTTAAATTATTAGGGATTTTTAGTTTCTTAATAACTTTTTATTAACATAATTTTTTTAATTTTTTTACGAAAGTGTACTTCAGACAATTCTTTTCAATTTAAAAAATAATCAAAAAATGATAAGTTTAGGTCATCTTATGCATGACGTGCACAATGATTTTTCAAAACACCAAATATGGCCGGTAAAAAATTTTCAAAAAAAATTTACAAAATATATGGAAAGCATGCTTCAGTGAGTTAAAAATCTTTTCCCAAAAGGATTTATAAAAATATGATTATTTAGGTCAAAATATGGATGATGTACATGTGCATGGTATGGTAAAAAAAAGTCTTTTTAAATAGTGATTTTTAGAAACACCTATTGAAAATCATTTTTTATCATTTGGGTATTGAAATAAATTACATATTTGGAAACTAGAATCTGAATACTACATTTTATGACTAGTGACATTTTTCAAGATTCCATCTCTAAGTGCTTCAAATTTTAAGGTCAAATGTGTCAAATTCTAAAAATCAGGGAAAACACTTCCACTTTTTGGCCAAAAAGTGGGCTCAACTTCTTGCTAGCACCCCTATATTTTTTAGTGACCTTTTTCAACTTCCTCACAAAGTTTGCTTCTAACTCATCAAATTCGTCCAGGTCTGATTCCTCATTCTTCTCTACTTTTCCAACTTTAAAAGAAACCTCCTTTTTACATCACTTTGACTAAACTCTCTTAATTCAAAAGTAGTTAATGTACCAAACAACTGTTCTCAAGAATAATTATTCAAATTTTTAATTTCCTCAATAGCAAAAACTTTATGGCTATAGTATTTAGTAAGAGTTCTTAGTACCTTCTTTACCACCTCATCTTCATCTAGATTTCCACCAAGACCTCTAATGGAATTGACAACTTCATCCACTCTATGCATGTAGCTTGTAATATCTTCATCTTTTTTCATCCTTAGGTTTTCAAACATGATCTTCAATTTTTGGATATTTTCTTGCTTGACCTTATCATCTCCTTCATACATACTTTCTAGCTTTTTCCAGATTTCACCAATATTTTTAAGACTCATAGCTTTCATAAGTTTTGAATTAGAAAGACCACTCAAAAGAGCATACCTTTCTTTTACATTGTTCTCATATGCCTTGATTTCATCATTAGTACCCAAACCATTTGTACGTATTGTATATATAGTTTCAATAGACTTCCATACTCCAAATCCCAAAGAAATAAGAAAACCTTCCATCCCGGTCTTCTAGAATGCATAATCAGATCCATCAAACAAAGAAGCCTCATTCTTGTGTGCCATCCCAGATCTACCTCAAGTGGCTAAGGTTTCTTCCAAGGAACCTTGCTTTGATACCAATTGTAGAATGCACAAGACAATTGTGAGGGGGGGTGAATTAGTTGTACATCAAAACATCAAAACCCTCATTACCATTCAAAATTGCATTATTCCATAAACCCTTAACAACCATTAAACCCTTATCATGCATTAATAAAATGTAAACATTAGAAACAATAATGAAAAAATATCCAAACACATGAGAACACCATATTTAGATGGAAAACCCAAGAAGGAAAAAACCATAGTGAGGATTAGATGACAATATAAAGTAATTGCAACACCGAATACAATAGGCTCACTGCTAGATTAGAAAGAAGAAGAAATAAGATTGTTACAATGATAAATCCATCTCAGAGAAACAAAAAATTTCCACCACTACTTCACCAAAACATTCACACTCTCTCTATAGAATGTAGGCACCTTTTGCTCACTACTTCTAGTAGTCTTAGGGATTAAAGCTCACACTACATTTCACACTTTCACACTTCATGTCTCAACACTTTGTATTACACACTTTTCTCATATTTCCTCCATAAAATCATCATTCATGTATACCATCCTCAACCTTGAAAATATTTCACAATGCTGACTATGCACCTCAAAGGTACAAATTCAATTTAGGTCGGCACTAAAACATTCCCGTGGTGGAAAGGAATGAAGGAAGACAACAACACACCTTAACAAAAACCAAAATACATGCATACACATTATGCCACACTTTCACAAACATTGAAGCACATATGCAGTTAATGTAAACACCCAAGGTTGGCTAAACTTTTGTTAACACCATCAAACAATTAAGTACATGTTTCCTTTCATCCAAAGATGACTTACATAATACACACAACACTTAAACACAATCTAGAATAATCCATAAGCACCCTTAAATCTAAAAAATCCTTCGCAACATCATACACCAGAAGAACATATTCATTCTACACAACCAACTAAACTTTCACACATTGCAACACCTAAAGAACACATTCATTCTGCACAACCAACCAACCTTTCACACACTGCAACAATTGAATCCAACGTTGTAGAGCACTAAAACTCAAACAACTCAGACTAAAGATAGATACTAGCAATATAAGGACACTTCCAAATCTACAAGACCAAAATCCAAACTAAGAAGAAATGCAGATAAAAATAATTTCTCCCAAACAACATTGCTTACATAGCTCACACACACATGAACACAAATTTTTTTGAACAATGATCCATAACCTGAAACTCTAGATATAACACCTCTAAACACCTCTAAGAAACATATCTAAACCACATAAGTAGATCTTCATCCATGAAGAAATGTAGAGAAAAATATTGAATACCACTTTTTCACATTGAACACTCTTCACCACACTATTTCCTCTTTTATTTAAATTTTCTCAAAAGCACTTGGAAACCAAGCACTAAAAGCAAAAAATCAACATCTAGAACACCTTATAAACATCTCAACCATACAATAGGTTGAACATCACCACCACATGTTTATTAAAGAAACACTAGAGGTTGACATCAGTGATACTACTAATGACAACATAATACAACCAATCAAAGCATCTCCATAGGTTGAAATTAGTACAACACCAAATTTATATTGACATCAATGACATCAAAAACTTCTAATAGAAGCTATTAGATTTTTTTTGGCTTTTGTAGCACATAAAAACTTCAAGGTATATTAGATGGATGTGGAATCAACACTCTTGAATGGTAAGTTAGAAGAAGAAGTGTACATTGAACAACTGGAAGGTTTTTATTTATCAGATGATGCTTTAATATGGTTTGTGGTTTGAAGAAAGCATTGTATGGACTCAAACAAGCTCCTAGAACTTGGTACACAAGATTAGATAGATATTTGTTGTAGCTTGGATTCAAAAAGGGCACTATAGATAGCAACCTTTACTTCAAGGTTGAGAGAGAACAAATCCTTACTATGGTTATGTATGTTGATGATATGATATTTGGAGGAAATGAAGGTATGTACAAGAGGTTTGTTGATGAGATTGAAAAAGAGTTTGAGATGTCAATATGTGGGGAGATTAATTTATTCCTTTGGCTATAAATCAATTAATCAAAAAAAGGTATTTTCATTTCTTAGACAAAGTATGTTAAGGAAATGTTGAAGAAGTTTGGAATAGAGGATTCTAAATTGGTATGTACTCCTATGGTTATTGGATTTAAGTTGAGAAAAAAATGATAAATCTCCTAAGGCTGATAAGAGAAAGTATAAATAAATGATTGGTAAATTGCTATATCTAACTTTTACTAGACTAGATATCATGCATGCAATATGCATTGTAGTAAGATTTCAAGAAGATCCCAGAGAATCATATGTTGTGTAAGTTAAAAGAATATTTAAATACTTGAAGGGCACTTCAAATCTTGGTCTATGGTATCTCAAGGATACTAATTTCTCTTTGATTGCATATATCGATTTAGATTGGGTAGGTTATGTAGATGACACAAGAAGTACAAGTGGAGGTGCTTTCTTTCTTGGATGCAGTTTGGTTTCTTGGTTAAGTAAGAAGTGAGATTTAGTGTCATTATCTACTAAAGAGGTAGAATATATTGTAGCAACATCATTTTGTACACATGTGTTATGGATGAAGCAACCATTAAAGGTTATTAGAGTATCATATGATGAACCTATTTCTATCTTGTGTGATAATACAAGTGCTATCAATATTTTAAAGAACCTATTATTTCATTCAAGAACAAAACATATCTCTATTTGGTATCACTTTTTAAGGGAGAAAGTTGTCGAGTATAAGGTGAAGTTAGAGTATGTTCCTACAAGGGATCAAGATGCAGATATTTTCACCAAGGCTCTTCCTATAGATACATTTGAGTATCTTTAGTAGAAGTTAGGAGTTATTGCCCCTCCTTTCAACTAGATGCATAAGTTGGTGCATTTTTCCAAGTGATCATTCAAGATACATCCTTGGTCCTAAGCTGATGACAAAGGCTGAATATCAAGGGGTGTAGGTAGTAGTGCTCTTGTTTGGTATAGTCAGGGGGAGTATATCTTGTGCCCCTAAGGGGGAGAGAGCTGAAAAGTAAGAGCAATGAAGAATGAGTAGTGTAGTGTGCGTAGTAGTGAGAATTGTATGGAGAAGAGTAAGAAAAAGAGAGAGCAATATAGAACAAGTGTAACTTGAAGGTGTTGCCTAAAGTGAATCTTTCAGGTAATTTCAAAGGGAGATTTTTTCCCCCTTTTCCATTGATGTCAAAGGGGAAGAATGAAGTCTGAAAAACAAAGAAAGAGTGATGTATAAAACTACTCCTCAAGAAAGGGGGGGAGAATAAAAAAGGGGAGAGAATGGTATCTAAGGAATAAAGTAAGAAAGGAGAGAGTGAAGTATAAGAGATGCCCCAGTAAGGGAGAGTGTTGTTTGATGTAGAGTTTCTCTTGTTGTTGATGGTTTTCAGATCTAGTGTTTCCATCAATGAAAAAGGGGAAGATTGTTGCAAGTACGCTATAGGTGTTTTCATTGATGTCAACGGTTGGTCATTGATGCCAACCTCTAGTATGGTTAGGAAGATTGTTGCAGTATTGTCACTGATGCCAACCTCTATATGGTGTTGAGAAGATAGGGAGATTTTTGGTGTTGCAAGTGTTGTAGATATGTTGAAGAGATGTTTGTGGTGTTGTTGTTGTAGTCGGTTCACTTAGTTTCTAAGTGCTTTTGAGAAAAAATGAATAAACGAGTGTGCAATATAACAAAGATAAATTCAATATTGTGTTCTATTAGCAGATGGTCAACACTCCCCTCAAGATTCGTGACATGGACTAACCACATCCCATGGATCCATTAACAATAGTATTTGTATCACTCATTAGCAGGTCGATCTTTTGGTGCAATAATAACTGTGGGGCCAACAGTTGGTATCAGAGCCAAAGGTGTCAGGTTTCAATCCCCTTGGGTAATTTCGAGGAGGAGATTTTTGATAGATGGTCAATGCTCCCCTCATGAATATTGACATGGACTAATCGCCTCCCATGGATCCGTTAACTCTGTGGGTTGTATTGGGCATTAATAGGTCGATCTTTTGGTGCAACGACAATCATGGGGCCAACTTGTTCTGAATTTATTCATGGTTGAAGATCTACTTGTGTGGTTTGGATATGATGATTAGAGGTGTTCGGAGGTTCTATATCCAGAGTCTTAGATTTTGGATCGTGTGGCAGAGGAAGTTGTGTTTAACATGTTTTGTTTGTGAAGAAGATTGTTTGGGAGAAATGAGATTGCTCCAAATTTCTTTGCATTATTGTTTCTTGTCTTATGGATTTGGGAACATGTGATTATATTTTATGTATTTATCTTCCCTTGAAGTTTTTGATGTTGAGTTGCTTTGCAAGTTCAATTCTTGTCTTGGAGTTCAGTGGTAGTGTATCCTAATATGCATGATGAAAGTATTCTTTGTTTCAATTGGTTGTGGTTGTGTTGAAGTGTAGTATGTTGATGCTAGAATATTCTAGGATGTTATACATGGATGATTTGAAGTGTTACTTTGTGGTCTGTATGTATTTTTTACACCTTGAGAGGCATGTATGTGGTTGCTTGTTAGTGTTAGTGTAGGTTTGGTTGACCTAGGTGCTAGCACTAATTGTAGAGGTTTTTTATTGCTTGTGGAAGTGTGGTGAAGTATTTTGATGTAGATTTGGATCCTAGTTAACCCTTGGTGTGGTATGCCTTCACTTACTTCCACCACGGAAGTGTTTGGTGCCAACCTATTTTGGTGTTGCATGTTTGAGGTGCATATGTTTCATTAAGGTCAACAAATTTAAGGTTGTTTACATCATGGATGGTATAAATGCGAGATGGAGTTTGTGTTGAGTGTATCACAAGAGTGAGATGTGAATTTTATCAAGTGTGGTGATTTGAGTATGAGCTTAATGCCTATGACTTTGAATGTAGTGAGCGGAAGGTGTCTACATCTTCAATGTGCTTAAAGTTACTAGAGCTAGTGAGACAAAGGTTGTAGATGGCATAGAGTTGCAGTGACGGAATTTTCCCATTGCTTGGATATAATGAATCTCTATAACAATTTTCTTCTTTCTTCTCTTTTAGGTAGTGATCCTATTATATTTGATGTTGATATTCATATACATATATTATATATATAATATATATATGTGAGCTAATCCTCATTGTGGTTTTTTTCCCTTCTTAGGTTTTTCCAAATAAATTTGGTGTTCTATTGTGTTTGGTTATGTTTGCATTGTTGTTTCATATGTTTACATTCTACTCATGCATAATGAGGGTTTAAATGTTTAATAAGGGTTTGAAAGTTAATGAGAGATTTAATGTTTTAATGTCCAACTGATTCACCCCACTCTCAGTTGTCCTGTGCATCTAACATTTTATTCATGTTTCTTTAGATAATTTGGATGATTACTTAAGAATGATACAAATATTTGTAGGCCATGTAGGTCAAAATTGTTGGAGTACTTATGAAAAATCAATGGTTATCATTCACTATTCTTGTGGTATCATTCCTAATAGGTTATTGTAGGACACATTAAATTAAATTAAGGATGTGAAAATTATCACCTCAATAGGAATATACCCATATAGTTTATTTTGTGAAATATCCAATGATCATAGTACTGTCATCTTTCTAATAGATTTAGGAATCTCATTCTTAAATTGATTTCTTAAAATCCATTTATAATATTCAGCTCTTTGAAAGATCTAATGTTCTAAGGAGTGTCACCTAATAGACTATTATTGCATAGGTTAAGATATTTTACTTCTCTCGAAGCTCTCACAAAATCCACATATTTTCTTTATTCTTAAATATTATTTCATCCATATATATTTTTTACTATTTAAATAATAATAATCTACTCGTTCAAGGATTTCTATGTTTTCATTTTTCTCTATCATTTTAGTGAACCTCATAAAGCCATTTGAAATAATTCCTAAATAAATGTTGTTTGACATAAACACAAAATTTAAAAACTTCTTTCATTAATTGGAGTGGGATTTTACTCTTAAAATAAGTACTTTTTAGTTTTTGATTTGAAGAATATGCAATCTTTTTAACCCTTGATTTATAATTCTTCATTACAAATAATTTTCTCACTTTAAGGAGTTTCAAAGTCATACATTACTAAGTGGTAATGGAATATGCTCTTCAAGCACATTGTCTATATGTTTCAATGTCTCACTAGAATCTATCCATGTGTAGAAAGGTTACCATAGAGTATTTTCTAGTGCTATGTAGTTATTATTATAGTGTTGCCCCTTTTCTAAAGAAGATAAAATTATCCAAGGCTAAAGGGGAAGACATGGATTACTATCCACTACTTTGAATATTCTAAAATTTGGGATGGTGGAATTTGGGAACTTAGGAATTTAACAAGATGGAATATAGGAAATTATTATTTCAATACATCCATAGTTTTACAATTATGAAGAAGAGAAGACATGTATACAATAATTTGTTTTTCTATGTTTTCTTCATCAATAAATTTTTAGATCATTAGTATTGTAGTGGCATACACTTCAATACAAACAAATTTAATAGTTTACTATGTAGAAGTATGATAGTTATCATAGAAATTTTATTTCTTCATCAAGGGTGAGTTTTTGAGTTAATGACCATCCATACAATAATTTTTTAGAGACTCGTCAGTGTTAGCCTTAGTTTGATGGTTAGGTAGTTGCATTAGCTTCAATTTGATAGTTAAGAAACTTAAATAGATCTAGATTCAATGTTGGAATCTATTGGTTCTCTTAGAAGTTATATAAATAATGTAATATTATTTAATATGTGTGTGTATAATTTGTTGGATATGTGGTGTATACTTTGCATGATCTGCACCCTACCATATTTGGTGTAACCCAACTGGGCTATGCTTCAATTATGGGATGAGACAAATCATTTTGAAACTCCATGGGATATTATAAGTGGTTTGTTAGATCATTACTTATGCCCATTGTTTTTTAATATCTTTTAGAAAAAAATCATATAAAATACTTAGACATAAATTATGGATAAACAAGAGCAATAAATGTCTAATTTTATTATGACTAGTTGAGCTAATAGAGTATATATGAGTGTTGTTTTTGTTGGTTTAAACTAAAAAAATTTCCTAGGGTAAATAATTATGTATTATTATAAATTTGTGTCATTATTTTCTATTGAATTTAAGTTATATTATTAGTATTAATTTATTTTTGTATTTATTTGTCAATATTATTTATTAACATAGATTAATCAAGTAAAAAATAAAAGAAAGAATATTTATTTTAATATAGATCAATTGAGTTTGATCAATTCTCACTTTTATAAAAAATTAACATTATTATTTAGGAGAAAATAGAAAGATTAAAAAGAAGTAATTATTACATATAAATTATCAAAAATAAATATCTATTAACTTCCTTTCAAATACAATATCACCAATAAATAATGACTACAAGAAAGGATATATGGTCAACATAAATCCCAATCTAACCCCACATGAAAATATAACTAAACCTCAAATTACAATACACAAGTACTTGAATGGTTCCCAACTAAAATTTATGAAATTTAACACACAATATTGGTCATAATTTTTATTGTACATTACTAATAAGTATCACCCCGTGTATTTTATGCTCTAGACAACTTGAAAATATGACAATACATGTCAAAAATTATTTTATTGATCAAAAGTAGAATACAAATGATCCTACCTAATAGATTATAACTTCTCTCTCATTTCTTGAAATAGATAAATAATAATGGCATCCATATATTTGAAGCACATGGCACTTCATATTTTGTTGAGCCACAACATTCCCGTAACAATTGAAAAAATAATTACATATCATGTATCGATTCCCATATCCCACCATATATCATCCTTGCAATCTCTATTAGTTTATTCATGTGCCTTTGGAAAATTAGGATGACTACTTGAGCATGATGTATAGATTTGTAGTCCACATAGGCCTGAATTTTTGGAGAAGTATGTAGAATCAAATGTCATCATCTGTCCTCCCTAATAGGTTGTTATAGGACACATCAAATTAACTTAAGGATGTGAGAAGTTGTAGCTCAATAGGAATAGCCCCAGATAGAGTATTATGTGAAAGATCAAGTGATTGTGACAATCTCATCTCTCTAATAGATGTAGGAATCTTGCCATTGAAATAATTTCTTGAAATGTTGAGAATAATCAAACCTTTGAGGGATCCAATATTCAAAGGAATGTGACCTAACAAACTATTGTTGGAGAGGTCAAGATATTTTACTAATCTCAAAATTTGCATAAACTCCACCACTTGTCCTTTATTCTTAATTGTTATTTGATCTATATAGAATGTGGAATAAAAATAAAGTTCTTGTTCAAAGATTTTTGTGTTTTCTAATTCATTTTCCATTATAGGAAACTTCATAAGGTCATTTGGAATAACCCTTGAAAAATTATTGCTTGACATATCCAAAATTTGAAGATTTTATAATTTTGTTAATTGCAATGGGATTTTACCCTTAAAATTATTGTTTTTTGTTATTA
This sequence comes from Sequoiadendron giganteum, assembly GCA_007115665.2. Classification (NCBI taxonomy): domain Eukaryota; kingdom Viridiplantae; phylum Streptophyta; class Pinopsida; order Cupressales; family Cupressaceae; genus Sequoiadendron; species Sequoiadendron giganteum. The sequence continues at coordinate 75,169,208 of CM021107.1, read as the reverse complement.
AAATTTGGAGACTCTGCAATCCTTTAACCCAATTCTCAATACTCCCTTGTAAATTATTATTTCTCAAATCAAGGATTTTTAGAGAGCTATATTTTCCAAGTGATGAGGTAATATGCCATTGAAGTTCATTATCTCCTAATTTTAATATTTCAAGAGAATCCATTGTCCCACATAGATTTGGAATCATCCCTTTTAAGTTATTTTTCTCTAGATTTATGATAGATAACATAGAGTAATTTTTATGGCATTGGGGAATTCCACCACTTAGCTTATTATTTGACAAGTTTTAAAATTTCCAAATAATTCAATTTCAAAATATGTGAAATAGAGACCCTAAAATTATTTCTAGCCAACAAAATAAATCAAAGACTTGTGAATTTCCAAATCTGATTCAGAATAGAACCATTAAGAGATTTGTTTGACAAATCTAATTACTCAATAAAATATTGAGTTGAAATAAATGGAGGGAAATTTTCTCTAATATTACAGTGACTTAAAACTAAGTACTAAAGTTAAAATTTGGGAATAGTTGAAGTACTAAATTTTACAGTCAACGTATTGCTTGAGAGATCCAAATATTGGAGTTTGGTGCAATTATTTAAAATAAGAAATGAGAAATTTCTATTCAAACTATTGTTGCCCAAATAAAGATACTCAAGCTTGGATAAGTTAACAAAGGAAATGGGGATTGAACCACTAAAAGAGCTATTTTGCATATCAAGATACCATAGGGCTGAGTTATAATCTAGATTAATCTAATAATATGTATACAATTAGTGTTCATTAAATTAATGTTAAATTTTTAAGAGGGTGTAAATTGAATTTAATAAAATATTAAAAGTATATAAATAAATATAAAAAATATATACTTAGTTTTGTTTTGAATCAAAATATTCTATTGGCATATTAAAAGGCTGAATTAACATTAATTTTTAAGAGGGTGTAAATTGAATTCAATAAAATATTAAAAGTATATAAATAAATATATAATTAGTTTTGTTTTGAATCAAAATATTCTATTGGCATAGTAAAAAATTGAGCCTCACGATGAAGGTCAAATTTTCACTCACAAAAATGTCATGCACCTATGAAAATGATCTAGTAATATATCTACTCCCACTTTCTACTTTACTTTATTTATGTTTTCCCTTTTTGTATTTTCTAATATATACAAAGTCATAGTATTTACATATACTTTAGAGGATTGGTGTTGTTCCACAAAGGGACATGATTTCATAGGTTAATACATGAAAAACCTAAGTAAATGATTGTGACGCAATCCAAGGTAGGAGGGTCTGGTGAGGGACTATCCCACCTTGCAGCTTAAACAATTAACACTCATATCTTATAGATATGCAACAAAAGCTAACAAATAATCAACATCAAGATAACAGATATGCAGGAACACATGACACAAGAATTACCTTGGGAAAACCCTCAAAGGGAAAAAACCAGCCTTCCAAAGTTCACTCCTCATTATATTATGATCTCAAAACAAATTAAATATGCCACTTGGTCTTTACAGATGCTAGGCTGTAGCCCAGGAATTACAAAAAATTCATATAATAACAATCTTTCATCGATTCTTCCTTCTACTTCAAGATTTCTCTACTATGTTGATCTTACCAAATCAGAACACCTCATCACCATGCTTCATGACTAATGTTCTTCACACTTCATCTTTTCCTTCAAAAGGTTAGAACATTGTTCACACATAGAACTTTGCACATCTCGCAAAAATATCTTCATGCTTCCCTTCTTTTGTTATCAATCTCATCAAAACAATCAGTCTTATATATTTACATCTAAGGATAACATCAACTACATGTTGGCCCAACAATATATAAAAAGTGTACAAATTGTCGACCCAAACCCATTAGCAATTATCAATGTGCATCAACCAAGGTCGACCCAAACATAGTAGGGACCCAAAACAACATGCCTCAAAAATGAAACACCTAAAACATTTAGCCTCAAAGATCCACATGTTACAATCACCCTGTTGGCCAAGAACAAGAAAATATGAACTCCCAAAAGGAAAATCACCAATCGTGAGCACAACAAAAAATGCAAACCAACAACACAGCTAGATCAGGATCTAGAAACATCCACAAATCACCACTGAAGATCCACAACAACTCAGATTACTAGAATCACATCATATTCCTTTAGGAACACCAACTAAAGCAACCAAACAACTGTTTGAACACAAAAACTCATAACTTGATCAAATCTTCATGCAAACCTTTGAACTTCTGGTGGATAAACTAGACATGCTCGTCAACAAACCCTTTAATCCATGACTCCTCATCCTCAATATACTGAGCTAGCCATCATACTGAACTTCACTGCATTATCTACAACCTCTGTAACTGAATGTTCTTTGAATCTTCCTGATGCCCTTGCATCAGATTGAATGTAAATATTGTCATGCATATGTTACTAGCATTATCATAGATATCTAGATCTTTTATTACATCAATTGAAGTGTTCAATTCCCTAAATGTGAATGCTATTTAAATAAATATTTGGATGATCAAATGAATACAGTTGAATCCTTTCAAGTAGTAGCACATAGCACCAAATATTGCAAAACATGTATGTAATCAATATATAGTGGGAAAATAAAGGATACAATAGGCTAAATTTTCATTTGTAAATTTTAAAAAGGAAAGAATCAAGTCTACAACTATGGACTCAACCCTATATTGGTAGAACTAAATTTATGTGGTAAACTAATTAAACCAGAGAGAATAGCATATAAGTGGAAGTATACACAAACATAGATGCAGTAAGTACACAAATAAGGTGAATGCATAGTAATATAGTGTGAGGATAAGGTAGGGGATAAATATGTGGAAGAGTGTATGTATATAAATAGATAAAAGAATAACTGTAAGATCACAATAAAGTATATCAATAGTTATATTATAGGATAGATACATAATAAGGGAGGAATTTTGGAGTATGAGATAAATTGTTAGAATATATGATAGATAAATGATAAAGAAATTATAATGTTAGTAGATAATAAAAACAATAAATGCTAGTTTAGAGTTAGTTTTGAGAGTTACATTCATGTAAGTAGTTTTGGGTAGTTGGTAGGGAAAATAAATGCTTTATAAATTCATTTTGTGCAATGTAGAATACAATATATGGTTATATGCATTGAATATAAAAAATTAATATATTATATTGTTGTTCAAAATGGTGTAATATGTATGATGTTGTAATTTGTATGCAATTTGATTACCATTTCAATTTGATAATGGAGGAAAAATCATGTGAAAGTGTTAGCCCAAAGTGTGAAACTCTTTTTAGGCTTAGATTTTCAACATTTTTTTAGTTTAGTAAATTAATTCAAAATAAAATATCAATTTTAGGAAAATGAATATCTATTTTTGAAATGGGTATTTTTCTTCTTTTTAAATTTGCCCCTCCAATTTTTTCATTGAGATTACATTGGAATTAGACTTAAAAGTCTCAAACCTACCTTATCTATACAAATAATGGCTTTGAAGGTCTTCATAGATTTTCTTCAACTTCACCTTAGATGCCAATCAATTTTTCTAACCATTTTTAACTAAAAAATGTATTAAGTAAATCCCCTAAATTCTTAAAATGCAATAATTACCTCATTATAATTTTAATAGGTAATTATTATTAGTTTTATATACATCATGTCTAAAATTCTAATGGATATACATATTGAAAACTTTCTTAACTTTAAAATAATTTATCCTTTTCCAAATATAGAAGATGCATTACAACCTAGGCATCATTGACTATAGTTTAAAAAATATGAATTTAATAACTTTTTATCAATTTAGGTTGGCTAGAAAACTATTTATAATATTATACAAAGTTTTAGTAAAAATTCATAAATAATAATTTATCTATAAAAATTTCACAAAATATACATCAAATTAGCTCATGTGTCCATTACTTATATCCAAAGTTTTAAGAAAATAATTTTTGGCTTGGTTAAAATGACACCTAGTTTTTTATTTTTTAATAAGTTTTTAGTACCATCTAATTCAAATATCCAAAGTTTTCCAAATTTCTTTAAAAAAAATAGTATTCCAAAAACTAGTTTTAATTTCTTATGGCTTGTATTACTACCTTTTGTAGGTTGTGTAAATAATTCATTTAGTTTTCACATGAATTTTTACCATTATACTTGCCCCCAATTTGAGGTGCATGTGAATGTTAAAATGATAACGTATTTAGAATGAAAGTAAATTTTCAAACATTAAATAATATTACTAGTGGTCCATATAAAATAATCATATAGATTTTTCTTTTGTCATGTAGTCTGCATGGAAACTTGTAAAATAGAGTAAAATTGTTTCACGTATAGTGTATGTCTCACAAGTGAAAATCTATATGAAAAAATATCTTTCTTATCTACATAAGAAATAGGAAACATAAAATGATTGAAGTTAGATAACTCTACTTAAAAAAAAGTGTGTTTGGCATGGTGGTTCTACAATGACATGGACACAAATTGTCTAGTATGCCTTGAAATATATATACATTTGGTTAGAATTGCGAGTCTTCATAGCATGTGTCACTAATTAAAAGCTCAACATATGAAAGGATGCAATAAATTTGAACAAGAGGAAAACCATACATGAAAATAAACATAAACTAGATATAAGTTTGTGAACATATAATCATGTAAAATATGAACGATACATGTTACATGATTAACTTATTGATCAAATGTAGATAAAAGTGATGTCCATTACAAAATACAAACACTCATTATTTGAAATGAAGAATCAATACCTTACTACTAAAATAATATCTTAAAATATTAAAACATAATTAAAATTTTAAAACCCATATCTCATCTCTTACCAATTTTCTAGGGTGATTTTTGTGATGGAGAATTATCAAATAACCTACATCACTTTATAGAAAAAGTCACCTCACCATACTTTACTGAAAGGCCGTTACTGATGAAAAGACTTTTGAGCATTGCACATGGCTTTTTAATAACATTCCTCCCATTTTCCATGACTTTTTGCCATTTTCCATGAAATAAACAAAAAAATAACCTACATCACTTTACAGAAAAAGTTACCTCACCATACTTTACTGAAAGGCTATTACTGATGAAAAGACTTTTGAGCATTGCACATGGCTTTTTAATAACGTTCCTCCCAATTTCCATGACTTTTTGCCATTTTCCTTGAAATAAACAAAATTAAAATTGACGAAAGTTAAATTGGATGTAATTTAGATATCAACGAGTGGCTATGAATTGACATCCATATGGTTTGCAATCTATTCAACAAGAGGTTCACAAACATTAATTTATATCATATGTTATCTAAATCTACATTTTCTCTATGTTTTTCAAGATGAGAGGTTAATATTTGAATGCATATTTTTATTATAGTATTAAGAATAAAATAAAAATAAGTCAAATTATGTTAATGGCAACACTTTGCATTATAATAAAATATATAAAATATAAAATGAAATTGTGATTTCTTTTGCATAATATGACACCCATTTGCAATTTTCTAGCATTATCTCAATCAATATCAACTAGAAATTTGCATATCTAAATTCCAAACTTCTTAATTTTAAAGAGATAAAAACTAAATTACATGTACATCAATCATGCACTAGACATTCAGCAAACTCAAATTTATAGCCCCCCTTAGAAATGAAGTATACAAATTACCTTAGTTTCTAGGACTTCCAACTCTAACTTAGTTTAAAAAATTGTAGCTCAACAAAGGTTATAGTTTTGTTATAACTTAGGAAAAGATAGTTTGAACCCTTGATAAATCTAATCTTTTGAAAAAATAGCTTCTCATTAATGGTTACAATCTTTATAAAACAAGTGACGCAGTGCATCGTCGTCCTACCGCTTAGCAAAGAGCTTTTAGGTTGGTAGGGGAAGGGCTAATATGGTTCAAGATTTATAAAAGGAATTGTCAGAGTTTTGTATTGAGTGCAGAAAATGAGAACCAATGGTTTTGAAGAGTATATGATGCGAGAAACAAAATATAGAGGGTAGAGTTTGCTATCGATTACTAGAACTTATTGGAACAATTGTATATTAAATTCATATTTTTTGTGTGCTTGTTAAGTAATATAAATAAATTTTTGTATAGAAGTAATTTAATAATTTAAATTTATTTAGTGTGAAGGTGGAGAGTTTATTTGTGAGGGTAGTGATAGGGAATTGGACAAAGTGATTGTCATATTGTAAAAAACAAAGAAGGCCATATTTGAAAAAATATTTAGTAAACATATTTATTTGTTAAACATATTAATCGTTTTGTGTAGATATGTAACACATAAAAAATCAAAATATTAGTGATAAGTAGAAAATTTAAAATCATTTTTGAAAATGGAGATATTAAATATATAAAAGTATTTTAATTTATTTTATATGCAAGACATTTGTCTTTAAAATAAATATATAAGTAATAGATTGAAAGTTTAAAAGAATCGCAAGAAATGAAGATATTAAAAATACCACACTAATTTTTTTTTTGAAAGCGAAACATTGCATAAGATGCATATGTACATACATTACATGAAGAGAAACTATACGCTTACATCATCATCTACATCTTTTGGGGTACATGGGTTGGCATTACGAAACTAAACTTTTACCAAAATGAAAGTGAATGAAATCCAAAATTACATGATGATGACACACAACCATCCATGATCAAAAGAGAGGAAAATGATACATACAACATTTTATTACATTTCAGTTCATAGTTTAATATAACCAAAATTACATAATGATAACATACAATCATCCATAAACAATAGAGAGGAAGACTATACATCATTCTATTACAATTCAATTCATAGATCAATAGTACAATTGTGGAGCATATTTCCACAGATATAACACATCAGATAATTGCCACCACAAATGGTTTACAAAGGTAAAATAATACATTGCAGTCATTTCAAAAGTGCATTACATCACTTCAGGAGTACATCACATCACTTCGTGCATCAAATACAAGAGTGTTGCATAAATGAAGAATAAGGTACAAAAATGGGGAATAGTCTTCAACAACGTGAAGCTTTGAAATCTCTACATCCACTTTCACGTCACGAACACAACCTGGGAACCCAATGGGGTGCATAGCACGTTCCACCTGACCACGTGGACTCAAAGGTCCACCCTCCGTGCTAGGAGATGACAAGAAAGACCCACGACCAAGACAAACAAACATAACAATCACATTTCCAAACCACAAGGTCAACCCAAACAAAACATACAACAATCTTAATGACCACATACAAGGTGACTGCTTCTAGAGGCATACAAAGGAAAATCAAGGGATATTATAACACCAATATTCATATACTCCCAACCAAGGGGTATGCAAATACTTGGGTTCCCAAAGAAACTCACATCATGGCTTGGCTTATAAACTCGTCAAAACGGAAAATAATTCAATGGAGAATACAATCAATCATGAAAATGTGAAAATCAACCTTTCATTTCCCAACACAATTCCATGTACGAAACTTAAAAGCATATTTGACACTCCACTTGTTTATACATCCCTTGTAAATTTGATAAATAAACTAACTTGATAAGAACATGAAAGGATTAACCATTTGATAATAATCTAACTTCAAATTTTACTTCTCTACTTATAACACTCAAATAAATCAAATCACTCCTAGTAATTTTTACATTATTATATATTCGCGAATCACCTATCTTATAACTGTATTGAAATTACATTTTACACCCTAAACAACCTAACAACCTAACAAACTCGCAACGACTTTACTAATTTTGCACAAAATTTTGATTTATAACTCAGGCATCAACATCGTTATAGGTCGAGCTAGATATTTAACAATTTAAATCCCATATGTCAACCATTGTTATTCATATCCCTAGCTTTAGGTTTTTAAACTAATATTGCAACCTAGTAGAAAGTAATTTAATTCTAACAAAATTTGTATGAATTGGTAATGTGCTTTCTCTACCTTTGACTATTTGATCTCAATGATTTTCAAGGAAAGATAATCGAACCGAAACTAATTAAATTAATATTAACTTATTAGTTATAAGAATTTCGGTGAATAATAGAAACAATCTAACTAAGAAAAAATAAGGAGACTATTAGTGGTTAATGATATTAACTTGGATCAAACCGTGAATCTACTAATTGGGTTAGAGATTATCCAATACTTTAATTTCCTCAATCTAGACATAGATGTATTGACACCAGGAAATGAATATCTTGCTTATATAGATCATCAAATCAAATTTTAATAACCCATAATAAGAAATAAGAATTAAGATCAAAATGAGTATGTATACAATATTTTCAAATAACACAATAATGCCTAGAAATGCAAGAATGTCAAATTGATGCTAAAATATTCAATCTATCAAATTGATATAATTGAAATGTCAAATCATTTTCTAGGTATTACTAATGAACATTAACTCAATTATTATGCATGTAATATAAAAGATAGTAAAAATGGATATTATCTATACAATGATCATACTATTGAAAATGATAATCAAGACTCTCAAATTAACAATTACTTAGAGAATTCTAAAGGAAATTTTTGTGTTGTACCACTTAATGCCCAAAAACTACACATAGGGCAACCACACACGACTAACAACTTTTGTAACAATAGTATATAAACACTAATATTGACAACTCATTTTTGCTTGCAATACTTTATTTAATGCCTTAACGTCATGAATGAGATTATTATATGAACACAATGACTTTATTTGTCATACATATTAGAACTACTATTCCAAATAGTAATACCCTTCATAATAAATTAACACGATTTATTATTATTATTTTTAAATCTAATATATATATATATATAATTTAATTATTCTATCTTTAATAAATAGATTTACTTATATACATATTCCAATTACTTTCTTTAAAGAAAAATATTCCATTTAAAATACTAAAATGATGCCTTCCTTTTTTAAAAGTTATGTTACTAATTGTCTAATTTACTTTATCTTTATTTAAATCAGTACTTTTGCCCACAGCAAGGAAAAAGTAGCTTTCTAAAGCTATACTTATTTTTGTTAAAAAAGAAAGCCTTAATTAAGGAAATAAAATGTGGAGCCTCAGAGTGATTTTCATAGAAGTTTAAGGAAAACGGGATAAATTAATGTTTTTTGTAATTAGCCGATAGCTATATATAGAGTGAATGTTTGAGACAAAACCTGTCTCACGCCTGTATACAGCTCTTTTTAGCCGTATACAACTCCCTTCCGTCATCGGTAAACTTGTTTTAATCAATTCAGTGCTTTCCTAGATTATCGGTGGTTACAGACAGGCATTATAAATGCAATTGTTAGGGAGGGCGGCTGAATAGATGTGTCACTCTCACCTTTTTAAAGATGTATGACTATTTGAAATTGTATAGGATTTGTTATAGCAGTTACCCACGATCAAGGGGGATATTTATTGCTGTACAATTTCTTTGCTTTGCAAATGGATTGCCCGACTGATATGGCGGCGGAAAGTCTCAATGATTTCTGGTCTCTAGCATTTACTCTGTATTCTCACATCATTTTTGAAGTTGAATGGAAAGAGAGTATACCGCCTATATTTACTGCAATGTTGAAGATGAATGCAATAAGGCGTTTCCTAAGTCGCAGCAGCAATACACAAAAACCTGTCCTTAAATCTCGCGAAAATGAATACATCGTTATGGTGCAGTTGGATATGCCGTATCTTTTACCGCCTGTTACATGAATAGTAGATATGGAATGATCAAAGCGAAAGAGGTAGTGGCTGACGAGAGAGGAAGAGGCAATGGTTGGAATTACGCAACTGCATTTATGGGGCCATCAGCTTCACAAATAACTCTTAAATAAGTTGAGCAGTGGCTGCTAGCCAAAATAAACTAAGCAGCCGCATGGGAACATAAAGTAAGTGGTTCGAATGACTGAAATTACGTAACTACCTGCACGACTGCCATTGCAGTCGCTATCTCAAGGAAGCATTGATTACTTTATTTTCAAGGAGAAGGTTGTTCTGTTCGGATGTTGTCTTTCATGATATCTATAGTTATGTTTGAATATAAACATTTTTGCTTGTACACTTCTATAACTTTATTTAAGCCTGCAAATTATGTGCATACTTCTGTCGTAATCTTCAAAAACTTTAAAAGTCTGCAAGAAATGTACATAATTTTTTCCATCTTGCCCATGTGTTTATCCTCTAAAAACAGGCACATTTATAAAGTTATTATAATACATTGAACTTGGATGCACACTGTTCTGGAAAACCTGTTTGCTTCAATAATTTTAATGGAAATAGTGAACTTAAAAACAAATAAAGGTATTAAATATTCTTGACTTTTGGGAGGATGAAAGAGCAGATTTCAAAATTAAAATTGGCATAAGCTCAATTAAAATTTTTTGCACTTCTGAAATTTTTAATGGTGTAGAACAACACAGTAAATTTTCAATGATGGCCACAGAAATAAATGTAATAATTTCTATTGATCACCAAGAACAAAAACTAAAGAAATAGTACAACATGGCTCTCAGCAATCGTTAACTCTCATTTTCTTATTTTTCACCCAAAACTAGATTTAATAGCATTGTCAACAAGGCCTGCGATCTTATAAGAAACTCTTCTTGTTCTTCACGTATTTGTGTGCAATGCCACTGCTCTATGACTTCCTTTTCCAGCAAGTGGCCATTTGTACAGGTACTTTATTTTTGCTTTGTCAAATTTAATGAAATATGTGGTTGTTAAGATTGAATTTCTAGATTACTGTATAGATTATTGAGTTGTTGAAGTGGTTGTCTCAAAGCATTGCTCTTTCTTGCTTTCACAGTTGCAAAAAGTAGGCAAATACCCTGTTTTGACTTGTTTTAAGGAATGATAAAGCAACTCAATCTACTGTGGTTCATTATGTTCTTACATGGTGTAAAAAGCTTTCTGCTTTCTAACAGTTGAATAGAATAGAAGATTAATAATTGAACACTTCTATATTTTTTAGTAGACTGGCATTAAAAAATCACAAAAATACATAATATTATGATTAAATCTCATCTAGAATACATAGTAGTATTGAAGTTTTATTAATTTGTATTAACTGTAGCACTTAAAACATTTCACACAATTAAACTCTTTATCTTACCATATAGTATCCTATGGTGCACTTTAAAAAATTTTGTTTGGTAGATTCTCATACAAGTCCTTGTAAATTTTTGGGAACTTCCTATTTCATGGTTGTTGATTCTATTTTGTTGGAGCAATTACACTATGAAATGTGTCAATTTCCCTACGTTCTATAATAGTCTCTTATTATAATGAGGTTCAAACTCCATTCATACTAGAAAAGTTGATTTTTGCTGACTTAGATTTGGTGAAGTTCTCTGCCAAACCATCAAAGACTATAAAATGATATATTTGGCAGCGAAAAATGAAGGACAAGTGCTTTAAACATAAAAAAACAAAACGTTTTTCAAATGCCAACCTACTTAATGTTTTTTATTTTATTTAATTTTTAATATTTTTCTTTTATATTCGTCCCATTCAAATGTGTTGAGTTGTATACTATTGGAAAAAGCTATTTAATTGAATGAAAAATAAGTTTTGAGTGATAAGTTGGATGAGGCTCAATAATTATCCTTGGATAGTAAGGAAGAATGGTTATATTATGCAATTAATCAAATAAAATAATATGATTTACGATTTATTTTTTATTTTTTATTTTTATATTATTTAATTTTTGTCGAATAATTATAAAACAAATAAATTGTATATTGTTTCTTTTTTTAAAACAAATTTTTATTTTTATTTAATTTTCAGATGAATCAAATAATAATAATAAAATGTAAAATATATGAAATATTAGAGGATTATACCATCTCTATTTACACATATAGGGGATTTATTTTATAGAGGATTATACCATCTCTATTTACACATATAGGGGATTTATTTTATAGAATGAAGGTTTAAATGATATAAATTAGATTGAACAAGTTTTTAGGTTTCCTTCTCCTCAGTGTGTAAAACATGTCAAAGGTGTTCTTTATATATGTTTTTATATTTTCATTTTCATTTTTAAAGAAAAATAAAAAATATGCATCCTAAGCATGTTAAATTACATATAACTTTTCTATCGGCGTGACCCTTGCACCCCTTCCGGTGCAAGTGCTAGTCCTAAATAGAAAGTATGGAAGCGAGTGGAAATAAAGGAACTTTATTATGCTGAAGGCGTCCCCACGCTGAGGTTTTCCAACATCTTTTGATGTCGAACGGTGTAGATTGCAATGGACTGCGATGTAATGAACGCCAGTCGTTCATCATTTTTGACCTTTTTTCCATCCATTTACACACCTTTTGGCTGCTTTCTCGGTTGTTGTTGCTTTCCCCTCCTCCAAACTCTTCGTCCTTGTTATTGACCTTTCACTTCTCTAATTTGGTGAGCCGCAACAACTTGTCCAGTGATTGATGTGGTAGTCGTGTTAATATTTTATCCTGTGAACTTGAATGCTAATAAGTAAGCCCCAAAACCCCGATATTTTCATATTTTGTTTACTGTGAATAGATTGAAGCAACATATGTAGGAAGATTGGTTTTGGTTCTAAATTATTGCTATGGTAATCGTTGCAAGCTCTGCCAATACTGGTAATGTATGTTCTCTTGATTTCCAATTTGATGAAGAATAGATTTTTCATGATTATTTATATTTCTGAGCCTAAACCCTTGTTTTATTTGTCAATACATGGGGCGACCACTATACACAGTTTCAATCTGAATAAGGGTGTGATTCACCTCAATACATATGCACTGGAAGTTTCTCCTGTGTCAAAGGCGTGAGACTGAAGTTGTCAAGGGCGTGTTAAAGAAAACCTGAGCGCTTGGTATTTGCATCATATTCGCTTGGTATTTGTGTCATATTTTGCCATATAAACCCTAGACGTGCAGTGTGGGAGATGGAAACTTGTTGTTTGTGAAGGGCGAGTCATTTCTGGAGCTGTTCGTTGCACTACATCAGAGCCTAAGTTGCAATTCTTCCATTGTCAGTCATTTCCATATTCAACTTATGGTTCAAGTTGGAGTTCTTAGTTTAATTTCATTTGTATTTCTGAGATAAATAGGTCTGAGTGTAATTCTGGGCAAATTGTATCTTGTAAAAGAGAGTAGTCACCCTGAAAATAGAAAATTTATGGGGAAAGCACTTCTACCTCACATTCTTCTACAAGAGGACAGTGAGTGTCAGGGTGCGAAACCTTCTTGCTTAACCGTTTTCCCTTCCTGAATATAATCAGTTGACAATGTTGTGTCATTAAAAAAAAAATGATGTGGGTCATTTATAAAACAACTGCAAAATTCATGATCTACCTACTTCTAATAGGGGGAAAGATATTCAGGTTATCAATTTGTTGATAGCAAGTTGAGAAAACACATAAATTTGTTCATTGAAATTTGTTTCCATCTCTCAGAATGAGCTTGCAACTTTTTTAAATGTTTCTTACTGGCGATTTTCTTAATTTGATCTTGAATCACCTTGTTTGGTACTCCGAGTCTGGGTAATTATCTGGGTAATTATCTTGAATCACCTTGAATCACAGTATTATCTGGGTAATTTAGATGGCATATTAATAGGTTAAAATAACATAGCAATCTTTAGCACCATTATAATGACAGATATAGGCAGTGACCATGACTGGAACAACTGTAAAAAGCTTCCAAAATGCAACCTGCTCAATGACATCAGAAATAAGTTTTGGCATGTGGATATCACCATGAAACATTTTGGCAATTGTAATACCAGCAATAATCACCACAAAAACATCAACCAATGACACTGATATTGCTGAAGTAAATCTCAAGTTATCTGCAATCATAACGGAGAGAGATTATCCAACAATTGCAAATACTGAGAGAGCAAACTACTTTCCCTCTAACTCTAATTGAACCGATATAAATCAAACTGGGTTTTGAGAGGTCTTGGCTATTAAGGATGTTGCAGAGGTCACCAACATTACAAAGGCTGCATTTTTTTAGTGCTTTTGTTCTAATTTAGTGCTTTTGTTAGAATCCAGGTCTTGTTTTAAATACATTTTTATTGTTTTCATTTGTTACTGGATTACGTCAAACTTGTTCTCACTTTTGTATGGTGCATGTAAGTGATTGCATTGAGATCATTTCTACTTTATGCTACCTTTGTGGAGCATCTTTTTCATTTCTTATTTTGGACTTCATTAATTTGGCAGAAATTTCCTATGGCGAACTGGATGAATTGCAGCAGAATTCCTACCTTGTGGATTTCAAACAAAGTGTCTTCTTTATATTTGAAGTATGTTTTTGTCTCCAGTGAGCTTGAATCAATTTAGCCTCTGTATGTTATTTAAGGTTAGATAATTTAATATGGCATTGCATAGATTAGGGAGCTTAAGGATTAAAAAGAGTTGCAATTGTAAGATAATGGTGTTTCATGTTATGATGATAATGCCTAGATGCCTATGTTCTGATCTGATTAGTTGACAGTTTTAAAATTGCTTTTAGGGCATTAGCAATATTCTAACATGACAAAGCTTTTGTTCTATCACTTCTACTAAAGAGGGATCATTAGCCATGTGTAACACCCCTCCGTTTTGCTCTATTGTACGAACTATGTTGTTTCTTTTCTATCCTATAGTTTTGGTGTTGTACTTGGACTATGTACTTGATTACAGTGGATCACTGTTTTATTGTGATGTATTTTGATGTGATTATTATGGCATGTTTGGAAATAGCTGAAGTGTATATTTAATTTATGATGTTCATGCTTTCGATTATGCTGCTATGTTAGATGTGTCAGTTAGAACTATTGTATTGGTGAAGAGGACGGTATCGCATCACTCGTTTGTGAGTGCCCTACGATCTCGTGATTTTCTCTTCACAGTGTGCCTTATTTATGTCATATTATTGCATGTGTATATATATTATGTGTTTGCAGGTTGACAGGTACAGGACAGCGACTCCACCTGGTTTCTCAGGTTCGAGCGTGTCCATTGCCCAACGGTAATCGATTGGGAGATAGTAGCTAGGATTCCGTGCCAGGTCGTCACCCTAGTCCTAGTGAGTTGTCTGGTGTTAGTCGGGCTAAGTTGTCTTATTTGGGTCTTCTAGCTTTAATTCAAGCTTATTGTGCAAGCTAGGAAATGATAAAATATATGCTCTATTAGTTAAATTGGAAATTACCTTGTTGATTTATGTTGGGATGTAATTCATTTTATTGTTAATTTAATCTAATTATTAAATAAATTAATCGTTGAGTAAATCCATGTTATTGATTGATTAAATTTATAATGTTGTAATAGTTAAATTATTCATTATGGGAATTTTATGCATATTTGGGAAAAATTGAAAAATAAAAGGGAAGTGAATTTAAAAGTCAAAGTTGAAAAATTCAAAATTCAAAATTCAAAAATTCAAAATTCAAAAATTCAAAAATTCAAAAATAGATATTTTCCATTTTTGTTTTCTGAAATTTATGAGGGTTGTTGGGTTTTAGGGCTAAATCCTTATGTGTTTGAATTTGCTTAATAATTTTGGGGGATCTTGAAGTTGGGAGAAAATTTGGAATTTGTAAAAGGAGGATTTTTCAAATTTGTGGGTTTTTTTATTGGAGTTGCAAAATCTTGAGGAATTGGATTGGAAGCAAGAGGGAAAGCTAAGCATCATCTGGTCTTCTTCAAATTCAAAATTTACCAGGTTCTTGTCTTTTGTTTTATTGATTTTGGAAATTTAAATTTTAAATGTGTTGATGTTGAAAGTCTGGTTGCATAATGTTTTCAATAATCTGGTTGTGAATTGAAATGGGAAAACCCATATGGAAAATTAAGTTTATTGTGAAAAATCTCATCCTTGGAAAAATAATTTCTTCAAGAAGAAACAATGGTGTCTTTTGGAATCAATATGTTATTTATTTATTTTTTAAATTGTTTTCTTCTCCTCAATCAATCTTACTTTGGAAATTTGGTTTTTTTTTCTTTAGGATATATATATAAAAATATATCTATATTTCTTTTATGTTTGGGCTTGAGGCTATGCCTCTGTTTTCATTTCAAAATTATTTATTAAAAAATAATTTTATTTCAAAAAAGGGGCCTGTGTGTTTCAAATTTCCACAGGAAATTTTATTGCAAAAATAATTATAAAAAAAAAGACAGTGAGATGGTGCAGGGGGCTCAACCCCCACCGCGCCCCCATGGGAGGTGGGTGAGGGGAGCTGTGCCCTGTGCACACCCACTCCCCACCCCTTCCGTTGTTGCCACACAGCCGTCCCATTTGGATGACTGTGTGTAAACACAGCCGCCCAAGGAGGCGCGGCCAAGGGAGGCACATGCCCCCCTCTGACTTGGGTACTTTGTTTGCTTTAAATTTTTTTTTTTTTAAATTTCATTTTTTTTTTGTTGTTATTAATATTTAATAATATGTATGTATTATTATATATTTAATATTTAATATTACAATATATATGTATATATATATATGTTATTAAAATATTAATATAATATAATATTTTATTATTAGTTATAATATTATAATATTAATAATTATATTTTTATATAATTAATATTTATAATGTTATAATATTAATATATCTTAGGTTAATATAATGCTGGTTATTTTGGGTTAAGGTGGGAATTAGACTAATTGATTAAATAAATTAATTAAATAGTTCTTAATTGTTTTTGCAAGGGAGCATTACTTTCTTGGGGAAACTGATTGTGCAATTTTATTGTTATTTTACTATGGCGTGTTTCTTAAAATATTAATACTAATTCAATGACACTTTGAAATGTTAAACATGATTTGACAAGAAATGTGTTGGCGTCTTATTTAGTGAACAAATGATTTTGCCATAGACCTTTTAAACTTCTAAACGTTTATTCTTGAAACGTAGATATTAAACAATTCCTGATATCATTGAACAATAGGGAAACTGGAACATTGGAGTTGAATTTTATTCTTTTCCTGATTTATTAAATGCGGTGAATTCCTGAATATTAATGAGGAAATGGGTTTAGTGAACCCAAAGTAGGATTTCATTTTTGTCTTGATTATTGACATGTTTGTGTCATCATTAGGATATGTGGGCTTGGTACTTGTAAGTCTTCCAGATAGGGTCCTTTCTTATGGTGGGTTGTCTTGCCAGGTTGTCAACCTATTTTGCACCCTTGGGAAGCGTGTAGTATGTTGTCAATCATTACCTAGTTTCCACAAATGGGGGTGTATCATGTTTCTGGCATTAGGGCGGATTATGGGATCCATATCTCCTTGTAAGGAGTGGCCTTGCTCTATGTTATACCTCCTAGAGTTGGAGTGGTTGGAACACCTTTGTTGTGTGTCGCATTTGAGTATCCTTGGGTTGTGGAGTTGTTCCATGTGTCGTCTTAGAGGAGTGGCTTGTAATGAGGGCTGGCACACGAAGTGGTGCCAGGGTAACTCATTACAAGTTAGTTAATCCATTGATAACTAAATTAATCTATTGGGAGCATTAAACACGTAATAAGATAATTATGCCTTGCTCATGCATGCAAGGGCTTGTAAAGACTTGGGTTGAGACGGGAAGGCCTGGAATGGCAAGATCGTTATCTTGTCTCTATGAAAGATAACTAATTCTGCATTGGTTTACATGAGGGGCCGGAAGTCATTAGAGGTTACGAGGATAACCCAGTTTGGGGGCCGGGACCTAGGAAGACTCACCAGGGTAACCTATGTAACATTGTGATGACATTTCTCCTAGGTCGACAGTATGTTCGCATCAGTGATGCAATTGATTATGTGAATTCTAGAAGCATTGTAACCCTGTTTTTAAGTTTTGTTACTGTATTTATTTCAGTATGGTTGTGTTAGCCTATGTCTAGAGGTAGATGTCCTTGGTTAGAGATTCTGGTTACTATCTCCTAGCATGGGGGGTGGGCCTCTGGGTTCCACTTGGTTGGGTGGTGTGCACCTTACTCCGTTGGGTTTTCTCCTTGTTTGTATGGATGAGACTTCTAGTTGGAGAGCTCGTGGTTGTTTTTGTTGCAGTTCTTACTTGTTTCCATTCAGTTATTCATGTTATCTTTACCCCTCTTGTTATCGAGGTGGAATTTGTAATTGTAACCCTATTTTGTTGGACTTGCCTCATTCAGGGAATGAGTGATTGTAATCTTATGTTTTTGAATGGATTAATGAAATCGAAAGTCTTAGCTTATGTTTGTTGTTATTTCACCTTCTTGGAATGTATGTGTAAAATTATCAATTAAATAATTGTCTTAGTTTATATTCGTGTTTTGTTGAGGTTCTATATAACCTTTGTCTCGTAACCTTAGAGGTTGTTGGCATTAATTAATTAACTTACTCTTTAATTATCCTTTTAAAAAAAAAATTATTCCATTTAAGTAGTTAAATGCAACTTCCTCTAGGGTTGTGTGGTGAGGCGTTACACCATGGGTGTTACAAGAGTTTACAAGATATGTTCTTGATGGTGCAGGCACAATCACCCATCCAAGGCCACTTAGTTCTAGCCATTTCCCATGGATATCATCAGATCTTATCAGTTCTTTAACAATGTTTGACCATGAGCGAATCATTTCCTCAGATTTGGGGTAGCCACCACCTCAAATCATGGCCTTCATCGGCCATATCTTTCTTTGGAAATGGATCTTCCTTTCACATGATTGTTGAATATTTATCTCTGGTCTCTTTTCCCAGGATGCCTTCAAAAGGAGGAATGTTGGTTCTGTGGCAGTAGCTGAGGCATTGGTAGAAGCATCAGCCTCTGAATCTATCATCCGATGTATGAGGTATATAAGAAAATATTGATTTGTTCAATTTTTCTTTTTGTAATAGTTTTTTAAGGTTTATTTAGATGGGTTGTAATTGTGAAGAAGGCAACCCAAATAGAAGCACCAAGTTTGGTTACAACTTCTTGAGCACATAAGAAACCACCCTGCTCTGTTGGGTTACAATAAGACATAATGAAGCTCTGGCTGAGAAGAATCTATGGAATTCTCATGATTAAATTTTATGTTCCTTTCTCCGACAGTCAGATTTTTAAGTAGGTCATTCTAGAGAATAAATAACTTTTTGGATTGTAAATCAATGGTCACAAGCTAAGTTACCGAAATCGGCCATTTGCCCTGTCGATTCTAGGTATGGGACGTATCGGTACTGATACGTGGTGGAATCCCTGTGGAAGCGGCCAAGGTTCAAATTTTCTCGGTCAAAAACGCGTCCTTCAATTTCGCCCTGAATCCTGCCGTTTTTCAGTGACGTGGCATTTTTCGGATGATTTTTAGGCGTTTGGCAGGGAAATCGAAACCTTTTTGATGCATTTCCGAGTTAAAAAAAAATGCTAGCAAAACCTAAAACTCATTTTCGTCTCACTTCGCTTCCGTTTTTCACTGCAAAAGGGACGATTTGTTTGTGCGACCAGGGGCAGATAAATTTCGCGACCATTGCAAACGATTCCAGCGGCCAGGAGAGGGAAAAATCCGACGCAAGTCTGCAGCCGCAAATTCCAGGTAGGGTTCACTTCACCCATTTTTTTTTTCTCGTTAAATTTTAATCTTTTAAAGTTTAAACCTAATGCTTATATTATGAAGTATGAACATGTTTATTATTAAAATTTAATTTATTTACTATTATAATTTATAAATTTATAAATTAAAATCATATTAAACTTTTAAAGTTAAACATATTTATAATTTTATTATTATCATTTATAAATTATTTATTTAATATTTTTTGTTTTAAATTTTTAATATTGTGTATTTTAATTTTAGACTTTATTAATTATTATTTTTTTTATAAATTTATAATATAATAATAGACTAACACTAAATGTTAAATTATTTATTATTAATATATTATATTTTAATTTTAATTTTATTATTATAATAGACTATAATATATTTATTATTATTTTATTGTAAAATATAATTATATAAGTATAACTATATTAATTTTTATTTTAGTTTTAATTTTTTAAATAATAAATTAAGAATTTAATGAATAATTATAATATATTATATGTTAATTTAAATAATTTTATTTTTTTCGAAAATGGTATATCAACTTAGTATTTTTATTTATTTAAATATTATTATATTTAACATTTATTGTTTAATTAATTGATTAATTGTTTTTGAACTTGCAGCAGCATAATGGCGACCAGTTTTACTTCTACTGCTCAACCCGCCTTTAAAACTGACCTGAATTCACCTCTATGGAAATATGTACAGATGATACAAGAAGTTAAAGGGGGAGGATGATTTGTTTGGATATGAAAACATTGTAAAGTTCAATATACTAGCTCATACAGTCGTGTGAAATTCCATTTATGTCGCATTCCTAGACAAGGAATCGCAGTATGTGTAGGAGAAAATGGTAAAGAGTTAGATCCTTGCAAAGTAGCAGCATATACTAAAGAGAAAGAGGAAGCAGATGCAAGAGTTGGTCGTACCACAAACCATCCTTTTTTGAGAGGAAGAGGAAGTGGAACAGGATCAAAGAGGCCTCCTCCTTCTCCAACACATAGTGACTTTCCTGATGTTGTAGTAGAGAGCCACCCATTTTTTAATATAAGCAAAGAAGATCTTGTTGGCGTGAAGAGAAGAAAGGGGCCATTAGAAAGAGCATTTAAGCTTGAAGCTAGAGAGCTTGCAGATCAAGCTATTGTAAGATGTCTATATGTAAACGGTTTGGCATTTAATGTTGTAAGATCACCATATTGGCAGGATATGTTGAGAAAGGCAAGTGACTGTCCACCAAGGTACACAGGACCAGGTTATGAGAAGGTGTGTACCACCTTACTAGCAAAGGAGGTAAAAGGCATAAACAATGCATTGGATCCCATCAGAAATTCATGGAAAAAAATAGGGGTGTCAATTATTTTAGATGGATGGAACGATGCCAAAAACCGGCCA
Organism: Sequoiadendron giganteum; assembly: GCA_007115665.2. Classification (NCBI taxonomy): domain Eukaryota; kingdom Viridiplantae; phylum Streptophyta; class Pinopsida; order Cupressales; family Cupressaceae; genus Sequoiadendron; species Sequoiadendron giganteum. Next base: position 75,148,270 of record CM021107.1, on the reverse strand, counting down.
TTAATCAATGTGATTGTAGTGAGCCCTAAAGGGGAAATGTTTTTGAAAGCCGTGGATTGCGAAGGACAAGTGAAGGATGGACAATTTATTGCTGACATCCTTATACAGTGCATTCAGGATGTGGGTCCTGAAAATGTTGTCCAAGTAATAACAGACAATTCAAAGAATTGTAGAGCTATAGGTATATTGATTGAGACATAGTTTGAGCACATATTTTGGACACCTTGTGTTGTTCACTCTCTCAACCTCATGCTACAAAAGTTGGGTGCAAAAATAAATTGGATCAAACAAATGTATGCTGAAGCTGAAGAGATCCAAATGTTCATCACAAACCATCAAATGTCACAAGCCATTTTTAGATCATTTTCAACATTGGAGTTGTTGAAGGTAATTGAAACACTTCAACTTTTAAATTTTACATTTCACTTTAGTAATTACTAATTTATTTTTTAAACTCAAGCATGTCTTCTTTATATTTTAATTTTAATTTTAAATTTTTGAATAGGTTGTTGAAACCATATTTGCATTGAACACGATTGTCTTGAGACGACTTGTGAAGGTGTGGGAGGCACTTTCTAGCATGGTTATCAGTCAAAGTTGGTCCCTGTGGAGGCAATCCAATACCAAAAGGGCAACAAATTTAAAATGGATGATCCTAGATGACACTTGGTGGGAACGAGCAAAATATCTTCTTAGATTCATGGAGCCCATCCTGAGTATGATCTGTTTTACTGACATGGACAAGCCATGTTTGGGAGAGGTATATGATGGCATTGATTCAATGATTGAGCAAATGAAAATTGTCATCAACGAAAAAGAGCAAGATCCTGATGAAACTTTCTTCAAAGAGGTGCAAACACTTTGTGTTGACCGGTGGAACAAAATGACCACCCCACTACATCTTCTTTCATTTGCATTAACTCCCAAATTTTATAGTGATGAGATTCTTGCTTTGCCATCAAGAGTGCAACCATATTCAGATCAAGAAGTTGGTGTGGGGTGTTTGAAAGCACTTTGTAGAATCTTCCCTGATCAAGAAATGGAGTATTTAGTTAGAGCTGAGTTTGCTGATTTTGTAGCCGGCGAAAATCAAAGTAGTGATGCTTCACGTGACAAGTATAGGATGGATGCTCATTCTTGGTGGTATATCAATGGTTTTACAACACCACATCTCCAAACTCTTGCAATCAAAGTTTTATCACAAGTAAGTTAACTTAGTTTTTATTGCACTCTCTAAATTTATATTGTTTACTATTTTAAAAATAATAAAATGGTTAACTTCAAATTTAAAGTTTGATTTACAATTTTATAATTATAAGTTCCTCTCACTTTTTTTAAATAGGTTGCTAGTTCCTCTTCAGCTGAGTGAAATTGGAGTACATACTCCTTTATCCACTCAGTGAAACGCAACCGATTGGCAGCAAGTAAGGCGATAGAGCTTGTTTATGTGCATTCCAACTTGCGCCTTCTTACTCATAAAAAGAATGAGTATAAGGAAGGAGGCACGAGGTTATGGGATGTAGATCCAGAGCGAACTGATTTGGATTTTTCAGTTGCCACACAATCTTTACTTTCTGTGGAGTCGAATGCCCAACATGCTTCCAGTGCTAGTGCTAGTGCTAGTGGGGCTGCATGTGGTTCTACTAATTTACCTACATCATCTAATGTCAATGATGATGTTGATCTTAATCTTCCTGATGATCCATATGATGCCTACTATTAATTGTATTATTTTGTTTTAAATGTTGAACCAATGAACAATGAATTCAATATAATTATATTCCTATTGTAACATTCAAGTTTTGAAAATTTGATATCAAATTAATTTAGTATAATTGTATTTCATATTTGTTATATTTATGGTAGTTCTAAGTTCTGTTTAGCATATGCATGATATGTGGTATTCTAAATTTAATTCTTGTTTTTACTTTTTAGGCTACAAATATGTCTATATCTATGATTTTTATATGTTTTATGTACAGACGTACCCAAACGTACCCACAACAAAAAAAAAAGATAATTGTCTTACGTCGGTACCCGTACCCGTACCCGATTCGGCAACTTAGGTCACAAGACAAAAATTGTGGTTCCCTTCTAAATATTGCAAAAACTAATATGGAAAGCTGAATAATTGAGGATTTTTACAGGCCGCCCAAAAGCCTAGCTTTTCATTTGAAGGGAAAAATACTCAGAGAATAAATGGCCAATGAAAAATGTCCAGTTTGTTGAAGATGAAAAACTGCATGCCTTAGATTTTAGGAAACTGAATCCTCATTGTATATATACCAATTTGCTTGTTACAAACCCTTTCATGACAATTATTTTACTGTAATTTAAAGATTTCCCTATGTTCTTAGTATCAACAGAGGTAGGAAACTGAATCCTCACTGTATATATACCAATTTGCTTGTTACAAACCCTTTCATGACAATTATTTTACTATAATTTAAAGATTTCCCTATGTTCTTAGTATCAACAGAGGTGGAATGATCAATCAGTTTAAGAAGCCAAAATGGGGATCATCCTTGGACGCTGAAATTATTGAAAGGTTTACATGATCCTCTCCTAGGATTGACCCACATAGGGTGTAGGAATCGCACAAGATGTGCAGAAAACTAATATGCTGAAATTCGTTGCAGGAAACCCACATAGGGTGTAGGAATCACACAAGATGTGCAAAAAACTAATCTGCTGAAATTCGTTGCAGGAAAGTTTAATTACTTGCTGAGAAACTGCATAGTGCTGTATTTGATATGATCATTTTCGTGTACCCACCTTTTGGTTTAACATTAATTATGTTATCAACATATAGTGTCTTTTTAGCCATTCAGATATTATTCCCTTCTAATAGTTTATTTCTTGTGCTTCTCAGGATATATCAAGGAGCATTTTAGTTTTAGAGTCATTCAAAAATTATGAGAGAGATGATGCTCAATTTATTTCTTGTGCTTCTCAGGATATATCGAGGAGCATTTTAGTTTTAGAGTCATTCAAAAATAATGAGAGAGATGATGCTCAGTTTATTTCTTGTGCTTCTCAGGATATATCAAGGAGCATTTTAGTTTTAGAGTCACTCAAAAATTATGAGAGAGATGATGCTCAGTATATTTCAGAGGAAAATGAGCATAGGCATTTGAGTTGGGCAATGCCACCCGATAAAGATGTAGCTGTAGAGGAAAGCGATAAAGAATTTCAGGTATCAATAACTAATAACCAGTTTTAGCTATACTTCAAAATTAAAATATCTGTCTAAGGTTTTTTGCACTTTTTTTTGTGTAAATTAGTGTGATAAATTTATTTTCTAAAGTAAAAAATTTCCACTGACCTAATTGGTTTCAATATTCAGGCCTCATTAGATAAGAAATATTTTCACACTAATCTTGCATGATCCCAAAATCTGGTTAAATCCAAAACCTGATAACCTGGAGCAGTGTATTGAACGATCAAAAAGTTATAAGAGTGAGTTGCTTTGACCATTGAATTTAAGTTTTAAACACTTATGCCTATTTAATAGCAAAAAAGAGTTTTGTGATATCATATTGTACTTGTAATTTACTAATGCTTTTGTTACACTAATGCCTATTTAATAGCAAAAAAGAGTTTTGTGATATCATATTGTACTTGTAATTTACTAATGCTTTTGTTTACTTTCTTTTACAGAGCTTGAGGCTGCCACAAACGACTATACCATGCAAATGGTGGTTTAAATCAAATGCGTACTGGGGTATGACTTCTCCATTTAGATCCTTGGAGCTTTTTGTCATTATACTATCATAAATTTTGCAATATTTACACAGAATTTATAAAGCATCTCATGGTATATTCATCTGCCATGTCACATGTCAACATCTCTAAACTGGCTGAACAATGTATAATCAATTGGCATTGAATGCAGATTTGTGATATGGTTTATGTGGCAAGAATCATGAATGCAACTCTTGCTCCCCCTTCTCTTGATCATACCTCTTTCTGGACTAATCCAAGTTTTGGAAGTTGTATGCCTTTGTCCTCTTGAATTGTAAGAAGGATTGAACAGTGAACATTCTTGTCTCTGATAATTGGTACTATCTGTGCAGTGACTTTGAGGATATATTTGATTGGCACCATTTTACTAAAACTTTGAGAGAAGATGTACGAATAGTAAAATCTCTACCAACACCTTATGCGAAAATTGAACCTTTGCAAAAAGCTCCTGTATCATGGTCAAAGGTATGATCACTAATTCAAATATATAATCACTAATTCAGTATTTTAACTTACATACAGATCAAAGATCAAAGACCTAAAAAGTTAATGTTTTCTCATTTTGTCATATGTTACTTGGATGCAACACACGTACTACAAGGAAGAAGTACTCCCCTTGTTGAAAAAGCTCAAGGTTATACACTTTACTCATACAGATTCCTCACTAGCAAACAACACCCTCCCTAATTCCATACAAAAACTGAGATGCCATACAAATTATCAAGCCTTGAGGTACACCAAACCCATCGAGGAGCTTGGAAAGAACTTCGTAGCTAGGATGAGGAAGAATAGGAATCCTTACATTTCCCTTCATTTAAGGTAAGAAATGAAATGATATATCTAAAACATCAGCTCAGAGTCGTGGCCTTGCTATCTGTTGGACTTATTCACGAATTAGACAAAAATGTCACTTTGCAGTTACAAATGCCAATAATTAGGTTTTAGAAGCAACATCTATGCAAGTATTTAAGCTTGATTTATCAGAATTAGGAAGATCACTTAATAAATAACCTTATACTTTTTACTACACAGATATGAGAAGGACAGAGGATCCTCATACTTCAATTGATTTGTTCTTTTACCTCCATGAGATGATTGTGTAATCAACACATATATCCAAAGCTCTTGCAAAATGTGGGGCTGCTAATAAGCAACAGGATCAGGACAATTCAGATAATTTGGACAACAACAAATGTTGGATTTGGTAATAAGATACTGCATGAATCTTAAAAAGGAAAAACACAACAGTATTTCTACAGTGCCCACATAGTGCTAACGTATAAGATGAAGAAATCCATTTACATGTGATTCTGGTTACTGAACAGGTTGTAGCTGCAAATGTTATGAATTTTGAAGTTCTAACTGCTTAAAAATTACTTTTATTAGCGCTATGAATCTCATTTGTTTCACATGGTTTTAACTATACCATAAATAAGGGTTGTGTTTCCAATCCCATCATATATATTTGTAGCATAAGAGCGATTTAATCTCTCAAGGATCGCATGTAACTGCATTCAGAAGACTGGTTTTATAATTTGTAAGTGCAATAATGAAAATTTTATTCTTTGAGCTCTAAGTCGTTGTAGCATTACTGTCATGGTGTGATGGAACTGTTGTTAATCTAACTGAAATATCTAAAAACAGTGGGGATTACAATATCATATATATATTTTCTTCTCTATATCTAAAGCAGGTAGTTAGAAGAGCCTCATGTCAGGAGTTTTCTGCCAAAATAAATGAGAAATATGCATAATGTTCTCACTACTGTAACACATTTATCACTCTTCTACCTTCCACATGTTTTCGGCGTACCCATTGCACACGAAGGTGCGATTGCTAGTATAAGTATGCTCTCTCAGATTTCCACTAAACAGAGTTAATGACTTGGTAATTGACTTGACTGTAAGGAACGGTGAGAATATTTCCTCATATGGTAGTTACAATTGCCATGGTAGACATGTATAAAAAATATATATATATAAAAGCATAACAAGGCACGGAGATTGCTGACAGAATGCCTCAAAGAAAAGTCATATCATGGACGGCCATGGTTGCTGGATATGAACGAAATGAATTTATTTAGTAGCTTAGGAAACTTTTAAGCAAATGCAATTGGCAGGGGACGCCAAGAGAGCCAGGGAGGTTATTTAAAAATTTTACACCCTTCTACACTCGAGTGCTGCAACTAAGATAGATTGTCAGCAGAAACAAGGAGGTTATTTAAACCTTTTTTTTTTAAAACTTCCTATTATGTTCCAGTGTTGCGGCTGAGACAGGTTGACAATGAAATCAGGGAGATTATTTAATCCTCTACAACATTATATTCTCAAGTACTGAAGATGTGACAAGTTGCCAAAGAATCAGGAAGGTTATTTTAATCTATACGCCCTACCATGTTCAAGCGCTGCCGCTTCAACAAGCTGCGAATGGAACCAGAAGCTTATTTAAACCTCTACAATCTTCTATGTTCGAGTGAAGCTGCTGTGACAGGTTGCAAACGGTATCAGGGACAATATTTAGAATTTTATACATCCTCCAAGGTCCATATTCTGCAGCTGCGATAGGTTACTCATGGAATACAATGATTGCAGAGTATGCACAACACGGGTGGGTTAAAAGGCTTAAGACATTTCCAGGCAAATGCAATTTACAGTTGTAAAGCCAAATTCCATAACCTTGCCAGCATCTAGATGCCTGTGCCAAAGCGGAAGTTTTGGGAGAGGGAATGGAGATTCTTCGAAGCATTAAGGATAGGAAAATTTTGTCAGATAAAATAGTTGAAACTGCCTGGTCGATATGCTAAAAAAAAAGTGGAATCGTAGACAAAATAAAACTCCAGAATTTGTTTGACAGAGAGTACCTTAAAGAGACGTCATATCATGGAATGAGATGAATGATCCCAGAATGTGAACATAATGGATTTTGCAAGGAAGCTTCATTCTGACAAGGCATGTTAACTGTTCCTCCGAATGCCTCCCAGAAAACGTGATCTCCTTTCCTGCCAATTTCTTTTTTTCTTCCCCACCCCCCCGGTCTCCCCCTCAAAACAAGCGAATGCAAATGACAGGTGTAAAGTGAATTTTCATGCTAGAAGACATGTGCCAAAAGGTGAAGGTATAAGGGAGACACGTGAAACAATAGATGTCCTTCGCTTTTATTTCAATTCACATAGTTACCCTTACTAATAATTTATTACAATATAATTTAGAACAATTAAGTGTAATTTTATTATTTAATAAATATTTACTTTTCAACAAAGTAATTTAATTTAAATTAAATTACTTTCCCCTTTTTATTTAAGTTTTATTAAGATGTTATTAATAATTTTCTTTGTTGCTTATTTTAATAGCATTTTTCATTTGTCTTTATTTTGAAGGTAATAAGATATAGGTTAGATAAACAATTAGTAATAGTTAAAAAAGTATTTAGACTTGTTTATTTAAAATCTTAAATAGATAACTATTATCAACAATTAAAAAGATATTTTAACTCTTGTTCAATTAATAGTAATAAAGGATAATTAAATAACAAATAATACAAGTTTATGAATAATAATTAATTATTAAATTTCAAAAGAATAAATGTCCATTAAAGGGGAAAGACATGACTTGAACATGACTAATGGATGCGTTTATGGTGCTTCCACTGATTTGTTACATAGGAATTATAAGTGACTATAATATATGTAACAATTTAATGATATAATCGACTAGCCAGTAAATATTTGATATTATTACCTAAGTATTAATAATAGTGTTATTAGTATTAAATCATAAATAAAAAATATTATCATTGATAACTCAATTAGAGAAGTAATAATATTATTATTATTGAACCATCTCTAAAAGATAATGTTAATAAACAATAGCAACATTTTACTATTTATAATTAATAAAATTAAATACCGACAATTCAAATAATATTCTTTTAATTTTACAAACATCATTTAATTTTTTCAAATTGATCTAATATTTAATTAAATATTTGGTAATTTCACAAATCACTTTACTAATTAAATTTAATGCTTAATTAAATTAATTTTCGTGTAATAATAATAACCATCATTAAATTAAATTAACTAATTAAAAATAACGATAACACATTAAAAATCAACACTTAAAACGAATGACATAAAACAAAACGATACCAACAAAATGGAATACTAACGAACAACATTGTCAAGCTACGAAATCACAAGCAAACACTTACTCAAACGCCTAGAAAGGCCAATACAGAGGGGCACTACATTAGAAAAAAATTTGTCCTTTGATTAATGCATAAGAATGTGGTTTGCAAATTCTGTGAGGAACATTGAGGCAAAGAGAAGTGTTTTATTGTTTAGAAGGCATAGGACATTTGGAGAAGAACAATTGAATTTTGAAGAATGTCATGGAGGTGAGTTGTTATTGCTTTGTAAAATATCAGAGATTGAATGTAGAAGAACTTTCACTATTTGGTAAAACCTAATTTACAAATCCTATTAAAGTAACTGCAATAACAACTCACATGCATATGGTATGTATGTTATAAACATGAAACAATAAAAGACAAGAAATAAGCGACATATGGAAAACTAAATGATCTGGGCAAGGTCTTTGTCAACTGTGAATGCATCAAATGCAATGACTATGGATTGATTACAACAATTTTGCATTTTACATGTTAATTTTGTAATGTGCTTTTCTGTTTTATGTTTATGAATAACATATTATGTGTAATTGGCTATGGTGGATTTTTTAAATTGTCCTTGTAACAGGAACCATTTTTTGGAATTGGAGTGGAGACAAAGACCTGTAGAGTTGCAGACACATTTGATTCTTGAAACAGAGACTGGAAGGTCAGAGTATTGGATGTTTTTTCTTGTTTGTTTCCAATGAAGTTTGATTCTTCAAATGTCTGTGAAAATTATGCAAATTGTTAGAATTTGTCTAATTTTTCCCCATAAGCAATTGACCTTTGCAATCATTTTATTGCAATAATGCTACTGTCAGAGATGTGCATAATTGCAGCTGGGACAATTTGCACGTAGTGATTGAATTTTTTCAAAATATATAGTGTCTTCCTAATTTCCTAATCTACTTTAAAATAAATATATAGTAGGCCTACTCCAATGAATAGAGAAAGAGATAAATTATTTGTTAGATCTCTCATTTTCAAATGAAACCATTGCAATAGTAACCTATTCCTTGGGTTCAATTGCTCTATACCATATGTCATCCACTATAGTCATTAGTATAATTAGGCTTTATAACATCAAACAATGCTTGTAGTCACAACAGGATAGAAGTATTGATATGAGGGAAAGGGCTGCTACTCAACTGAATTTGTAGAATGAATACAGTTGTAACAAGTTACTATTGCAATCATTGACTTCTCTTTTGACACTAAAATTGTTTCAAACAAATCTAGAGAATAGAAAGACCATGTCACTGAGGGACTAGGTATTGTTGCAATCGGGGCAGGTCACTATTGAAATTATATGATGTGCATTAGATAGGGGACCTCTGTCGATCAATCTATAGCTATTGCATTAAATGACTTCACAGTCAACAAGACCTTGTTCAAAGTATTCAGTTTTGTGTTTCATAATTCTCGTTTGCTTACTATGCATAATTTCCAAAGGAAACAATTACACATATCCAACATTGTAACCTTTGTCCAAAAAAACATTGATGCATGCATTAAAATGGTCAAAATGTTTACTGCTATAGGAGCACAGTAGGATGGGGACATTTCTCATCTGTTTGTAAGAAAGAGAAACAAAACCAATGAAAAAAGGCATAGTAATTAATAAAAACTTTATTGTAATAGCTAACAACACATTTAATAATAGATAAAAAATTCTTGGTAAGTTATAAGAATTGATTTGCAAAATCTTGTTCACATGTTTGCATAGATTCAACTGAATATTATCACACATTTACATGTAAGAGTCATACTATTCTCAGCATCGATGCATCTTGTTCATCTGTACAATTTGTGTAGGACATGAAAGAATACACAAGCATTCATGTTTAGCAATGGTGCCTTTGATTAACAATAACATATCATGTTTGTCAATGAACTTTTGGGTCTTGTTGTCTCACACATATTGCATGCATTGATTAAATATTTGTCACAATATATAATGTCTCCCTATTTTCCTAATTTACTTAAATGAAAATAAATAATAGACCTACTCCAACCAATAGAAAAAAAGAAATTATAATTTTCAAACTCAAAAAATATGTCCTTAAATCCCAACTATAGGAAAAAGAAAAAAATATTTTAAACAATTCAATTTCATTGATCAAGCAACTATTTCAAAAGAAAATCCAACAAATGCGATAGTGAACATGCCTACTACATTTTCTATGTTTTGTTATAAATTGGATGTTGTTGCTTAGTGATTTATCGCATGAACTAAGTAAGTGGGAAAGTAGCTCAAAGAGAACTCAATCAAGTATGAACTGAATCTTTTATGTTTGAAATCTATCATTCATCTCTTTTTCTATTGCATGGAGTAGGTCTGCTACTCTTCTTTGTGTAAGAAAATAAGAAAAATAGAAACACATTATAAAATTTGTCAAATAAATTTCATTGCCCAACCATGTATGCCAAATTGAAATGTAATAATTGTAGTATCAACTTGCCCTTTAAAAACATGCATGTTTTATATTGCTAATATATTGCATAGTAAAAGAGTGTAACATCAGAGTTTAATCCATTTAAATGAAAACATAAGAAAATAAAGTATTATGTAGCATATAAAGGAAAAAGATATTGATTGTAAAATAAATGTAGCAAGAATTTTTAAGTCACAAAACATGAGATATAGTGATATAGGTGAAAGATCCAGGAACAAAAGCATAACAAAAAAGAGAAGTGCAGGTTGATGCAATGGCAGGTAGCCTTTCACTTGCTTCTGTTTCTTCATCACTTGCAATGTCATTTTTATGGTTAGTACGAAAGCAATTATTTTGTTATAATTCTAATTTTTTTTTGGAAATTGAAGAGAAAGAGAAGTATTTGTATCAATAGTGTTTTTTACCTCACTGTGGCATACACCATTTATTCAGTTAGGAAATGGCCTCTATGATGACATTGTTTTGATTGAGGGTGAAATGGCCTTTGGTGACAAAGTCCTGTAATGTAAATATAACTGTTGATTTGTCCTTGATATATTTTTCATATTTTATGTCTTGAAGGGAAGGCAAGAGTTGTCACACGACATTGCTTCAGATTGAATAATGAGTTGTTTTCTTATCATTTTTTATGATGATAGCTTTAGGATGAAGTGAGTATATGTAGCTCACTTCCTTGTCACATTGGCTACAATGAGCAGTTTCTTGTTGGAGCATGCCATAAGAGTTGAATTTATATTTGCAATTGGGGCAAAAAGCTTCAAATGGATTTGAAAGTGTGTTTGTTCTTTTAATGTGCTTGAAACCTGAAACATGTGAACATATACAATTATAAGGGGCAGTTTCAAAATTTTAAATGAAAGTGCGAAAAGATTTTTAAAAAGTCACCTTAAATTTTGATTGCAATAAAGTAGCTAACTTGTCCAATGTTCTCTTGTTATTCAATTTCCAAATAAATTTTGATCAACCCATGTGGAACATGTTCTTTTGATTGGTGTTTTTTAGGATATTCTCCAAAAGAAAACTCGGGATTTTGTTTCTATGTAGCAGTTCCTCTATTTGCAAGTATTGCTATTCATGAGATGGACATAGTTGCAGCTTCATGGCAATGAGAAAGTTAGTCTTTGTTAGAAAGGAGTTTTATTAAAGACCACAATGCTATAAAAAAACATTAAAATGGATTAGTGGCATATGCTGGGAAGACATTTGCACTTGTGCTCTGTCAGATTTTGCTATGCCATCTTTGATATCAATTGCATATTGGCTACCTACTTTCTTAGTGCCAACAACCAAAGTACCTATTGTTCCAATTGGATATTGATTTCTAGCTGCTAGTAGTTGGCTGATAGTTCTATCTGGAATGAAGTAGTAGTTCGTAGAAAAGTGAGGCATGCTTTCAACTGTGCTTGTGTCTGCCATTATCATTATGCAATCAAAGTCTCCTCTATCATAATCTGTTCTAGGTGCAATTTGGAATCTTGATATTGAAACTCCCAATCCTGGAACTATTTTGTGCTCGTGTTCTTGCACAAGGTATCCACTGATATTTAGTGTAGTTGTAATTTCTTCTTTAAGATCTGTGAGATCTGCACATAGTACTTCACATGTTCTATTGAATTTGTCCAATGTTGCTTTGTAGACAACAAGGACATCACCTTGGAATGTGTCACCAACTTTTTTTGCATTTAACTCTTCAATTGATACAGTCTTTTTGAATTTTGTTCTACAAACACCAAGAGAAATGTAAATCTTATAGATTTGGACAATGCAAGAATGCATGTGATAGGTAAATAGGATAAGTTGTTTATGCTTTGCTTGTGTCTTCTTCCATGTCTTGTGCTTGTTGTTGTGGTCTTTTTGTTTGATCCATGATTTTCCTGCAAGGTAGTGATATAGTATTGGAGAATCCATTGGAGAATGTATTACCGATATATGCTTATGTATGTTATGTTGAACTGATTCAATGGGCAAGGTGGAATTTTAGGAAAATAGGAAAGTGGTCAGTCCAGTATGCTTCTGATGTGTAAATATTGCATACACTTGTGATTGAATTTGACCAAATATGGTCAATGAGTGGCTTGTGTAGACTATGTGATTTGTTTAACAAAAAATGAATTTTGTTAGTTTGCATGAAATTTTGGAGTGTTCTTTTGCTTTTATTTTTTTAACACATGTCGATATTAAAGTCGCCTACAATGTAGAATATGTTTTTTATATCTGCGTATGCAATTACAACTTGAAGAATTGTGATTATTTCTTGTATGGGAGTAGTGGGCCTTGCATAAATATTATAGATATTAAGTTCATCGATGCGTTCTAGTATTGTGATTGTGATGGCTTCAATATTTGTGGAGCTGTGTTCTTTTTCTTTTGATACAAAAAAATATTTTTTGGTAAATGTTGTTATGCCATGTATCATATTCATACCAAAGGTATTAAAATATTGCTATAATATATTAGGTTGTAAGATATGCATGTGTACTTCTTGTAAACACAAAATGATAGATTGCATTGTGTCATAGTCATTGGCAATGTCGTGTGCATGTGGATTTAATGTACAAATGTTTAGTGTGCATAGAAGCATTTGCGGTGTATCGTGTGGACATGTAGTTTGAATATCGAGTTGCCACTATGCAGTTGACTAGAGGAGATGTATTTCTAGATGTATCTTGTCCTTAAATTTAAAGTTTTGTTTTGGATAAAGGTTTTAGCAGGAATAACAAGTCTATTGTATTTGTTTGTGATAGTGTTGTATAAGTTAAGCCATGTTGTCTTATGACTGTTGGGTCAAAATCCAAATCTTGCATTGTTAGTCCTTTTGATCGATGGATGGTTCGTGCACATGCTAGTTGTATTGGGAATTTTTTTCTAATTGTGATTTTCTTGTTCGTTGAAATTTTTTATATAGCTCTAGTAATGCGCAATATAGGAACCCATTCCTTGTCAATGGGATCAATGTAGTATTGTACGTTGTTGTTTTCTAATTGTTGGATCAGTAAATTGAGACAAACAACATCAATGTCATTATGTGTTGTATATGCTTTAAATATTCCATCGAAACCGTTGACTAGGCCATCTTGTGTATTATAGTTTCCTACATAGATTTCAACAAGGATATCCTATTTCAAGTGTATTTGAGATGGAAGAGTGGTTGTATGACTATAAAGTTGTTTTGCATTATAGTTTTCCTCATGCTCATCTATTGCATTTAGCACTATCATTTGACTGGGAATGACCAATAGCATTTTATGGTTGTGCACATCCACATCAAATTTCTTATAGAACAAGTATGGAAGTGTTGGATCTAAAGGTGCAGGACATAGGCAAAGTTGGTTAAGATAGCCTATGTATTCATTTATTTGTAAGCCTATTTGTATTCTAGTAAGGATTGCAATAAATTTTTCATCCTTTTGTCTCATAGTTGTGACCAATGAGTAGCATTTTATATTGTCTTTCCAAAAATTGTAAGGCATCAATTCAGTTATAGTGGGTTTATTCTCAAATACATTGGAGTCAAGGATAGGTTGCGCTTGGTAGAGATCACCATTAAATATTGTATCATTGTTTCCAAAGTACATTGTAGGCATTTGCATTATGTCTCGTATTCATCTATCAATGTAGCGAAGAAATGTTGAGCCTACTAGTGAGATTTCATCTATAAGGAGCACATGCAATTAATCATATAGTGCTTGGGCATAGTGTCTAGTGCTTTAGAAGCTAAGGGAAAAAAATCTGATGTATTAAGTGGTATGTGAAATGCTGAATGTAATGTGACTCCACCTAGGTTGTAAGTTGCTTTACCTATATACGTAGTTAATAATCCCTTTAGTTCATCTAGATTGTTGTCAATAGGTTTGCTATAAATGCGAATTAGAGATTGGTATATGGCTTTTTTAGTGAAAGTCTTTCCAGTTCTAGCTCCACCAATCCAGAACAAATGCAAAGGCTTGTCAATGTTATTCATCTTTTTCATTATAACATCTTTAACAATTGCTTGTTGTTCTTTGTTCAACATTTGCCTTAGTTTGTAGTATTCGTTGTTGTTAATTATCTATGGGTGTCTAGAAATTCCAAATCCATTGTCACATTGTATTTGGTTTTATGTGTCCTATGTTTGGAAGATCTGTTTGAATGTCATATTGTTTCGTTTTCCTAGCTTTTCTTATTGTCAATGACTTATCATCATTGCCATCATCAAGGGGCTCAACATCTTCGAGTTCTTTTTCTATGTCACCCCATGCAAAACTTGTGTTGTGAGTGAACTTTGCATTATTTTTGATAATGGTTTTTCATGGTGAATGCATGCATTTTCCCATGAGTCAAAATTTTGTTTCAATGTACTCTCATTCATTGTAAACAATACATAAAGCATTAATTTCTCTCTATAATGATTCTCCAGATCAAAGTGCTTGTTGAAGTTAATAAACATTATACACTTGGTTTAGTTTTTAGGTCAATTGTAGTTCCATTTTTATTGTAACTTGAAATGAATTCTGCAAGACATATGTCTATCAATGTTTGAGGATGTATTAGATAATAGTCCACAATAGATTTTGATAGTATGTTCTCTGATTCATTTGGTTCATTGTTTAATTGGTTGACGGATTTTAGAATGAATGTATGGTCACTATATGACCACATGTCAATGAAAATACATTTTCTTGAACTAAATTTTAGTGAAAGCGATAAAACAATATGAGTAGCTTGTTGTGCTGACATTTGTTACAAGTTCAACAATGTATTTCCAAGTTTACCTATCATTTTTATTGCATCAATATTCATTTTCTGGTGGTCCTTACGTATTATCTTGAATGCATATGCCATTGAATTGTCTACTTTTGCAATGTAAGAGCTACAATACATTGTTGCGGCATATGCATTAAGCATGAACTAGGCATCTGTATTGGCCTTCCGAAGGTGTGGCATTTTCCTTGCAAAACTATTGTTCCATATTTTTGATGGTTTTCTTTGTAAGTAAAGTGTTGGCCTATGTAGTGTAGAGCTCAAAGCTATTATATAATCAATTTCAGTTATGTTTATGTCATTTAAAAACATGTCTAAAGTGTATTCTTTCTCATAGTTTGCTTTTTGCAGTATCGATTAAACGTTGACAATATTTGAAGTTATTGTTTCAATCTTTTATAGTATTGGTGAAAGTATTTTTGTCTTTTGCATCGGTGGAAAAGGGAAATTGTATTTGCAAAGTATTTTCCTTAATCTCCTGCATCTCTTTGTGTGGTGATGCCTTTGTAAACTAACTAAGTCAAGTTGCAAATGATCAATGCTACAAGTAATGTACTTGTCGACAAAAGCTATGATGTTTATGTTGTTTTCTGTGTAGATTGGTGCATTTTTCACCCATATTAGCATATGATCATGCTCATTTCCTCAATTTTGGAACTCAATCACAATAATATAATCAATAACATTTCCAAAGATAGATTCATCTGTAAGCATCAATTTTTTCATTACATTTATTTTGTCTATATTACCGTACACAAGTAATAGGATCCTTCTTGATTAGTTCAAATTTGTCAATGTTCATTTGAGCAATTGACTCTTGTTGTTTTTGACCTAATTGATGCTAATTATGTAATTCTTGTATCCTGTTTATTAAAGGATTCCAATTCTGTTCAACACTACTAAAAGTGAGGAAGAATGTCAGTGGTCCTAGTTGTCGTATCATTGCAAAAATATTTTTCTTAAGTTGCTTTGTATAATCTGGGGATATTCTTATTCTTTTGGAGTCAACATACCCAATATCTGATTTTAGAATTCTCTCAAGGTTTGGTTTGTGTTTCACATCCTTGGCAAGTAGCTTTCGCCTTTTAGTTGGCCCTTTCATATTCTTATGGACATTGTCGACAAGACTTGTAGTATTAGTATCTTGATAGTTTTGAAAAATATGTTTGTCATGTGATATGCAAACTTTTTGTTTGATTGTAAAACTTCGCATTGTGCAATTTTGTGGTATGTAAAGTTTTTTAGAATTTCATCATCACGTGGCTTGCCAAAGAATAATGTTGGGAAATTCATCTCCTCAACGTTTTTGTCTTTAAAGATTCCAACTGGATAGTTTTGTTCTACATGTGCAATTTCAATTATTTTGTCTTGCATGCTATGTATACTTCTAGATTCAGTGAATACATGGACCAAGGTTTCAGATGGGCTCTCATGTTCCATGTCATTATTTGACTCAGTTTCAATTATCACAGGCCCAATATTCTCTTGAAGCTCATCATTGGTATGCAAAAAATGTTTCCAATCTTTGTTTATCTAGACATTTTGCATTTTGTATAGTGTCATTTTTGACAATTGAGCCAAAGCTTCCATAATGAGATTGGGTCGTACTATGCATTTTTGTATTCCAATCGTCTTTTGAGTGAAGCAACAATTGTTTGTGTGGTGTTATTTGATTGTGGTAATGCTTTTTGTATAATGCTAATGTCAATAGGGACATTAATGATGGAACTTGTTAGACCTATTTGAGATCTTTTGTACCCTAGTTCCTAGATTTGTGTAAATGCAATTCTAAGTGACACAAGTCATTCTTCTAGTTGGGAGAGAAGTTGGACATATGACAATGGTTTATTAGTTCAGATTTTGTGTGGTTCAACATACTTTGGTATAGTGAATTTTTTTAGTGTGGAGTAGCATATACAACATATGCAATTTATCAATGTTATGGATCTTGATTGTACTAGTTCATAATATATTTCCTTTTTCTTGTCTTTAAATATTCTAGTATCTTTGCTAAAACACAAGATTTGGCAGATTGTGCATATATATTTCAGTGTATCTTGAATTATTTTTTCGTAAAGCTCTACTATTGATATTTTTTTCCCCTTGTTTGATCTTATAGGTATAGGTTGATTTTGTTTATTATTATTTCTAATAAAGCTCTTAAGGTGCTACACTCTTACAATAGGGTTATGATTGAGATAATTTTGTTTAATTGTATGAATGGAATCGCTTTTGTTATTGTCTAGCTTTCGCTTTTTGTTGCCATTCGTAGTTTGGTATTGTGTATTGTTTCTAATGAGTTTTTTTAAGTTGATTTAACCTTATTGGCTACTGGCCATTTGGATTGTGTGGCTGAATTCTTAGAAGCGGTTCAAAATGCCCACATTGAGGGGTTGTATCATGGAACATAATGGAATATGTTGGAAAACTAGGTACACTATTAAAGTGCAAGTACTTTTTCCCTGATGTTGTTGACCAAACACATATCTATATATTCAACCATTTGGATAGCCACTGAATACAAAAAAATCTCCCCATAAGTCAATTTCATTGTTCTTGGCATCTGGTTTCGCCAAAAGGCACATCCTGCATAGATATGTGTCTTGGTCATGCACTTTGTGTAGTCTATATAGAATTTCAGGGTCTAGTGCAAGGTTGTATGATCTAATTGCATCTTCATCTCATTTTCGAAAGCAACTTAAGAAGTAATCTATTGTTCCTCTCCATAGTTCAACTACTGTATAATGATTGTTCAATAGTACTTGTAACAAGTCAAACAACTAGTCTCCAATGTTGTACTTAAATGTGCCTACTCTTCATAGCCCATTGTTTTTAGTACATTATCTATATTGTTGACTTGTGATCACTTTGCATATTCGTATTTATCAACGTCTATTGTTTCTATATTTTGATATGTTGTTTCCATTTAGAATGCATACAATATTAGATTGTTAAAAATGCTAATTGGCATTAATATGTATATATGCTAAATCTTACGCACTCTATACATAAATGTAGGGTAACAAAGTTGATATTTTGTATAAATGTTAATTTTTTTCATTACAAACAAAAAAGGAACAGTGATCTAAGAATCTAACCTTGTATTTTCTTGTTCAACAATCGACTGTATTTGCAACAATGTAGATTTTTGTATCCCACTTAAATTATAAGCAATGGTTTCTATGACAGGTGCATATTAGATAAATGAGCATAGTCGATGGCATGCTTTATGTAATTCATAAACATAAAGAAATCAATGTTGAATGAATGCAGTAAGCACTAGACCAATACTATTGCAATCACTTGGTTTTGATTTCATAAACTTAGTTGGCTGATCAAAATATATTACTATTGTTTGAATAAGAGAATAGATAAAATAAAGGTAGAACAATTGAAACAAATGATAAATTTTGACAAATATTTAAGCATTAAAAGCAAACTATCCAAAGATTCAGTTGATACTTGATCAAGCTTTGTAAATTAGGAAAATAGGGAGACATTATATATTCTAGAAGTCAATGCAAATTATACAAGCTTTTGCAGCAAGTTGCTGGATACTGAAATAGTGAATGCATGTTTAATGCATTAAATATAAACTTTCATAGACATGTTGAAGATCTGGTAGGCGCATAAGCACTCAATGCATAGTTAATTCATGAAATCATGCATTCACTGTTGTAATGCCAAGCAACCCACTACCAAAGTTTGTGCAATTTGCATCCAATGATTAAATCTCAATTGTGGAGGCATTAAATGCATAAACTACATGTGTATTTCTTGAATGGCCAGTAGCTTATCAATAAAGCTCCCAAATTTTTTATTTAATGTATGAATGTTTATAGAAATTTATGATGTTGGTCTATTTTTTTGCAAATTTTATCATTATTTATGTGGTTCATGTTTATGAAAACGTATTATATGTCATGGACTATGTCGTCTATTTGTGATACTTGATAGCTAGAAGTATTGCTCAATGTTACAGGGAAAGTTGAATAGTTTGAGCAAGGTCTTGTGGACTATGGATGCATTGAATGCATTAACTATGTGTTTATTGCTTGAGTGGCTACTAGTGTACTAGCAAAGCTCGTAAATAAAATTGTGTGAGATGTGTTGGAGGGTTGGTGGGTACAAAATCAATTAATGCATAGTTAATTCATGGAATCTAAGGCAATAGTTGGGTTTTATTTGTGTTTATTCTTGTTTATTTATTGCTTGCTCAAAAACTTCTATGTTTTTAGCTCTCAGTTCTCCTATCTGATATTTTCCATTTTGTGTAGCGCTTCAACACAATAAGAGTGGTAGGTACAATGCTCTACTACTGAGTGGCTCGTCAGTGTGTTTCACTCACTGCTATAGGGGAAACTGAATGGTTTGACCAAGGTCCTAGCAACTGTGGAGGCATCGAATGCATCAACTATCTATTCATTTCTTGAGTGGCCATTAGTCTACCAATAAAGCTCCCTAAGTTTGTATTTAATGTCTAAATATTTTGCAAAAATATATCACAATGGCCTATTTCTTTTTGCAAATTTTATCATCAAGAAATTAATGCATGTTTAATGCATTCAATGCAAATTTTGCAAGAAGTGTAGGAGGGCCAAAGGGTATAGAAGTAGTGAATGCATAGTCAATTCATGAAATTCTAGAGGAATGCTAGGTTTTATCTATGCTTATTCTCCTCTTTTCTTTTCTTTTTTGAAAGCTTCTATGTTTTTTAGCTTTGAGCACCCCCTTTTGATGTTTGTTAGTTTGTTCAGTGCTCGAACATGGGAGAAGCCATAGGAACAGTGTAGTACTAGTGAGTGGCTCACCTGCATATTTGTGATACTTGATGGCTAGAAACATTGCTTGTTGTTACAAGAGCAAATATCACAAATGAGTACAGTAAATGACATATGCTATCCAACGCATAAAAATGGAACACTTGAAGTGAAGTAGTAGGTGACTATTGCAACAAATGAGGGTGATAAAATATTTGCAAAATATATAATGTCATATTTTTGTAATCAACTTTAACAAAAATGAATAATAGGGCTACTCCAACCAATAGAAAAGAAGATAAATTGTTTACTACTTCTCAATTGCAAATGAAACCATTGCAATAGTAACTGTAGACATCTCAATTTGATGACTTCCACATGGTCAAAATCATCTACTCTATTCGTCTATTTCGTTAATAATGATTAAATAATTCATTATTTCATTTTTTGCCTAAAGTTCCTAAAGTATGTATTTGAATAGTTAAATATTTTACCTTACACATTTTCTTCTCTAAATTAAATAAATAGGTCAATCTATTTAATTTAGTCACTTAACCTTTTTGATTAAAAATCAATTTTTAATTCCTCACTTTCTCTCTCCTTGTCACATCCTTCATAATCCTCATCTAATCTGGATTAAATAAATTAATCCATGATTAGGATGTGCACCACTTAATCAATATTAGTGTCACATCCTCCATAACCTCCCACTTGCTTCTAATATTTCATTAATTATCCTAATCATGTGTTTGCACAACCTTAATCAAGGTCATTAGCCACATTTAGCATATATTTTTAGTCAACCTTTTCACTTGCCTTTCTTGGCTTTGACTCCCTTTCCCATGTGAATTTTTAATTCACATTTATTCATCCTAGGCTCCTCTCTTCCCCATGTGAATTTTTAATTCACATTTTATCCTTCCAAGGCTTACCTTATCCCCATGCAAGTTCTAGAAAACTTGACTTGTCATTTCACATGTGCCAAAGACTTCTAGAACTTTAGACTTCTCACATCACTCACATGTGGAAAATCCCCACCTTTTTGGAAACCCTCTCTTATCCATTAGATTATCTCAAGCATGTGAATTTTTAATTCACATTTAATTCTCCAACCACCTTCCCATTCCCCATTGAGATTTTTGAGGAATTCTAAAATTCCTCAAATGTATTTTTCACTCTCATTTGGGGACAAGAAGTTCCTTTTTGAGGAAATCTTCTCATCCCCCAAAGTACCTACAAGGTACTGGTCCTTCCTCCACATCATCTCATCCTAAGCCATCTCACATTCTACATGTCAAGATGTGAGTGCTTGTGAGTCCTCAACTCACCATAGCCCTTCATCTTGGCCTTGTTGGCTTAATCTCAACCGTTGAATTCTCTAGAGAATTCAAATTTCTCTATAAATACCCCCCCCTTCCTCTCATTTAGAGACATTTATGCATTTGATACCAAACTCTTTCCATTTAGTTATTTGAGAAGATACTTAGCCATTTTCACTCTTATGCTACCAAATTGCTCATTCAAGCCATATAGCCAAGCCATTTAGCCATTAGCCCTTGCATTGATCACATTGCACATCTTGCATATACCATTTCAATAGCCATCCAAGGAGCACACAAGCTTTCAAATATCAAGGGCCAACCAAGGGATTTCTACAACAAAAAAGGTATAATCACTTGTCTTTTTGTTTCATCTTATTTCTTTGCATTATCATTCCTTAGTGTAGACACATAAAAATGACCTAGGCCTGCAAGCTCTATTTTGTCACGTTTCGTCCTAGCATAATTAAGATATTTTAATTATGCCCTTGACTCACCTTCGACTATTAATTAAATAATTCATAATTATTTAATTAATTCATATCTTTTTATTCTCCATGATTATTAAATAAATAAATTTTATTTAATGCATCACTAATTGTCTAATGTCTTCCTATAATTAAATAAATCTCCTAATTTATTTAATTATTTTTGTCCATTATGTCTTCTTGATTACTAAATAAATAATTTTATTTATTTATTTAATATGTCACTAATTCTTAAAAAGTCCTCTACTTTCTAAAAATAAATAAATTCTTATTTATTCAATCTTTGTCCACTTTCCACTATAATTAAATAATTATTTTTAATCATTTAATTATTCATTAGCCTTTTCTCTCCTAAATTAAATAAGATTTATTTATTTAATTTGGTCCACTCTCTTGAATTTTGAATTAAAACATTATATGTAACTCAAAAGGTTCCCTTTGTCACATTCTTCTATAATTAAATAATATCTTTATTATTTAATTTCTTCTATCACCTCTTTTGTTGTGCTCAGTTTAAATAAAATTTATTTATTTAAAATAAGTCTCACCACCTAAATTAAATAAACTTTATTATTTAAATTCTCCTATCACCTCTTTTACTGTGCTCATTCTAAATAAAATTTATTTATTTAAAATAAGTCCCATTTTCTAATTTCCCTCTTTTTAGTAAATAATTTAAATTAAATTATTTACTGGCACATGACCCCACCACTTTTGAATTAAATTAATTTTTAATTCAAAAGGTCAACATCACCTCTTGAATCAAATAATTTTAAATTATTATTTGATTCTCCAGCAACTTCGTTTTGTGTGCCCAATATCTCTTGTCACATGCATTATCAACCCTTGATTTGATTTTCTAAAAATCAATCTTGTCCATTCATTTCGAATTTGACCTAATGTTGCCCTAACCCTAATTGTGGGTTGTTATATTGAATCTTGTCCATTGATTCTAGGGCACTTGTTAACATTTAATCTTGGGCATTCACACAAAATTGCATTTTATATAAAATGGCAATTTTGGTCTCATTTTGACATATCTTGCAGCCTCATATTCGTGCAATTTCATACTCTTGCATGCTTCTCCATTTGTCATAGGCATATTTAGATTTCATTTGGCATAGTTTAGACATTTTTAGATGCTTACTAGTTGTAGTAGGGCACAGTATTGCATATAGTCATTCAAAATCCTTCAACATTTGCTTAGGGCTTGTCATTTCCATTGGCTTGCTCATCATAAATCTTAGGGAAACATCATATTTCAACAAGTTGAGAAGGTATAATGAAGGTCAGTCATGGAGGATGAAGACATTTTGATGAGATTATTTCATTTGTTTCATTTATTCCTTTGCACTTCATTATCACTTTGGGTTTTTATGTTTTGCATTTGATTCGCTAACCCTAGGAAAATTCCCTTAGTTACACTTAGGCTAATCTTGAGGTATATCTTCTGTGTTCTTCCATTATTGCATTATTAGTTGTTTTGCCTCTTAGAATAGGATAGAACATTTGAGGGATCATAGTAACATACTCGTTGGCTTCAATTGTTTCATGTCATTTATCATTTACTATACCTATTTGTTCAATTAGGCCTTACAACCACTTAGATGACTTTGTAAAATTAGTACAATTGTAACAATTTACTTTTGCAATCGTTGAATTCATTTTTGAAATAGTTGTTTGTCCAATGAAACTGTATCACTTAAAATACTTTGCTAGTAGGCTAATGCCTATCGAAGCAATGAATTCAGAGTCAATGTGTTGTATGCATGCACAAGGAAAAAGACCTTGCTCAAAGATCTAAAAGAGTATTGATTAATCTAGCAACAATAGACTAAGAGATATTGGGATTGGTTCCTATCACTAATACCATCATATCATGTTTTTTTACATGTTTGTCGATGTTGTTTCTTTGCTAAAAATGTTTAATGCATTTCCTATGTTATTTGCATTTAATACACTATTGTTTTTGGTATGTCTATCATACCATTTAGTGCATTAAACATGCATTGACTACTTGAGTATCTACCACTCTACTCTCAAAGATGACATAATTTGCATTCAATAGTTAAATATTTGCAAAATATATCTAGTGTCCTTTTATTTTGCTAATTTACTTTAATAGAAATGAATAATAGGCCTACTCCAACCAATAGAATAATTTCAAAAAATGAGAATTAAGATAGGAAAAAATGAAATCTTTGAGCAAGATCTTTCTAACTATGTAGGCATTCAATGCATTACCTATGTATTCATTGCTTGTGTAGCCATCAACTTATCGACAAAGCTCACAAAATTTGTATTTAATGTCTGGATCTTTGTAAAATTTCATCTTGCACAATTTACATTTAGTAGATTATTGTTTCTGATCCAATAGTTAAACCATTTAATCCATTAAACATGCATACAATTTTCACCAAAAACAATAGTGCATTAAACATATCCCATTAAACCACTTTGCCACCAAAGTTTATAGAATTTTCTTGAGTGGCCACGTCTCTATTAGCAAAGCTCACAAAAATTTGTACTTAATGCTTAAATGTTTGTAAAAACATACCACTGGTCTACTTAATCTATGTAGCATTCAGTTATTTTTGTGATAATTTTGCTTTGTTTACTATGTTTCAATTGCAAATAAGAAGATTGCAATAGTAACCTACCTTCGTAGGGTTTCTAGGTTAGGTTTAGTTTTTAGGGCATCTGTCCATTGAATAAACGTGTGCATATATTGTCTACAAAGTTAACTCAACATCTTAAACCATAAAAACATCCAAAAAGTTCCTTGGTAAACATGACATGCTCATGCCAATAGACAAAACCAACCACAATAGCTGATAAAGCAATATTATATTAAACTAAGGTTACAATGCTAAACAGGTGTAAACGGAAAGGCTTGTGTATGCTCCATCATGTAATAATGTTCACTTGATACAAATTTGTCCATTGGTTCATGCATTATAGTATAACTTGTAAATCCTAGAGAAGAAATTTTCTAAATCAATTCTTATAGCTGAGTAAACTTAGTAGTCTATTATTAAATAGGTTGTAAGCCCTTTGAATAAAGTTCTTATTAACCAGTGAATAATTTTTCATTAGTTTTGTTGCCTTCTTTCTAAGAACCAGGGAAAATTGTTCACAATTTTCTAATGGGATCTTTTAATAGCAGTAAATGCTTCTTGCCGTTGTCTTGATATAAGCACCTCTATGCCATTACAACTAGAATTATTGCTTATTTCCAAAATGAATAATCACACAAATGGCCATAATAGATGACATATGCTATCTAGCATATTAACAGGAAATACTCGAAGCCAAGGATGTGGTCAGTATTGTAATGGTTTCATTTACAATTAACAGACAATGAACAAACAAGAATTAGCATAGGAAAAATTGAATGCTTTGAGAAAAGTCTTGTCTACTGCAAATGAATTCAATGCATTAACTATGTATTCATTGCTTGAGTGGCCAATAGCTCATCAACAAAGCTCGTAAAATTTGAATTTAATGTTTGAATGTTTACAAAAAAAATTCACATTGGTCTATTTTGTTCTAAATTTTAGCAAATCATTGGATGTGCATTTGATATTAGTGCGATCCATCAAACAATTGCAATAGCAACTTGGTCTGATTGCAACAATAACTCGCTTGTTGGCAAAAAGCCAGGGACATGAAATGCTTATTGGCAGAAAACCATATAAGAGGCCTTGAATTTCTACAAGCTATCATGTTTGTGTTGTCTATTGTCATATTTCCATTCATGACATTTATCAATTTTTAAACATTGGTTTAGTACAAACATGAAAAGATCATCAATCCAATTAACAATTAGAAAGTGGAAAAATTGGATGTCATATTGCCAAAAGAAATTGAGAGAGGATTCCCTAAAAATATTGCATTTTAAAATTGGGGATTTTCTAGTAACAAAACATAGATGATGCAATGAACATTTTTTCCAAAACAACAATAAATTGTTGTAAAATATCCCAACAGTAGCTTTCCAATGCTTTTGTATAGTTTTATAGCTTACATTAATTTTTTAGTTTTTAAAGAATCAAAGATTCAATGTATAATAACTTTGAGGATCAATTGAAACAAATTCAAATGACTACGATTACATTATCTATAAAGGACTTGAAGAACTAGTGAACTGTATCAAATACTCATAATTGTAGACATGCAAAAGTAGGTGCACAACTACCAATTACTTCAAGATGTTAACTTTTAAAATAATGTACACCTAGACACTAAAGATAACTTAGAAACCAGAGTAAACTGAAGTTAATACACAAGCAATGGTAAATGGATAAAGCAATCAACATATGCTATCCAACTCATAAACATGAAATGGGTGAAACTAAGAAGCAGGTTACATATGCAATTATTTCCTTTGGAATCCAGGCATAGTAAACAAATGAGAATTACAAAGGGGAAAAATGTATACTTTGGAAAATGTCTTGCCAACCATGGAGGCATTTAATGCAAGAGCTATAGATTGCAATGGAGACATCTAATCAACAATCATACGATATCCAATGCAAATTTTATAATTGCAATAGCAACATGCCCTGATTGCAATAGTAAATTTCCTCTTAGTGAAATGCCAAGTGCATCAAGTGCATGAGAACGGTAAAGCTGACACAATGTGCATTCAATTCTTGATTTTCTCATTTGCAATTGTAATACTTACTTGCCCAATCAAATTTGATTGTCTTGTAGTAGGTCTACTATTCATTTTTGTTTAAGTAATTTAGGAGAATATGACACTATATATTTTTGCAAATATTTAATCGTTGGATGCAAATTGCACAAGGAATGCACTAGTTCTATTATTGATATTCGTTTAAGAAAAATAGGAGAGTAGGAAGACATTATAAGTTCTGGGAAATATTTAAAAAATGAGTTGCATATCCCACGATTGCAATTATGCATATCTTTGATTGCAAAATAAACTTGCTATAGAGAAAAAAAAGTTTCATGTTTATGAATTACATGCAATGTCATACACTATTCCCATTTGTCTCTTTGGGAAATCAAATTCTTGAGCCAACATTCTCCTTTATGGTTCACAACTCTTCCAATACATAATTGTCAGACACATTGGAAGAATTAAATTTCATTGCAAACAAAGCAGGAGAATGATACAAGAATCTGACCTTGCAACTTATTGTTGAAGAACCAAGTCTAATTTCACCAATATAGATCTTTTTCCTAAACTTCAATTGGAACCAATGTTTCCTATTATAGGTACAATTCAGACAAATGAGAATAGTCCATGACATAGAACATGTTATTTATAAACATGAAACACAAGAGCGCACAATAAATTTTTCCAAATATTCAATAATTAAATCCAAACCGTGTGAGCTTTGTCACTGAAAATGGGCTCAATGCATTTTAATTTTCTCATTTGCATTTGTAATACTCACTTGTCCAATCAAATTTGATTGTTTTGCAGTAGGTCTACTAAAAATTCTAGTTTTAGAAAATTAGCAAAATATGAGAACATTATATACTTGGAATTCATGGACATATTTTTCATGTTTGAAAACCATGATTTATCTCTTTTGCTATTGGTTGAAGCAAGTCCACTATTTATTTTTGTTTAAGTAAATTAGGAAAATAGGAAATTATATATCTTGGAAAATATTCAATCCCTAATGAAAATTGCACAAGCTTTGCTAGTGGACTCCTTGGCACTATAGCAGTGAATGCATCATTAGTGCATCAGGTCTATTATTGATTTTCATTTAAGAAAATTAGGACACTAGGAAGACATTATAGATTTTCACAAACATTTAACGAATGAACTACATATCCCATGATTATAATTATGCATATTTTTGTTTGCAAAAGCAACATGCTTATCAACAAAAAATAGTTTCATGCCAAATTTTTAAGAATTAAATCCAAACTATATGAGCTTTCTCACTAGAAATTTTCTCATTGCACTTGATACACAACCCTTGCTAATGAATTAAATTCTATAATCTATTTTTTTTTTCTTTTATTTCTATAGACAACATGTTTGAAAATTATCATTTATATCTTTCTCTTTTCTTTCAAGTAGGTCTATTGTTCATTTTCCTTTAAGAAAATAAGCCAAACAAAGCAACACAATCAATTTTTGCAAACATCTAGTCATTAAATCCAAATTTTACAAGCTTTGTTGCTAGGCTAGTGCCTATCAAAGTAGTCAAGCCATACTTAATGCATTGTAAGCTTCCACAATGAACAAGATCTAAAACAACATTGTTTTATGTAGCAACAATAGACTAGTATTCTAATGCATCAATCAAGGGACAAATTTGTTCCAAGTCTATATTCTCACACATTCACATGTAACACCCTGGCCATTCTCACTATCCATGCACTCACTTGACATATAGAAGGTATGAAACACAACAAAGCACATACAGGCATTCTCGTTTACACTTGTTGACCATTGACACACTACAAGGTATTGGGATTGCTCCATACCACTAGTCTCAACATATTGTGTTTCTCAAGGAACTTTTTGATGTTGTTTCCCTTCCTTAATGCCTCACTTTAATGGTTTGATAGCAATTGTTTTTGGTGGGACTTTTCAATGATGTAAGTGGATAAATACTTGAAAGGAAATTAATTAATATTTAAACCTCCAATCTAGCTATACCAATAGCAAAAGAGATAAATAATGGTTTTCAAACATGAAAAATATGTCCATAAATCCCAAGTATATAATGTTCTCATATTTTCCTAATTTACTAAAACTAAAATGAATAGTAGACCTATTGCAAGCCAATCAAATTTCATTGGCCAAGCAAGTATTACAAATGCAAATGCTAAAATTAAGAATTGAATGCAAATTGTGTGAGCTTTACTTCCATCATGCACTTCATGTGCATGTAATTTTTCTCAGAGGCAAGTTAATATTGCGATCAAAGTAGGTTACTATTGCAATTTTATGATGTGCATTGGAAATGGCACTCCTATCAATCAACCTACAACTATTGCATTAAATTCCAGTAGGTCTACTATTCATTTTTGTTTAAGTAAATTAGAAAAACATGACATTATATATCTTGGTAAATATTTAATCGCTAAATGAAAATTGCACAACCTTTGATAGAGAGCTCATTGGTACAAAAGCAATGAACCATTTAGTTTTCCCTGTGACAATGAGCAATAATTCTAGTTATCAAGTATCACAAAAAGATAGATGAGCCACTCACCAGTAGTACACTGCTCTTACGGCTCCTCCGCCATTCAAGTGTTGCACAAAATAAAAAAACATCAAAGATGACAACCTAGAGCTAAAAACACACAAGATTCTCAACAAACAATAAACAAACGAGAATAAGCACAAACTAGCACTCAAGATAGTAAACTTTTTGGAAAATATTTAACCAATGAATTGCATATCCCATGATTGCAATTATGCATATTCTTGATTGCAAAAGTAACATGCTTTTGGGCATAAAATAGTTTCATGTTTATGAATTACATGGCATGTCATTCACTATTCCCATCTGTCTATTTAGAAAATTAGAATCTTGAACCAACGTTCTCCTTTATTGTTCACAACTCTTCTAATACATAATTCTTAGACACATTCAAAGATCATGTTTCTTAATACATTTATCAATGTCGTTCCTTTTCTTAGAATGTTTAATGCATTTCCTATGTTTTGTTACAAAGTGAATGCTAATGCTTATTGATTTAGCCACAAAAACTAAGCTATTGGGAAAATCACTCAAACAAAAATCCATAGCTCCTCCACCATTCAAGGGCCTCATAGACTTAGAAAACATGGAACAAGGGAATCCAGAGCTAAAAACACACAAGTTTCTCAATAGACAAGAAACAAATTAAAATTAGCACAAATAAAACCGATCGCTTCCCCAGGTTTCCATGCATTCACTATGCATTCACAACTTACATACCCACAAGACCACCTACAAATCTCACACAATTTGCATCTAATAGACTATTGTTTTTGACCCACCAGTCATACCATTTAATGCATTAAACATGTATTGATTATGTTAGTATCTACCACCCTGTCGTTAAAGCTAACACAATTTGCATCCAGTGATTAAATATTTGCAAAATATATAATGTTCTCCTATTTTCCTAATTTACTTTAACAAAAGTGAATAATAGACCTACTCCAACCAATAGGAAAAAAGATAAAAAAATTATTGTCTCTAAATTGCAAATGAAACCATTGCAATAGTAACCTGCTCCTTAGCTTCAACTGTTCCATGTAACTTGGTTACATAGCACATGCCATCTAATATATACATTTGTACAATTAGACCACATTACAACAAACAATACTTATAGTCACAACAGGACAAAATCACTCATATGAGGACAAGGGCAGCCACTTAAGTGACTTTGTAGAATAAATACAGTTGCATTGATACAATCATTTGTGTCCTGCTTAAATTAAAGGCACTTGCAGACTACAAAGTCTACTAAGCGATATCAATTAATTTACAAAGTGTTCTTCACAAAATTTTCAAATCATAGCCCAATGCATCAACCTAACCATAAACTGTGTAGTATGTTGTCCTTGGATTTCCATGCTAACTTTTTGAATAATTGGCGTTGGCCTAATGCTCACAGTATCCACTTTTTTCCCCTACGATCTATCTACAAACAACTTCTTCCTCATATCATCATCACACCTCGTCTTAATAAGAAATGTCATTGCTCTTTTCCTTAATCCAAGTGGAATAAACTCAACCACCAAATCTGGAGGTCCAAAGTAGATGCTCAGTTGCAACTCCTTGCCTAGAGACTTCTTCATGTAAAACTCCCCATTGGCAACCACCTTACTTTTATTTACCCTCAGAACACTTGTCCATTTTGTGACAGATTGGAGTCCATAAAACACGCTTTTTGGCTCTACACTCATGCTCATTACTTGTGGCACCTGTTGTTTACCTATTTTCTAGCTTTATTTCCTCAAATATGGACTTGGAAATCATCTCTTTTGGGTGTTTTCTCATCTTTTGATGTTTTATCTCACACTTGTAGACAAGTGATTATCAATCAACTTTGGAAATTTCATTGTCTATCCATGTTTTCTAACACCATTCTCCCTTCCCAAATTGAATTGCTAATGATTTGCTCTAACTTATGCCTTCATATTGTGAATGTACAAAAGGTTCATCCATCCACCAGTCTTAAGGACACATTACACAACTTGCTTCTACAACTACACATAATTACTGATGCTAATGGGGGCTCAAATTTTTGAGTTTTCATTTTCACTTATATACAGTGGTTTTAGTCAACTTTTCTTTTGGGGCTTAGAGAATTTCGAAGATGGGGTCCTCAATCTCAAGCTACAATAAGATGGACAACAGGATTTTGGTTTCCTCAGTGCTTTCAAGAGACACTTTCAACACTCCAGATGAGAGGAATTTTTCCAAATTGTGCATATTCCTCTACTTTTATTTCTTTGATATTTCATGGTTCATTGTTAGTTGTTCGTGTCTTCTTTTGTTCTTTGGAAACTCCTTGGTGATGTTGTAATTGTTGTTTCTTTACAACCATTCCATTGTTTTGTCTTCACTTCTGGGTTTATGTTTTTGAGTTTCTGCTTCGAGCAACCCTACTGTTGTTCCTTCTTCAGTGTTGGGACTACGTTCTTGAGGTTCTGCTTCAGCATTGTTGCTGATATTTGTAATTCTTTATTGCTTTTTTCCAATAAATTTTTTTTGTTACAACAGCCTAAAGGAACCTTACAAAGTGTATGAAATCTGCCCAGCATAAAGCATAAATAACAATTACTAAATACATGTTATAGAGTAGAACTAATCACATGTATCAAGTACAACAACCAAAAGGCAACATGAAGAGAGCAACACTTATGATCTGAATTTGAACAATATTTGTAGCTGTTTGGAGCATCAAATATCCCCACCATGAAGCTATAAGAACTGATATTTAATCTTCTCCAAGTGTTTCCTATGTCTTGCTTCTTCCTTCATGCCACCTTTTAGCTGAAAACACAAAAAATAAACTATAGGATGATGTCAAAGTAAAAATTTAGCATTCCCACTTCCTGATGAATAACATGATTAGAAAACATTGAAGAACATCTACTTTTCCAAATGTTGAGAAAAATAGTTTGCCTTATAGAATCAACCACCAAATTATTATGGAAATCAATGCCCAAAACAACTTCTTCCAATATAGAACATGATCAAAAATAGCAAGGAGAAGACCAAAAACCACATTCCATTTGTATTTTTCCCATATACAATCCCAAAAAATATGCTTCAAACTTTCATTCTGTTAACAAAAAAGACATAATGTCGGTTGGAGTTTCAAAATTTTCAATCTATCCCCTACAGGCAATTTATGATGTAAAATTTTCCAAGTCAAAATTTGAGCATTAGACTTAGCTCTAGATTTCCAGATTTGAGCACTCAAGCTCTTCCACTTCTTTTCACAAAATCTGCAATTCCATTTCATAGTGAGCCTCGGGTTAAGTGTCATGTTAGACAGTAATTTTAAATGGATATTTTTCAAGGGGAAACCAAAGAACTAATAGTTACCAAGCCATTGCCAATCCTTAAAAACATTGCAACATAAAGGAGTACACAACTTCATAAGTAAGTCCATAGGAACCAAGGACTACACAAAAATCACAAACCCTTGAATTTTGTTGTTTAATTTAAAAGAGTTCCTAATAAAATGCTAGCTAAACCAATCAAGAGTATTAAAGTCCCAAATATCACCAAAGTGTTACACACCCTTCTTGTAAAGATAAATAGCTTGCATAGGAAAGATAACAACAAGAGGTTTCCCATGGTACTAAAGAAGTCTATTCCACCAGATAGAGGAAGTAGAAAATTTGAAACCGTGTTGCAGAGAATCCCACCTCTAATTCAAAAATCTACAGACTTGTTGCCATGCCTTCCAAATTGATTGAAGAGGAAAAGATGCCTTAATGCTAAAGAAGGGTGCAAGAAACACCTTATCCAACCATCCAACTCCTTGCCACTTGTTATTCATTACAACATGGATAATTTGATGGTGAACAAGAATTTTCCATTGTTCCTTTTCAAAAACAACTCTAACTATCCATTTAGTTGATAAGAAGGTCCCTTGTGTTTTGGGATCCACTAAGCCTAACCCACCTTTGTCCTTAGGTTGTATACAATGCAACTAAGATGTGGTTTTAAAACCAGCCTTACCATCCCAATTCATCCACAAGAATTGTTGAATAATCTTATTCAAATCATCATCTCCTTTTTTGGAGGGCATCCAACATGAGGAATAATAAACGTGGGAGGCCAAGAAAATCCGATTGACCACTTGGATTTTAATAGCAAGTGAAAGATATTTGTTTCCTCACGTAAATATTTTATTCTTCAACTTATTTAAGAATCAATTCCACATCTCAGACAATGTGACTCCCAAACCAAATGGAATGCCCAAGTAGCGAGTAATTTTCCCATGCTTAATGTGCTTCCATTCTTTAGGAATCCATTGAGGAATTGGATCATATTGTATCATAAAAAAATCTATTTTATGATGAGCAACCTTGGATCTTGATATAGCACAATAAAAATCTATCCCAAAACTTTATTAATTTCTACTTCATAATTATGAATGAAAAGCATGATATCATTAGAAAAATGAGAACTAAGGACAATAGTATTATTGGGGATAGATATTCCTTTAATCAAATTTATTTGATTAGCCTTTTGTAGTAAATAACCTAATGAATCAGTAGAAAGAACATAAAGAAATGGAGATAATGGACATCCTTGCTAGATAGAGTGTTGTAGAGGAAAAGGATCACTCAAGAAATTATTGACAACTAGTTGAGCATTAGCATCATTGAACAACATCTAAACATGTTTACATATCTTAGGATGAAACCCCAACCACTGCAATATTTTGAGAATAA
Organism: Sequoiadendron giganteum; assembly: GCA_007115665.2. Lineage (NCBI taxonomy): Eukaryota > Viridiplantae > Streptophyta > Pinopsida > Cupressales > Cupressaceae > Sequoiadendron > Sequoiadendron giganteum. Next base: position 75,114,679 of record CM021107.1, on the reverse strand, counting down.
AACTCCACATCATTTTGTCATAAGCTTTGTCAAAATCCAACTTGACCAATAAAGCATTTTGTTCTATCTACTGAGCCCATTCACTAGTTTCCCAAGCAAGGATTGAATTATCAAGGATATATCTACCTACTAGGAAACTAGTTTGTTTAGGTCAAACTATACTTTTCGCCACTGGTTTAATCCTTGCAATGAAGGCTTTATCTATAATTTTGTAAGAAGTATTAAGCAAGGTAAGAGGGTGAAACCCAGAAATAGAATCCACATTCTTACCTATTGGGAGAAGTTTAATCAAACCTTTATTAATTTTAGGTCCCAAAGAACCATGTTTCAATTCTTTCAAGTAAACACGAAAAAAATCTTCTTTGATGTGCTACCACATGATTTGATAAAATTCAACTAAGAATCCATCAAAACCAAGGCATTTATTAGGATCCATTGATAAAACAACATGTTCTAAGTCATCTAAAGAAAGGTCTTGGTCCAAAAATTTGTTGTAATCAGAACTTATCCCTTTTGGTATGTAATCTTTGATAATATCTTCTAAAACTTCTTGTACATCCTTCCAATCAGGATCCTCTCTAAACAGATTTGCATAGAATTTATGGAACACAAATTTAATATCTTCCAAATTGGTATTTCACATGTCCCAAATCATCTTGAATAGCTCCAATAAAATATTTTTTTATGTTTGTAATTTAAATAATTGAAGAAATACTTGGAACCTCTATTACCCTCTTTAATCCAGTGTAATCTAGCCCTGATTTTAGCTCCTTGTCCTCTATATATATCAAATCTGTGAATCTAAGTTTCAATTGCAACAATAGAGGTTTGAATCTTAATATCATTTTTATTTGAATTAGTTTTCTAAACCTTAATCTCCCTTGCAAATATCTTTCCTTACATTTACTTTTCCAAGCTAATCTTTTGTGAAAGGAGTAAAGAAAATCAGCACATTGTGAAATAGAAACATTCCACCATTCCCTATAAGATTCCCTTTATTTAGACTTAGGGATGGATTTCCAAATACCAATAAAAATAGAAACACATGAAGGTATTTTTAGATGTGAGGTGTTAAGCTTAAAAGGCACTTGATACTTCACTTCCTTAGTGTTCAATTTAAGGTAACAATACACATGATCAAGAAATGATCCAAGAGAGTAGTAAAATAATCAACTCTTACAAAGTTACCGACAACATCTTGAAGTAATTGCAGATTAGGGGAAATATAAAATCTATCAATTCTGATAAGTTTTCTATCCACCCCAAATTTTCAATTAGTCCAAGTAAACCAATTATGTATGTGTGTGGATCTTTTTTTGTGAATGGGATTTATAACTCCCAATGAATTACGATAGTAAAGCCACTTATCAAACTCCTCATTACTAAGCTTGGCATGAATAGACCAATTGCGATCTACATGATTTTACACCATATTAAAGTTGCCTCCTATAACCCAATCAGCTTGAGGGAGATTTTTGTTCATCCAATCCCATAACTCCCTTCTTTCTTTTGCAAGGTTAGGAGCATATATCAAATAGAAACCTATAGGTTGACTATTGATAAAAGAGAGGATCCAAGCACAACTATGTGATGGGTCCTCTCCCTTATCAATGAAAAATTTATTGACCCAAGAAGCAAAGCTAATAATAGCCCCCTCTTCCTTCTTTATGTGACATATGGAAGAAAACAACATCCCTCCATACATTGGATAAAGAAGAACTAAGATGTGCACCACTAAGCTTAACTTCTTGTAAAAAGAGAATATCTGGTTTCCATTTCTTTATAGCATCCTTAAGCTCATATTTGTGATGAGGGAGAGATATCTCTCTTACATTCCAAGAAAATATTCTAAAATTCATGTTGAACCAGCGTTAGGAAAATATTTCTCTTGTGGAAAAACTTCAAATTGATTAGCAAGAGTGGTAGAATGTTCATATTGCAATTTCTCCTTTTCAGCAAGAATTGGAGACCTAGACCTTTGCCTCGATGGAGGAAAAACAAAACCTTGTCTTGTGTATAGAGAAGGAGACCTTTGTTTTAAAGAAGGTGAAGGGGAATGTTGTCTCATAGGAGAAGAAGGAGAAGTCTTCTCAAGAATATTCACATTTTGCTTAGGAAGTGGAGCAGGATACTTAAATAAGGCCAAGTGACCATTTTGAGACTTAGAAACCCCCAAGGGTTCCTTCCTTTTCCTAAAAATTCTCCACCCATCAGACACAGTTGTTGAAAACAAGCCACACTAAGAGGGGGGGTGAATCAGTGTTGTGCAAAAATTAACTTTAGTAATCTTTAACTTCAAAGCAACAATAACATCTATTCACAATGCATAAACAAGAAAGTACACACAACGCCATAACACCAATATTTTTATGTGGAAACCCTGTTAGGGGAAAAACCACCATGGATGGCCAATCCACAAGTATGATTCTGAGTATACTCAAAAGTGAAGATTACAAGGGAATGCACTTGCATTCAGGTGCACTTCCTAGAGCTCACTGCTCAAGAAAAAAAGGGCTTTCTGCTCAAGAGTTCAAATTAAAACCTTTCAAAGATTTGAATTGAGTTGATAGCATCTAAAATGCTTGATTAAAGTTCTAGATTAAGCACAAAAATGGATTTGTTCTTCTACAGACTGATTCTGCAATTCTGCTTTGTTCTACTCATGCACACAACATAGATCTTCTATTCACAAGTGAAACTATGCATTATCACACCTCTAATCTACTCTAACACACTATTCAGACATCAACACAACTCTTACATCATGCAAAATGATACGGATTACCAAGTATATATATCTGCAACATAGGATTTATTTACACTTTGTTGGCTTCAACAAAACATAAGAAAATTACAATTGTCAGCTCACATTATGAGAAATATACAATGCATACCATCAAAGGTCAGCCACAACTTGGCTAGGACACAAACAATGATATACAAACATAGATATACTTAATTAATTCGTTCCCATACATCTGCGACTTAATACATTCATGAAGTCGGCCTCAATACAAGAAAAAATGAAAACACAACAACCGAATCTTCTAACTTTCACACGATCTAGTACGAGCCGTTGTGCTTCAGTAGAAACAAAGATAATATGACAAAAAATATTCCTTGGGATGCACAATGCAAAATAATAACCAGAAATGATCTTTCAGATCGAAGAAAATTGTGTTACCAGATACTCTGTTCTTGCTTGAAAATTTTGAATCTTCTTGTTGGTATGAACAAATGATGGAGTGTGGATCTGATAGATGATTATGGTTTCCATCAATGAAAACACCAAGTGAATCTCGCAGTGTCTCTTTCCAACAATAGTGACATCCTTATAAGATACAGATGAATTCAAAACAAAGTTATTATTAACAACTTTACCCTCTGAAATAACATTGGCTTGTTGTTGCACATGTGTAGATTTTGTAGGAATCTCAATAGACTAAAGATACATTTGGTTTTGTTATGGAATAAAGGCAGTTAACTCCCAAGTTTGAATTTTTTTTTTCTTGGTAGGACAATCTCTTATCAAATGGCCATCTTGTCTGCTAAAGAAGCAAGCATTTGGCTTGTTCAAGTATACAATTGGCTGGTCAAACTCAAACCTTGTACCAATTAATTTAATATTTTTAGGTAGTTTTTGATTAAGATCCATTTCCACACAAACCCTGGGATGAACCCTCAGAATTGAAAATTTATCTACATTTTTTTTTCACTAGATGACTCTACCACTTTGTGATACAATTTCTTTAAAAAATAGTTTGAATGCAAGGTTCAAAAAAGGAAACTCTATCCACATTGGGTATTTAGACCTTGAAGATCCTTCTGTATGCAAATCTAAGGTCTAAGCCTATAAATAACACACTTTCCCACAAATAACCCAAGTGCCATATTGCAACATGGCCTGTGCATGGTCAACTGACTTGAATTTACATGACACATAACCTTTCCCCAAACCTCTCAAATCCTTTATTTCCCATGCCCTATTTTCCCAGTTAAGTTTGGCTCATTTGTAAAATTTGATTTAGAAGGAATTCTCCCAAAGAAAAATAAAATGACAGATCTATACTAGCATTCAACAATGTAGTCAATCATATCATCAGGGAGTAAAAATTCTAGAGTTTTACCTCCTTCCTCGCATGTAGACTCCTTCACTTCATTATCAACAATTTTTTCTTGATCTTCTCTCGTATTGTCCAAAACTTGCTCCACTTTTTTAACAAAAGTCTCGACACCTTTCTCTAGACAATCCATCACAAAATCATTTGGGTTTGAAGGCCTAGGGGAAATAGAATGTGTAATACCCTTATCCCCAGCCGCAACTTGTGCCTTAGCCTTTAGCCTCATATGAACCCCCCTATTTTTTCGAGAAAGTTCTAGAAGAGGAGCTCCGTTAGGGTTTACGCGCTAGATTTAGGCTTGTTTCTAGCACCACTCCTCAACTTTTCCTTCTACTTCCAAGAACCTAGCTGTCTAAACCAGAGGAAAAGATAATGAACTTTATGGACTAAACTCATAAATATTGCCCCTCGTTTTTGAGAAAACCTATCCACGTCAAGAGACAAAATGAGTCTCCACCATTGAACAAGGATTAGCAATCTCTCAGTAGCAGATCTAAAATGGCATTGATAAAAAACTAGGGTTTGCAATCTTCATTGGTTTTCCGCCTTCCATAATGCTCTCTTTCTGTTTGTAGCTCCCTACACACATTGATTGTTAGTACAATGTTAGGAAATAATCATTTTTTATTTAATGCCAAACTTAATGGAAAAGATGGAAGCACCAAATTTAGAGGAGTCATTAGGAGGTAAGCCAATATTTCCATAGAACATTGGGAAACATATAAGCCATGAGAAAGAGGAATGAGAAAGAGGAATGGGAAGCAACCACAAAAAGGCCCACATGAAGAAACCATTAAAATTCAATATGATTGAAAGCCTCCTTATCTAACTCTAAGTAGTTGATGTTTTCTGAAGCCATGTTTTCCAAATTTTTAGCAAGAGTGTTTGCTTCCCTAGAACAATGCATCACTTCAAAGCTCTACAAATTATTGAGAAGATTAGAAATGATGCTTATTAAGTAGCCCAATTTCTAATTTGTTTTGCACTTTCCTGTTAGAATATATATCATCAATAGGGAGTCTCCTTCAATCTGAAGATTGATAAAATATTTTTTGAAATCTAGTTCAAGACCTAGAATGAGTGCACTTGCTTCTACTATGTTATTTTTTTGTCTTCCAATTTTTTGAAAGTAGCTAATTTCACCTTTCTTGTGTTATCTCTTATCACAATACCTGCACCAAATATACTAGGATTGCCTTTCAAATCACATCAAAATTTAGTTTGAGAGTGTTTACAATATGTGGAAGCTATTATACTATGTTTTATTGCTTTTGTTGCTCTGAGGATAGGCTCCATTTTGGGGGAGAGGTTTTAGGTTATTCCAAATTTTAAAGAAATAGTCATACCAAGAAGTGATTTTTTTTTGAATTGGGATAGACTTAAATAGATGATTCGTAACATTCTCCAAACTAGAATTAACATTTTTTTCTAAAACATCTTCTAATTTACAAATTTGTTTTCTGAAGATTATGCTGCTCCTCATCAACCATATATGTCAAATTAGGATAGAGGGACTTACTTCCCAGAGTGAAAAATAAGTGGAATTTTTATGGAGAGAAGGCCAAGCCATGAAGTGATGGAGAAGATTATTAGGCAAGGGACGTAGCCATCCTAGCCTATTTTGAAGCCATTTCCAACAGGAGTTGGAAAAGTTGCAATTTAGAAGAAAAAGGTTCGTGTCTTGATAAGATTCTCTATGGAGGGTGCAATGAAAGAGTGGGGAGATTCCTAGCATATCCAATCTGAAACTAGTTAATATTTTATTTTTTAAGGCCAACCAGGTGAAAGCTCCCACTTTTGGGAGGCTTACAAAGCTCCAACATAACTTAGTCGGCCAAATTGATCTTGAATAATTAGAATTGAGGACCTCATAACAATTTTTGGCATTATAGCTACCTACTTTTGAAGCCATCAACCTTAATGTATCTTTTGAGTCTGAAAAGATAATCAGTCATTTAGACATATATATAAATTAAAGAGCTTTCCGCTTTTGAGATAAGCGAAAATCATCAATAGATTTCTTTCATATTTTAATGGTAGGAAGGAGACAATCCACTTTGAAGTAATGAGTCACTTTTGTCTCCCAAGTCGCAATAGAATAGGTTTCATTTTCAATAATTATGGATTTTTTTGAATAGGTTTCTACCCATTCTAAGATTCATCCTAGAAGAGAGCCTTGTTGCCATTGTGTGTCTCCCAGGTAAGATATAGAAGAATTAAGTCCCTATAGTTGATTAAAAATTTCCACATATTAGAAGCCCTTGGGGGGTTGGCTAAGGTGAAAATTCTCTCTACAAAGTCAGAGTCAAGATATTTGGCTCTCATTAGATTACACCATTTATAATCATGATTTGTATAGATTCTCCAAACAAGTTTTGTGCCTAGTGCAACGTTTTTTGCCTCTAGACTTTGAATACATGCACCCCCTAATCTTTCAGTTGATAAATACGATCCCAAGAAATAAGTGGGAATTTTTTTCCATACTTTCTATCCAACAATATGAAAGTTGAGGAGTTTTTGGATGTCTCCAATCACATTTTTTAGGCATTTTTAGCATTGACATCATATAAATGAGAATAGAATTTAGGACTGATTTTACAATTCAGTTTTCTTTCTCGAGTCAACCATTTACCATTCCATGTACTAAGCCTATTATGAATATTTTTGAAGAATTGATTCTAAAAATATTTTTTTGCTTGACCCAAAAAGAGAAGAATGCCCAAATATTTATAGGGAACAATGTCAGAAGAATAGCCCAACAACCGAGAGATTTTATTACTAATATGAGGATGGATATTTTGGAAGAAGACCTTTAATTTGTTGGCATTTATTAATTGACTTGATAAAATTCAGTAAGAGTAAATTACCTAGTTGATAACTTTGTCCTCATCCACTATAGCTTGACCAAAGAGAAGGGTGTCATCCATAAATAATGCATCAAAAATTGTTAGGATTGCATTGAATATTCTAATATCTTTCCAATTATGGAGGATTTTTTGAGCATGAATTGATTTTCTTAAAGATTCTTCCATGATAATGAATAGAAAAGGTGAAATAGGGTCACCTTGTCTTATTCCTTTTGAGGACTAGAAAAAACCTCATGGGGAACCATTTGCTTAGACTAAAAAGGAGGCACCAGAGAAGACAGTCATAATCCAATTACACCACTTGATACAAAAACCAAATTTTAGAAAGATATATTTAAGAAAGGACCAATTTACATTATCAATAGGTCTTCATCATATATAGTTTGATCACCAAAGCTGATAATTTTCTTCCTAAATTATGTGAAGGACTTCATGTGCTAAAATTTCTCCATCATAAAATTCTTTGTTCTAGGAATAAAACCACCATGTTCCATTGAGATGATTTGAAGAATGAATTTTACAAGTTTGGAGGTGGTGGCTTTGGTGAAAATTTAATAAAGGGTGTTGCAGAGGGCTATAGGTCTAAAATCAATAAGAGGAAGGGTTTGATTTTTTTGAAATGATTGGTAAAATGGTAGTATTTATTTATTTGAGAATTATACCATTTTTCTTGATTCTTCTAGAGCTTGGATAATATCCTTACCTATAAAATACCAACATTTTTGAAAGAAAAGAGTTGTTAAACCATCTGGACCAAGGGCTTTCTCTGGAGACATAGAAAATAAAACCTCTTTTGAGTTCTTCCAAAGTGAACTATGATAGTAGCGACCAATTTTGTTCTTATATTACTAACTTAGGAATATTTTCCAATATCCCATATGCAGGCTGAGTGAAAGGTTCTTTCTTAGATAATAGGTATTTAAAAAAGGTTCTTTCTTAAGTGAAATTCTTTTTTAGTTAGATATTTTAATAATAATATTTTATCATTATCGGGAACAAATCGACACAACTTGTTGAGATTGACACGCTAGATAAAAAAAAATTTAAGTTTCCAAACCTCTTAACAATTTTAGAAAAATAGGATAGGTTTAGAGGACACTAGCCCATATGATCAAGTGAACATATATGTTGTTAAACATCAACCACAATCCAATGTTAGCGGGATGGAAACTTTTAATGATATTAGTTTATTGGTCATGGAGGAGATGATTAAAGAGATATTTTCCTTTATAGGGATGAGGGGGATACATCACTATTCAATTAATAGGTGCATGTGTCCTCTTACAATATATTTGTTTTATCAAATATTTCTAGCTACATAGGGTTGTTATCCAAACAAGGACTAGTTGTTGTTGTTCTTATTTTATAGTTTTTGTATGTTGAGGTTCACGTAAACCTTGATGTCAATTATGTAGACATACCTCATGTCCTCTTATCCAAGGATGAGAAAAATTTCTTGAGAGAGATTTCAATTGTTACCTAGGCTAGTATTGTATTACACACATATGTTTGGATGGAGGGCTCATTAATTTGCACATATATTTGAGGTAATGTTTATGCTAGTAATTTATCTAGAATTAGTTGAGATAATTACAAACATTATTCTGATTACACAATAGATATCTTTGAATATAATCAATTAGTGCTTAAAAGGATTCCTAGTTATTAATCATCTTAATGAATGAATCAATTTGTATTTTATGATACATCTTTTTCATCCTTGGAGGATGTTTTTGACATATTAAGAAAAAATTATAGAGTGTTGTACCCTTTACACAACGATCCACAAGGGCCAAAAAAGATCAAGTCCAGAGAATTAAAACATTAACCACAAAAAAAAAAACACAAAAACATAGACTAACATCTGACGAACAACAACCCAACAAACAAGACAGAGTAGCAACAGACTAACTAGCACCCTCCCAATTCTAAGAGAGGAGGTTAAAAACATCCTCCCCAACCCATTTGAGGTCCTCCTCCATAGCCTTCTTATCTATTTCATCCTTGAGCACAATAGAAAGGGTACCATTTGCACGATGGATCATCCTGATAGTGAACCGAGTCAATGGACAATGAATTTCTTCTTGAGCTTCTCCACTCGCTCCAGTAGCATCTTATAATCCTCCACTTCATCCATGATCTTTGCATTATCTTCTTCCATAGCTTGGAGGTCTGAGAACTGGGTCGTTGAATCATCCTTGAGCATCTTGTTGAAGTCAAAAAAGTGACTAGGCCCTTCAACGAATTCCTCCTCCTCCTCTATGTCTTCCTCCTTCCTCTTTCCTTTACTGTTAGACTGCTCCTCATCACTGGAAACATCATTAATTGACACTTTCTTACTATTTTTTTCTATCCTGTGTGATCTCCTAATGCTTGTATTCTCTAACCCCATATCCAAAGTAGCAACCACCATGGTGTCCCCCTTGGAATCTTTACCAACAATATTCTTCCCTTCGCTGTCAGTGGTTGATAGCTCCACCTAGCCTTCCCCTCTTCTTTTACTTTTTTCTTAGCTGCAAGTTTGTTGTCTGTCTTGCGGGGAGCAGATTTGAGCTCACAAAGCCCAGTCGTCGATTTCAAATGAGCATTCCCGACACCACCCTTTTTATTTTTGGCGATAGGTTTAGGCTTGGGAGTTTCAGTATTCACCAGAGGGGTTTTCCTTTTGGGGCCCTTAGACTTAGCCAGAGAGGGAATCACATTGGTCTGAACAAGGGGTTTGACTTCCTCAATATGAACAACATAAATTGGTTTGGGTGGGCAAAGAGCTAGATGGAAATGATAAAGCCTTAGGATGAGGCCCTGGTGGAGTGAAAGAGGTGGTGTTACTTTAGGGTTTTGGGCAATAGTGTCCAAACATTTCTCAACAGATATTTATAAGTGAGTGAGTAAGAAAAAAGGAAAACTCAACAACATTTTGTGGTAGAGATGATTTAAAAGAGGTAGGTGATAATAATAGAAAAACCTATGTCTAGCCTCCAAAGTCACATACTTCATAAGAGCCAGACAAACCTGGTTCCAAGGCTAAGGGAGTGCTTCTCTTTCGAAACCAAATTGGGAGCGGACATGTTTTTATTTTCTTTAAAGAAAGCATTGAGGCTTTCATTGTCCTGGGTTTTGGTGTGCTTAGTGTACTTCCTGATGTAGGAGAGCCCAATTGCCTGAGCAATTACCTGCTCATTGACCATGAAGGAGATACCTCCCATCATAACCCTCCATCTTTCTAGGAGCTCACAAATTGCATCGACATCCTCACATTAATGACCAACCAAGCATTCTATTAATGACGCCAACCCTCCTTCAATACATATATTACCAAACCAGAGGTTCCTTTTGGAATTCCTCACAATTGTCTAGCTCCGTCCTCACCCTGTCACCACCCATTGTTTTTCACTTCACTTTGATAACCCAAGAAACCCATAATAGAAAGAAGTAAAAATTTATGTCAATGTGAGAGGTCACCCAAAAAATACTACTTTTAAGCTAGCCAGGATGAAGCCGGGTAATCAAGACAATCTACAGATTAGACATTTTAGGAGTTATTTCCAAAATGGAAATCTTCGCGGGCCAATTATTGAAAATCTTTAAACACCATCGAAAAATTTTGTGAAAAATTATGACATTGATAGGTTTTCCTTCTAAGTTGTGATTGCACAAGTATCAATGAAAAATGCCCGCAGGGAAAAATTTAGACTTCCCTAAGTATCTACCTTTTATCTTTAGAAACTTTTAAATGGTGTTGATAGGACTTAGCATGATCTCCACGCGATAAGAATTAGTCACATAAAATTTGAATTTGGAAGTCCTTAAAGATATGAGGAGGCTATGACAAGATCACAAATTAAATTTGGGTATGGCCCAACCAAACTTAGCTGTTAACCCATTGTACTTCCCATCACTCCTCATTATTAGCTTTTTAACCACTACCTTCCCCCCATTATTCAAATTATGCTACATATTTAACACCTCATCATCCATCTTCACCCACATCACCCAAAGAACAAGTATGTGGACCACCCATAAAGCCTTGAGAATCACAATTTTAGATAACATCATGGGTAACAAAGGTGCCATGTTCCTTAAGGATTAAACCTTGTGCTTCCGGTGGTAAATTCCCAATACTCCTCCAACACTTGGACACACTCCAATAGGAGACAAGATTATCCAAGGAATCAACAACTTGATTCCCCTCATGAAATATGTGAGTACATATCTTCATATCCGACTTTGACACCATGTGATTTATGTATAAAATTATATCTTTGGTGTTTCATCCTTGGAGGATGTTGATAGTGTGTGTGAATTTCATTAAATATGCATATTGGCATGTCATCTCACATAAAACCTCTTAAGAGATCATGGTGTGATAAGTTTACATGTTATAATTGATGTTGTCTGTGTAGAAATTTATATTGAGGAAAAATTATTAAAAAAACTTGTATATCCCACCCCAAACATCCATAATCTATTTATCATGATGATTTTGGTTTTAGTGGTCAAGGTTTTTTTTTTACTATATTCATCTTAGTGCTTCTAGTTATGGTGGTCATCATTGTACTCACTCTACTATTAATGACACATATACTTCAACTACTTGAGATACTTCTAATTTTATTGTATCCATACTTAGCTAGAAATAGACAATACATCATGGAGAAAGGGTATTAGAGGGATTGGTAGAGCAATATGTGTCTCTACTAAGATTAACCAAAATTCCATTTTATGTGTTTTTGGATGACTCTGTAAGATAATTTATGTGTTTTCAGATGACTCTATAAGATAATAATTAGATGAAATAATTGATATATATACTGCATTGATTCAACCATAAATTGAGTTAATTATAGGAATAGAAAATTGGACATATATCTACTATAATACTTGTTGAAGGTTTGTTCTATGGGTAGAAGTTTTTAAAAGTTCCCATAGGAATATCTTGGATTGAGTAGACTACATTTTTTCATGATAATGCAATATTTAGGATTATTAGTAGGAAGATGAGGTGGAGGGGAAAGATTGATAATATTAGAGGGAATAACTTTTGGGGTTAACATTGTTCGCACCCCTCCCAATTTTTTGTATTTAATGCTTGCAAGCGTTTCAATAGGTACTTAATTTTTGCCTATCATAGATTTTCCAATATAATAACTCATAAATGGGCCACCTTGGTCAAATTCATGTTCAATGTTGTGCTTTACACTAATTTGAATATTTTTTTTGTTCTCATCTATTAAGAATTTTATGTTTTGGTGGGTTTTTCTCATATATGTACGTTATGGTAAACATTTAAAGTTTTCATGTAAGTTTGCAAATTTTGTAAGTTGCTTCCTAACCTTCACTTATTACTCCTTTTATTTCCTATAAATCTTTATAATTCACATGCATTTTTATCCTCTACCTTCACTTATTTCTCCATTTATTTCCCATGAAACTCTAGACCCCACATACACGTTTGTAACTCTTAGAAGTTGCATCCTAACTTTTACTTCCCACTTGCTTTGTTTCCCATAAAACTTTGGAGTTTCTATTTAACTTTACAAATATTTCTAGTTACTTCCCAAGTTTCAATCCTTGATTCTTTTGTTCCTTGTTGAGTTTCAAAGTTTCTATGCAAATTTGCAAGTCTTGAAAATTTGCTTCCAAATTTTTACTTCCAACTAAATTTTTTCATTAAGAAACTCTAGATTTTCCCTGTAACTCTACAAGTCTTGCAATTTGTTTCCTAAGATTCGGTTTTTGTTTTCCATGTTCCTAGTAAAACTTCAAAGTTTTCATGTAACTTTACAAGTCTTGAAAGTCTTGACCTCCACTTTCCATCTCATTTATTCCTTGTAGAAATTTGGAGTTCCCATACACGTTTGAGAAATGAAGAGAAAGGGGAAGGGGATATGAAGGCCTAGAAATGAGGGACCTATGCCAAAAAGCACAAAGGGGGTGTCCACCTAATAAAAAATACACCTTTTTATATCTCATTAGAAAGAGGGAGAGTGTCACAATGATTAGAATCAACCTACAAACCTTAAGGTGATTCAAACCTAAGTTTGGACATTTTGCTGCCCTAACTTCCTTATGACTAAACAATAGATTTGGGAGAAGAATAAAAGTCCATTAAAAATACAATTTACGAGATCTATCACTTGAAACATGAAGTATTATGATAATACTATCAGAAATAGAAATCGACTGGTAGATCTAAGAAGGTTAAGATACTGTTGTAATGTCATAAAATTGCACCCCTTGCAATTTCACATACATTCTTGTATCTGCTTTAGTGTCCACTCCCCTAGCATTTGTGTAGGCTCATTTTAGCCACTGCATCATCCTTCTTCCCTCTCAATATTCTCAAGATCCCTTTTCATCAACTACCTTCATGTGTCAGCTTTCTGTAAAACCTTGTGCTAAATTCTCGTTCTTGTCATTTTGTAGCATGATGTGTCTAGACACTAGCGTGTTGTGTAGACGTTCGCACACTACGCTAGCATCCTATGATATTTTAACATTCAAAGGTAATTTCCAAGCATGTTTCCACTTGTCAACTACTTTTTTTGGTGGTAACATCTTGGCTCACCTTGTAATAGCTCAAGAAGCTTCTTTTCCTTCCTATTCTCTTTAAATGCTATATTTTTAATCTATTTGGTCTTCTAGATCTTTCTAGCTTTGGCTCTTGCCTTTTCCTCTTCTTGCTATCTTGCTCACATAACTCTCTAAATATTGCTACAACAACACTATAACGCTCTCACAACACTCTATATAGCTCTCTTGGCTCTTGTAGCTATCTCTTTGCCTCTCCCTTTGGCTTCCTTAAGCCTTGCAACTGATATCTCTCTTACTTTGTGCTTGCGAGAATCTTGGGATTTTTCACATCCCCTATCTATTGCATCTCTATCTTGTGATACAGATTCTCCTCCTTGAGTGGGGATTTCTTTATCACTCTTGCATTAATTTCATTTCTACTTATTATCTCTATATATCTATATGATTGTCCATGGAGGTGGGAGCACTAGAATAGGGGTTTGACTGAGGCAAAACCCTATACAACCCCAACATTTTCTCCAAATCTTATGTATGCAGGTATTGAAGACATCATTTGATGGAGGCTTCACTACTTGGGTTTTTGTGAGAATTTTCCTTCTCCATTCTCTTTAGTTCTATAATTTACTTTACTTTATTTTAGTTCTATTACATTTTTTTACTTTCTCGCATTCTAAGAGTTCCTAGCAGTCGAAATAGTAGTTGCTCTGTGTTTTCTATGAAATTCTCACTTTTTTGTCTGTATGAGACACTAGCATGCATTTAGGACTCCAACATGTCATGCTCCAATGCACTGCGCTATCGTCCATTCGTCACACTAACATCCTTTGGCCAAAAAATCGCTAGTTTGTTTGAGAAACCTTTGTGGCCTTCTCTTTCTGGTTCTAGAACCCTCGCTCTGTTCCTTGTGGTAGTTTAGGGTAGTTCGCCCCTTGAGAATCTTTTGAGAATAAAGAGACTCATGAGTAGTGAATCCCCATTCTCTACAACTGTGTACTTGTCACCAAAAGTGTTGCAAAGTTTCCTAATTGAGACTCATTTTCCCAAGGACGAATGGGTCTTTGTACAAGGATCTGAAAAATTATTTTTTGTAGTCCTTTGATGTCGGATCTAAGCTTTTGATTCCCCCAAGTTTCACTGTCGAAAGGGACGAAAATAAAGCTCATAGGTGAGTTTCTATTTCTTGACAACATTGATGACAACTTTGTAAAATTGCACTTTTTGATCCAACTTCAATCTTTCACCTACAAATATGCAACCACATAGAGAGAAGAAAATGTTTGTTTTTAGTGTATAAGGGTTTCCCTTGGTCAAACCCTAGTTTGGTAGTTAAACCTTGATAATGAAATGAAATCATAAATGGAAGGAATGAAGAATGAACACTAGCTTGTTGCAACTCACCAAACCCTTTAATGGCTGACCTTAGAGGACTAAAGTCTAAAAAATCACTCCAAGGATTACATCTTGCATGAAATGGCTTGAGTGAAATTCACTATCCACTAGGTGAGCCCCAATAAAGTGAGAAACACACATTAGGTCGGTATGTACCCATAAAAAGGTGGTTTATGGGAAATTCATGCTAGGTCTATAGACTCCCATACATCAACCATAGAAAAATTTATACCTCTTGATAAATTTGATAAGGCACAAAAAAATGGTTCCATAAGGCTAGAAAGATTTATTATGCTAGACACTCTTGAAAAACAAAAAAGGCTCCATTGGAAAGCAAGTTGTGTTATGCTTAGTGGCCATGAAAAACTTTTAAATGTAATAGGATAGGATAGTCAAAGGGGTTTTTATTAATTCATGAAAGATCCCACCTTAGGGAACATCATGCTTAATGTCACCAAGAGAGGACTAGTCAAGGAATAAAGGATTCACACCTTAGGGAATGCAAGCCATAGAATTACCACTAAGAGGAATGTCATATTCCAAGAAAGGTCACACTCTTGAAGGACATCAAGCCCAATGTCACCAAGAAGAAGACACATCACATGAAGTAAGAAGACCACACTTTGAAAGGAATATGCAAACAATGAGTGGGGATGCATATGCCCCCACTTTAAAGAAATTGCTAAACACCATGCTATGAGCAATTACTTTAAAGTGGAAAAATGATAAATGCTAATACATGAGAGATTTATTCGGAAAGCACTATGTAAAACATATGTTTCTAATAATAGCTACATCATGAAAGGATGATGTACACAGGTCAAAATATGGATGATGTACACGTGCATGGTATGGTAAAAAAAATTCTTTTAAAAAAGTGGTTTTTAGAAACACCTATTGAAAATCAATTTTTATCATTTGGGTATTGAAATAAATTACATATTTAGAAACTAGACTTTGAGTACTACATTTTATGATTAGTGAATTTTTCCAAGATTCCATATCTAAGTGCTTCAAATATAAGGCCAAATGTGTCAAATTCTGAAAATCAGGGAAAACACTGCCACTTTTTGGCCAAAAAGTGGACTCAACTTCTTGCCAACACCCCTATATTTTTTAATGACCTTTTTCAACTTCCTCACAAATTTTTCTTCTAACACATCAAATTCATCCGGGTTTGATTCCTCATTCTTCTCTACTTTTCCAACTTTAAAAGCAACCTCCTTTTTACATCACTTCGACCAAATTCTCTTAATTCAAAAGTAGTTAATTTACCAAACAACTAATCTCTAGAATAATTATTCAAATTCTTAAATTCCTCAATAGCATAAAATTTATGGCTATAAGATTTAGTAAGAGTTCTTAGTACCTTCTTTACCACCTCATTATCATCTAGATTTCCACCAAGACCTCTAATGGAATTGACAACTTTGTCCACTCTATGCATGTAGCTTGTAATATATTCATCTTTTGTCTTCCTTAGGTTTTCAAAAATGATCTTCAATTTTTGCATCTTTGCTTGCTTGACCTTATCATCTCCTTCATAGATACTTTCTAGCTTTTTCCAGATTTCACCAGTATTTTTAAGACTCATAACTTTCAGAAGTTTTGAATTAGAAAGACCACTCAAAAGAGTATAACTTTCTTTTCCATTGTTCTCATATGCCTTGATTTCATCATCAGTACTCGAACCATTTTTAGGCATTGTATGTCTAGTTTCAACAGAATTCCAAACTCCAAATCCCAAAGAAATAAGAAAACCTTCCATCCTGGTCTTCTAGAATGCATAATTAGATCCATCAAATAAAGAAGCCTCATTCTTGTGTGCCATCCCAGATCTACCTCAAGTGGCTAAGGTTTCTTCCAAGGAACCTTGCTCTGATACCAATTGTTGAATGCATAAGACAATTGAGAGGGAGGGTGAATTAGTTGTACATTAAAACATCAAAACCCTCATTACCATTCAAATTTGCATTAGTTCATAAACCCTTAACAACCATTAAACCCTTATCATGCATTAATAGAATGTAAACATGAGAAACAGTAATGCAAACACATCCAAACACCTGAGAACACCATATTTAGATGGAAAACCCAAGAAGGGAAAAACCATAGTGAGGATTAACTCACAATATAAAGTAATTGCAGCATCGAATACAACAGGCTCATTGTCAGAGGGCTCACTACCAAATTAGAAAGAAGAAGAAATAAGATTGTTACAAGGAGAAATCCATCTCAGAGAAACAAAAAAGTTCCACCACTACTTCACCAAAAAATTCACACTCTCTCTATGGAATGTAGACACCTTCTGCTCATTGCTTCTAGTAGTCTTAGACATTAAAGCTCACATTGAATTTCACACTTTCACACTTCACATCTCAACACTTCACATTACACAATTTTCTCATATTTCCTCCATCAAATCATCACTCATATATACCATCCTCAACCTGAAAATATTTCACAAGGTTGACTATGCACCTCAAATGTGCAAATTCAAATTAGGTCGGCACTAAAAAATTCTCGTAGTGGAGAGGAATGAAGGCAGACCACAACACACCTTAACTCAAACCAAAATACACACATACACGTCATGCCACACTTTCACAAACATTGAAGGACATCTGCAATTAATGTAAACATCCAAGGTTGGTTGAACCTATGTTAACACCATCAAACAATTAAGTACATGTTTCCTTTGATCTAAAGATGACTTACAAAACACACACAACACTTAAACATCATCTGGAATAATCCATAAGAACCCTTAAATCTAACAAATCCTTCACAACATCATACACCAAAAGAACATATTCATTCTAAACAACCAGCTAACCTTTCACATAATGCAACACCTGAAGAACATATTCATTCTACACAATCGACTAACCTTTCACACACTGCAATGTACTTGAATCCAACCTTGTAGAGCACTAAAACTCAAACAACTCAAACTGGAGATAGATACTAGCAATATAAGCACACTTCCAAATATACAAAACCAAAAGCCAAACTATGAAGAATTAATGCAGCGAAAAACCATTTCTCCTAGACAACACTACATACATAGTTCACACACTAGTGAACACATTTTTTTCTGAACAATAATCCAAAACCTAAAACTCTAGATATAACACCTCTAAGAAACATATATGAACCACATAAGTAGACCTTTAGCCATGAAGAAATGAAGAGAAAAATATTGAACACCACTTTGTCACATTGAACACTCTTCACCACACTATTTCCTCTTTTATTCAAATTTTCTCAAAAGAACTTGGAAACCAAGCACTAAAAGAAAAAAAATCAACATCTAGAACACCTTATCAACATCTCAACCATACGCCTTCTTCTGTGATGGTTTGGCGCACAGGAAGTGCTCTAGGTCGGGGCGTTTGTTTTCTCCTACAAGAGGGGATGATGAAGGCTTGGATTTGGGTGAGGATGAATTTGGGGTTTTGCGGCTGGTTGTTGATCTTTTGTTGTTGGGTCGATGGATCTTCTTATCCTGGCTCCCTCTTATGGAGTCCTTAGTTTTGAACAATCTGGCTTTGTGCTTCAGTTTTGTTCCCTCCTTGACGCCGTGGGTGGTGTGGTTTTCAAATCACCTATTGTGAAGTTATTTACAAAGATTCTTTGGCTTGTCTTAGATCCTTACTAGAATGTGGGATCGAATGGTGCTCTTTATTGTCTTTTATTCTCTCTTGCTTCTCTATTGTCAGGTGTTCCTTGCCTTGACCTATTTTGTGTAGGCTCTAGTAGTCTTTGTTTGGGGCTCTCTATTGCTGATCATTTGGCACCGAGCTTCAATGAGGCTCTATTTTGGATGTTGGGTATGGTTGTTAGGAGGCTTGGGGCGAGGGTGTATGTGGTGAGGTGCCATTTTTTAGGCCCAGACTGGCATGTTGGGCAGAATGGTGTTTTGCAATGTTGGGCTCTCTCTCCACTCTCCCTGTTGTTGGGTTTCTTTACCTGTAGCTTGTTGTTTTTGTTGCCTTTGGAGGTTGGCTAGCTTTGTGTTGGGTCCACTTTGTACCAAAAGTTATGCTTCTTGTCTTGGAGCGGTCTATGGGGGTGCTAGGTTTATGGCAGTGCCTTTCTCTTCCTTGGATGGGCTTCTTGTCGGCTATGCGTCCCCTCCTTGTTTCTTTTTGGGGTTGGTATGAAGATGTGTAAGATTGCTTTTACTTTTGCAAAGGAGGACCGAGGTTTTGGATTTCAGGAGGGAAAGTTAAGGGTGGGTTGCCCTATTGGTTTTGTCGTCGTTGGTCTTCCTTGTTGGCTTTTCTGAACTCTGTTAGTTGGAGGGCTCTTGTTGGGGATTATTTTTGGTAAGTTTTCCCATGTTCATGCTTCTATGGGATCCATAATGTGGGTCTTTTGTTCTTGTTCGTGCAGAGTTTTTTATTCTAGTTCTTTATTTCTACAACTTCGCTTATTGGCCCTATGGAGGATGGATCTCCCTGTTGGTTGGGTTTTGAAGGGGGCTTCTTTTACCCTTTTTGTTGGCCTAGTTTTGATCTCTCATATGGAGGTGGCAAGTTCTTGGTTGGGTTGGGCTATTTGTTTACTTCAACATCTTCTACCTTCTTTGGAATGTCCTATTGAGGTGGAGATGGTTTTTGTTGAAGAAGCTAGGAGGTGCTTCTTGGTGGGGTTGAACAGTGTTTGGCTAGTTCAGCTTGAGGTTTGTTTCCCTTCAGCTCCGATGGAGGTGGGTCTCCTTCATATTGAGGTGGTAAGGAGTTATGTTGGTTGGTCTCTACTAGGTTCAACTTGTTGGGTTTGGGAGTTATTTCCATTGGCTCTCTTTTGGGTTCAAGGTCCCAAGAAAACCTGATTGAGGGTTTAAGGTCCCAGGTAAAAATTTCTTGTATTTGGTTAAGGGGTTTTGGCCCTTGCCTTTCCTTGTGCAACTTGTTTGTCCCGTTGTTTCCTTAATGCTCCTGCTAATTGGCTACTAATGGTATATGTTTTATCTTTGATGCAACATGTTCTCTTGAGATAGGGTTGCGGGTCCCTTCAAAACCGTATTGTAATGGGTTTCGGGTCCCATCAAAACCTATTTTTTCCCTAATAAAAAACATCTCAACCATAGAAGAGGTTGAATATCACCAACACATGTTTATCAAAGAAACACTAGAGGTTGACATCAGTGATACTACTAATGACAAAATAATACAACCAATCAAAGTATCTCCATAGGTTGAAATCAATACAACACCAAAGATATATTGACATCAATGACATCACAAACTTCTAATAGAAGCTATTAGATTTTTTTTGGATTTTTATAGTACATAAAAACTTCAAGGTATATCAGATAGATGTGAAGTCAAAATTCTTGAATGGTAAGTTAGAAGAAGAAGTGTACATTGAACAAATGGAAGGTTTTTAGTTATCAGATGATGCTAATATGGTTTTCAGGTTGAAGAAAGCATTGTATGGACTCAAACAAGCAACTAGAGCTTGGTACACAAGATAGGATAGATATTTGTTGTAGCTGGGATTCAAAAAGGGCACTATATATAGAAACCTTTACTTCAAGGTCGAGAGAGAAAAAATCCTTATTGTGGTTATGTATGTTGATGATATGATATTTGGAGGAAATGAAGGCATGTACAAGAGGTTTGCAGATGAGATTCTAAAAGAGTCTAAGATGTCAATGTGCGGGGAGATGAATTTCTTCCTTGGGCTATAAATCAATCAATCAAAAAAAGTTATTTTCATTTCTCAGTCAATGTATGTTAAGGAAATGTTGAAGAAGTTTGGAATGGAGGGTTCTAAACTGGTATGTACTCCTATGGTTATTAGATTCAAGTTGACAAAAAAAATTGATAAATTTCCTAAGGCTAATCAAATAAAGTATAAATAAATGATTGGTAGACTGCTATATCTAACTTTTACTAGACTAGATATCATGCATGTAGTATGTCTTGTGGCAAGATTCCAAGAAGATCCCAGAGAATCACATGTTGTGGTAGTTAAAAGAATATTTAAATACTTGAAGGGCACTTCAAATTTTGGTCTATGGTATCCCAAGGATACTAATTTTTATTTGATTGCATATATAGATTTAGATTGGGTAGGTTATGTAGATGACAAAAGAAGTGCAAGTGGAGGTGCTTTCTTTCTTGGAAGCAGTTTGGTTTCTTGGTTGAGTAAGAAGCAAGATTTAGTGTCATTGTCTACTACAGAGGTGAAATATATTGTACCAACATTATTTTGTACACATGTGTTATGGATGAAGCAACCATTAAGGTTATTTGAGTATCATATGATGAACCTATTTCTATCTTGTGTGATAATACAAGTGCTTTCAATATTTTAAAGAACCTATTATTGCATTCAAGAACAAAACATATCTCTATTTGGTATCACTTTTTAAGGGAGAAAGTTGCAGAGAATAAAGTGAAGCTAGAGTATGTTCCTAAAAAGGATCAAGTTGTAGATATATTCACCAAGGCTCTTCCTAAATATAAATTTGAGTATTTTCGATAGAAGTTAGGGGTTACTGCTCCTCCTTCTTTTAACTAGATGCATAAGTTGGTGCATTTTTCCAGGTGATCATTCAAGATACATCCTTGGTCCTAGGCTGATGAAAAAGGCTAACTCTCAAGGGGAGTAGCTAGTAGTGTTCTTGTTTGGTATAATCAGGGGGAGTATATTTTGTGCCCCTAAGGAGGAGAGAGAGCTGAAAAGTAAGAGCAATGAAGAATGAGCAGTGCAGTGTGTGTAGTAGTGAGAATTGTATGGAGAAGAGTAAGAAGAAGAGAGAGCAGTACAAAACAAGTGTAACTTGAAGGTGTTTCCTAAAGTGTTCATATTTTAGGTAATGTCAAAGGGAGAGTTTTTTTTTCTTTTCCATTGATGTCAAAGGGGGAGAATGAAGTCTGAAAAACAAAGAGAGAGTGATGTCTAAAACTACTCCTCAAGAAAGGGGGAGAGAATAACAAAGGGGAGATAATGGTATATAAGGAATAGAGGAAGAAAGGAGAGAGAGAAGCATAAGAGATGCCCCTGTAAGTGAGAGTGTTGTTTGATCTAGAGTTGCTCTTGTTGTTGATGGTTTTCAAATTTAGTGTTTCCATCAATGAAAAAGGGGAAGATTGTTGCAAGTATGCTATAGTTATTGTCATTGATGTCAACCTCTAGTATGGTCAGGAAGATTGTTGCAGTATTGTCACTAATGTCAACCTTTATATGGTGTTGAGAAGATGGGGAGATTGTTGGTGTTGCAAATGTTGTACATATGTTGAAGAGATATTTGTGGTGTTGTTGATGTTGTTGGTTCACTTAGTTTCCAAGTGCTTTTGAGAAAAAATGAATAAAAGAGTGTGCAATATAACAAAGATAAATTCAATGTTGTGTTTTGTTGGAAGATGTTCAATGCTATCATTGGGATTCATGACATGGACTAATCACCTCCCGTGCATCCATTAACTCTACCAGTGGTATTAGGAATTAACAAGTCGATCTTTTGGTGCAACAACAACTGTGGGCCAACAATTGGTATCAGATCCAAAGGTGTCGGGTTTGAATCCCATCGAGTAATTCTAAGGGGGAGATTGTTGGCAAATAGTTAGTGCTCCCCTCGGGAATATTGATGTGGACTAACTGCCTCCTATGGATCCATTAACTCTGGCGATTGTATCGGGCATTAATAGGTTGATCTTTTGGTGCAATGAAAACCATAGGACCAACATGTTCTACATTTATTCATGGTTGAAATATTCTTGTGTGGTTTAATTGTGATGATTAGAGGTGTGCAGAGGTTCTATATCTAGAGTTTTAGGTTTTTGATCGTGCAATAGAGAAAGTTGTGTTTAATAACATGTTTTGTTTGTGAAGAAGGTTGTTTGGGAGAAATGAGGTCACTCCACATTTCTTCACATTATTTTTTCTTATCTTGTGGATTTGGGAACATGCGAGTATATTTTATGTATTTATCTTCCCTTGAAGTTTTTGATGTTGAGTTGCTCTACAAGTTCAATTCTTATGTTGGAGTTTAGTGGTAGTGTATCTTGATATGCATGATGGAAGTATTATTTGTTTCAATTGGTTGTGGTTGTGTTGAAGTGTAGTATGTTGATGTTGGAATATTCTACGATGTTATATGGATGCTTTGAAGTGTTACTTTGTGGTCTGCATGTATTTTTCAAACCTCGAGAGGTGTGTATGTGGTCACTTGTTAGTGTTAGTGTAGGTTTGCTTGATCTAGGTGCTAGCACTAATTACAGAGGTTGTTTTTTGTTTGTGGAAGTGTGGTGAAGCATGTTGATGTAGATTTGGGTCCTAGTTAACCATTGGTGTAGTCTACCTTCACTTAGTTCCACCACGGAAGTGTTTGGTGCTAAACCTATTTTGGTGTTGCATGTTTGAGGTGCATATGTTCCGTTAAGGCCAACCTAATTAAGGTTGTTTAGGTTGTGGATGGTATAAATGTGAGATGGATTTTGTTTGAGTGTGTGACAAGAGTGAGATGTGAATTTGATCAAGTGTGGTGTTATGAGTGTGAGCTTAATGTCTATGAATTTGAATGCTGTGAGCTGAAGGTGTCTACATCTTCAATGTGCTTAAAGTTACTAGAGGTAGTGAGCCAAAGGTTTTAGATGACATAGGAGTTGTATTGGTGGATCTTTCTTGTAGCTTTGAGATAATTAATCTCTTTGTAACAATTTTCTTCTTTCTTCTTTCTTCTAGACAATGAGTCCATTGGGTAGTGATCCTTTCTTCTCTTTTAGATAATGAGCCTATTATATTTGATGTTGCTATTCATATATATATATTATATATATTAGTTCTCACAATGGTTTTTTCCCTTCTTAGGGTTTTCCACATAAATCTGGTGTTCTATGGTGTTTGGTTATGTTCACATTGTTGTTTCATATGTTTACATTCTACTCAAGCATAATAAGGGTTTAAATGTTTAATAAGGGTTTGAAAGTTAATGAGAGATTTAATGTTTTAATGTCCAAATGATTCACCCCCCCTCTCAATTTTCTTGTGCATCTAACATTTTATTCATGTTTCTTTAGATAATTTGGATGATTACTTAAGAATGATACAAATATTTGTAGGCTACATAGGTCAAAATTATTGGAGTACTTATGAAAAATCAATGGTTATCATTTACTACTCTTGTGGTATCATTCCTAATAGGTTATTGTAGGGCACATTAAATTAAATTAAGGATGTGAAAATTATCACCTCAATAGGAATATCCGGGCCATATAGTTTATTTTGTGAAATATCCAATGATCATAGTACTGTCATCTTTCCAATAGATTTAGGAATCTCATTCTTAAATTGATTTCTTAAAATCCATTTATAATATTCAGCTCTTTGAAGGATCCAATGTTACAAGGAGTGCCACCTAATAGACTATTATTGGAGAGGTTGAGATATTTTACTTCTCTCAAAGCTCTCACAAAATCCACATATTTTCTTTATTCTTAAATATTATTTCATCCATATACATTTTTTACTATTTAAATAATAATAATCTACTTGTTCAAGGATTTCTATGTTTTCATTTTGCTCTATTATTTTAGTGAACCTCATAAAGCCATTTGGAATAATTCCTAAATAAATGTTGTTTGACATATACAATTTTTTTTTAAAATTTTTTCATTAATTGGAGTGGGATTTTACTCTTAAAACAAGTACTTTTTAGTTTGAGAATTTGAAGAATATGCAATCTTTTTAACCCTTGATTTATAATTCTTCATTACAAATAATTTTCTCACTTCAAGTATTTTCAAAGTCATACATTTACTAAGTGGTAATGGAATATGCTCTTCAAGCACATTGTCTCCATGTTTCAATGTCTCACTAGAATGTATATCCATGTGCAGAAAGGTTACCATAGAGTATGTTCTAGTGCTATGTAGTTATTACAGTAGTGTTGCCCATTTTCTAAAGAAGACAAAATTATCCAAGGCTAAAGGGGAAGATATGGATTACTATCCACTACTTTGAATATTCTAAAATTTGGGATGGTGGAATTTGGGAACATAGGAATTCAACAAGATGGAATATAGGAAATTATTATTTCAATACATCCATAGTTCTACAATCACGAAGAAGAGAAGACATGTATACAATAAATTTTTTTTCTATGTTTTCTTTGTCAATAAATTTTTAGATCATTAGTATTGTAGTGGCATACACTTCAATACAAACAAATTTAATAGTTTGCTATGTAGAAGTATGATAGTTATCATAGGAATTTGATTTTTTCATCAAGGGTGAGTGTTTTAGTTAATGACCATCCATACAATAATTTTTTAGAGAGTTGTCAGTGTTAGCTTTAGTTTCATGGTTAAGAAGTTGTGTTAGCTTTAATTTCATAGTTAAGAAGCTTAACTAGTTATGATCTACACCCTACCATATTTGGTGTGATCCAACTGGGCTATGCTTTAATTATGGGATGAGACAAATCATTTTGAAACTCCATAGGATATTATAAGTGGTTTGTTAGATCATTACTTATACCCATTGTTTTTTAATATCTTTTAGAAAAAAATCATATTAAATACTTACACATAAATTATTATGGATAAACACAAGAAATAAATGTCTAATTTTATTATGACTAGTTGAGCTAATACAATATATGAGTGTTGTTTTTGTTGGTTTAAATTAAAAAGGTTTCCTAGGGTAAATAATTATCTTATATTATAAATGTGTCATTTTTTCTATTGAATTTAAGTTATATTATTAGTATTTCATTTTGTTTGTATTTAAATTTGTCAATAGTATTTATTAACATAGATTAATCAAGTAAAAAATGAAAGAAACAATATTTATTGATATAGATACAAAACATACAAAACATCAAAAATAAATATCTACTAACTTCCTTTCAAATACAATATCACCAAAATAATGACTACAAGAAAGGATATATGGTCAACATAAATCCCAATCTAACCCTACATGAAAATATTACTAAACCTCAAATTACAAAATATAGGTACTTGAATAGTTCCCAACTAAAATTTATGAAATTTAACACACAATATGGATCACAATTTTTTATTGTACATTACTAATAAATATGACCCTATGTATTTTACACTCTACAACTTGAAAATATGACAATACATGTCAAAAATTATTTTATTGATCAAAAGTAGAATACAAATGGTCCTACCTAATAGATTGCATCTTCTCTCTCATTGCTTGAAATATATAAATAATAATGACATCCATATATTTGAAGCACGTGACACTCCATGTTTTATTGAGCCACAACATTCCCGTAATAATTGAAAAGCTAATTACATATCCTGTAGCCATTCCCATATCCCACCATATATCATCATTTGAATCTCTATTAGTTTCTTCATGCACCTTTGGAAAATTAGAAGACTACTTGAGCATGATGTCTAGATTTGTAGTCCACATAGGTCTAAATTGTTGGAGAAGTATGTAGAATCAAATGTCATCATCTGTCCTCCTTGTGGTATCCTCCTTGATAGGTTGTTATAAGAAACATCAAAGTAACTTAAGGATGTGAGAAGTTGTAGCTCAGTAGGAATAGCCCCAGATAGAGTATTGTGAAAGATCAAGTGATTGCAACAATCTCATCTCTCCAATAGATGCAGGAATCTTGCCATGGAAATGATTTCTTGAAATGTTGAGAATAATCAAACCTTTGAGGGATCCAATATTCCAAGGAATGTTACCTGAAAAACTATTGTCAGAGAGGTCAAGACATTTTACTAATCTCAAAATTTGCATAAACTCCATCTCTTGTCCTTTATTCTTAATTGTTATTTCATCTATATAGAATGTGGAATAAAAATAAAGTTCTTGTTCAAAGATTTTTTTGTTTTCTAATTCATTTTCCATTATAGGAAACTTCATAAGGTCATTTGGAATAACCCTTGAAAATTTATTGCTTGACATATCTAAAATTTGAAGATTTTGCAATTTTGTTAATTGCAATGGGATTTTACCCTTAAATTTATTTTTTTATTATTAAAATCTGGATACCCTGCAATCCTTTAACCCAATTCTTAATACTCCCTTTTAAGTTATTATTTCTCAAATCAAGGATTTTTAGAGACCTATATTTTCCAAGTGATGAGTTAATATGGCCTTTAAGTGCATTATCTCCTAATTTTAATACCTCAAGATAATCCATTCTCTCACATAGATTTGGAATCATCCCTTTTAAGTTATTATTCTCTAGGTTTAAGACAGATAACATAGAGTAATTTTTATGACATTGGGGAATTCCACCACTCAACTTATTATTTCACAAGTCTAAAATTTTCAAATCATTCAATTTAAAAATATTTAAAATAGAGCCCCTAAAATTATTTCTAGCCAATGAAAGAAATTGAAGGCTTGTGAATTCCCAAATCCAATTCGGAATAGAACCACTAAAAGAGTTGTTTGACAAATCTAAGTACTCAATAGAATATTGAGTTGAATGAAATAAATGGAGGGAAATTTTCTGTAATATTGCATTGACTTAAATCTAAGTACTCAAGTTGAAATTTGGGAATGGTTGAAGTGCTGAATTTTACGGTCAACGTATTGCTTGAGAGATCCAAATTTGTGAGTTTGGTGCAATTATTTAAATTAAAAATTGAGAAAGTTCCATTCAAACTATTGTTGCCCAAATAAAGACCCTCTAGCTTGGATAGCTTAGCAAAGGAAATGGGGATTGGACCACTAAAAGAGTTATCCTTCATATAAAGATAACGTAGGGCTGAGAGATTAGCTAGAGTAGATGGAATGCTGCCATTCAATTTGTTTGATTCGAGATGAAGATACTCCAGTGCTGAGAGGCCACCTAAAGAGGAGGGAAGGCAACCTTCCAAGTTGTTGTGAGAAAGACTCAACACTTGAAGCCGTGTGAGATTTGCAAAGGAGGGAGGAATTTCCCCTGACAATCCACAACTGTACATGTGAAGTGCGGTCAAATTGGTGAGAGAAGCAATATTCCCCACCCAACTATCTCCTGCCATACTGAAATTCACATAGCCCAGTCTAAGTTGCTCCAACCCTCTCAAATGTGTTATCCAGTCCTCCAACATGTTGCTCTGCAAATCATTATTCCTAGAGAGGCGAAGGAGTTTCAAGCTAGACATGTTACCGATCTCCTTTGGAATGGAACCGTGGAGATTATTTTCACTCAGATTCAAGTGCTCCAATTGCTGCAGTTTACTCAATTCTCTTGGAATTTGGCCAACGAATCCACAATCATCCAAGCTCAGATACTTCAATCTCCTTAGCTCTCCAACTTGTGGAGGGATGGAAAGAGAGGTGAAGCCATTGTTGCTAAGGTCCAAGTGCTCCAAGTGCAGTAGTTGGAATAGTCCTCCTCGAATTTCACTTCATTGAATAAGATAATGACCGAGATCCAAGGTGAGCACATGGGCAGTGTGTGGGTGGCATCCCACTCCTTCCCAGGTGCATCAGTTGAACCCTCTCCATGATTGTAGTGGATCTTCTCTATAATAGGTGAAATTAAGGCCTTGCTTGAAATCCAAGAGAGAAATTCTTTCATCTTCCAGACATGCAGAGCAGCAGATGCAGGGCAGCAGCAGCAACACCCCCCAAACGCCCAACAAATCCATTTTTATTTCCTTCCAAAAACAGAAAAAGGCAAAGCTATTATCTCACTTTGCAAATCTCAAAGGCTTCTCTTCTCTAAATGAAATGGGTTTGGAAGGTGAGGAGATTTATAGGCCATTCAAAGTGCAATGCAGTGTAAACGGGTGACGAGGAGAAAGTTTGAATTTTCCAAGTCGTTTCCACCACGAATAGAAGATTTGAAGAAAATGGAGAAATTCCTCGCTAAAGAAAATGTTTGGTCAAGCACGACAGGACATTAGAAAAGATAGGTTGGGAAGGAGACATTGAAATGTTTGGTCACTAGGAAATTGTTTGGTGGTTAGCATGAAATTATTTGTGTATAATCTGATCAGAGATGGTGTGGAAAGGACTGATGAGGCGGAGGGTAGATGGGGTCAAGCTTGTCAGTGGGAGGGGGAGGATCATAAGACCTTTTTAAGATCTTGAAAGAGTTTCAGGGAGATTTTAATGTGTCAGTGGTAGCGGAGTTGGTTTGGGTTGTGGGTTTGCTTCACATAGGTTTGAGGTTTGACTTCTGGTCTTAGGCTTAATTGGTGGATTGACTTGTGAACTGTCATTTTTAATATATGTTATTTGTCATGAAAATAAATTTTATAATCTAGATTAATCTAATAATATGTATAAAATTAATTTTCATTAAATTAATGTTAAATTTTTAAGTGAGGGTATAATTGAATTTAATAAAATATTAAAATAAAAAATATATACTTAGTTTTGTAATAAAAATCGATTGTAATTTGGTATGGCATTGAAATCTTAATACTTCAAGGTTAAAAAGGGAGCATATTGGTTTGTTGTTTGTTTTGAATCAAAATATTCTATTGGCATAGTAAAAAGTTGAGCCTCATGATGAAGGTCAAGTTTGCACTCACAAAAATGTCATGCATCTATGAAAATGATCTAGTAATATATCTACTCCCACTTTCTACTTTGCTTTATTTATGTTTTCCCTTTTTGTATTTTCTAATATAGACAAAGTCATAGTATTTACAAATACTTTAGAGGATTGGTATTGCTCCACAAAGGGACATGATGTCCTAGGTCAATACATGAAAAACCTAGGTAAATGATTGAATGTAATTATTGTCATGCATATGCTACTAGCATTATCATAGATACCAACTGAAGTTTTTAATTCCCTAAATGTGAATGCTATTTAAATAAATGTTTGGATGATCAAATGAATGCAACTTAATCCAAGTAGTAACACATAGCACCAAATATTGCAAACACATCTATGTAATCAATATAGAGTGGGAAAATAAAGGGTACAATAGGCTAAATTTTAATTTATAAATTTTAAAAAGGAAAGAGTCAAGTCTACAACTATGGACTCAATCCTATTTTGGTAGAACTAAATTTATGTGGTAAACTAATTAAATTAAAGAGAATTTAACATATAAGTGGAAGTATACACAAACATAGATGTAGTAAGTGGACAAATAAGGTGAATGCATAGTAATATAGTGTGAGGATAAGATAGGGGCTAAATATGTGGAAGAGTGTATGTATATAAATAGGTAAATGAGTAAGTGTAAGATCATAATGAAGTATATCAATAGTTATATTATAGGATAGATAAATAATAAGGGAGGAATATTGGAGTTTTACATAAATTGTTAGAATATATGATAGATAAATGATAAATAAATTATAATTTGTTAGTAGATAATAAAAATAATAAATGCTAGTTTATAGTTAGTTTTGAGAGTTACTTTTCTGTAAGTAATTTTGGGTAGTTGTTAGGGAAAATAAAGACTTTATAAATTCATTTTGTGCAATGTAGAATACAATATGGCTGTATGCATTGAATATCCAAAAATCAATTATATATTGTAATGTTGTTCAAAATGGTGTAATATGCATGATGTTAATTTTATGCAATTTGATTACCATTTCAATTTGATAATGGAGGGAAAGTCATGTGAAGGTGTTAGCCAAAAGCGTGAAACTCTTTTTAGGCTTAAATTTTGAACATTTTTTAGTTTAGTAAATTCACTCAAAATAAAATATCAATTTTAGGGAAATGAATATCTGTTTTGGAAATGAATGTTTTTCTTCTTTTTAAATTCTCCCCTCCAATTTGATCATTAAGATTACATTGGAACTAGACTTGAAAGTTCCAAACCTATCTTATTTATGCAAATAATTGCTTTGGAGGTCTTCATTGATTTTCTTCAACTTCACCCTTGAGGTCAATAAATTTTTCTAACCAATTTTAACTAAAAAATGTATTAAAAAATCCCCAAGATTCTTAAAATATAATAATTACCTCATTATAATTTTAATAGGTAATTATTATTAGTTTTATATACATCATGTCTAAACTCCTAATAGATATACATATTGAAAACATTTTTAATTTTCAAATAATTTATCCGTTTTCAAACCTAGAAGATGCATTACAAACTAGGTTTTATTGTCTATAGGTTTAAAAAATTGAATTTAATATTTTTTTTTTATCAATTTAGGTTGGCTAGAAAACTATTTATAATATTATACAAAATTTTAGTAAAAATTCATAAATAATTTTTTATCTATAAAATTTTCACTAAATATATATCATATTAGCTCATGTGTCCATTACTTATATCCAAAGTTTTAAGAAAAATAAGTCTTTGCTATTTTTTTCATGCATCTTTGGAGAGATAAGAATGCTATTGAAGTCGGACATAGATTTATAAATCACATAAGCTTGAATTGTTAGAGAAGAATATAAAATAGAACATCATCATTTATCTCCCTTATAACATTATGCTTGAATTGTTAGAGAATAATATAAAATAGAACATCATCATTTATCCCCTTTATAACATTATTCTTGATAAATTACTGTAGAAAATATCCAAATAACTTAAAGATCTAAAAAGTCACAATTCTATAAAAATAACCATAAAATAATATCATTTCTCAAACAAACTTAAAAATCTTACCACCCAAATAAGATATATCTTAAGATATTAAAACATAATTAAACTTTTAAAACCCATATCTGATCTCTTACCACTTTTCCAGGGTGATATTTGTGATGGAGAATTCTCAAAGAAAGCTTCGCCATACTTCATATTTGTCTTTTTTCAAAATGGACCGGTCAAATAATTTTTACGCCGAGAGGCGTTCCCTACAGTGGCATCACAACCACAGCCAACAATCCGTGTACATTCGAAACAAGGACATTTATTTTGACGTTCTCCCGTTACAAGTCAGTCGCTGGCATTGGAAGAGGCAGCCGCTGGCGTTAAGATGAATATGGACGATGACGTTTAACTGAAGAACGGTTACAATAATATGGACAGCTCAAACAAATAAACCACATTGCAAAGGAAGAGTAGCTGATGAACAGTTACTACAAGATCATGAAATATGAAACGTTTGAGGATACTCGGTTCAGGAAACTTCTTTATGAGTAAAGAATGAACGGGGAACGGAGAAAGAAGGGAAAACTACGCAGCAACCAGGAGAGCTATCACAGGTATGTTTTGATGCCACAAAATGCTGTTATTTTCTATCTCAGTTTTCCTGTTAGCAGAGTCGGCTAGGAATAAAGGAGACTCAGTGCAATCACTTCTTCATTGGATGTCAATAGTTGATATTCTAAATAGTCAGATAAGTCTTAAGCGCAGTCCTTCCATAGTGTAGTCTCCTTGAAAACGCTAAGTAGCTCCATCTTCAATGATTTATCTATGTTTCATCTTACAGCAAACTATAGTCTTCATCTCTCATCTTTTCATATCGCAATAACTCTGTATTGTAATCTATAATATGGAATCCATCCAACGAACGTAGGGTTCCAGGAAACCATCTGCTGGCCGAGACATATTACCTAAACCATCTGGATTAACAAATGATCTGTATCTATCATGGCGTCTGTTGAAGATCTCATGCTGTTCCGGACTAGAATGTTCAAGCTCTGCGTGTATAGTTCCGGCCATTTGATATAGAAACATTTTTGTTCTATCGTCTAATGCTTTTTATTGTGCTTCTTGGTCACCGAGTCAGCCGCTGTTTAGTTGAAGATACTGACCTCTTTCATTCGATGTAAGGCCTGTATGGTTGTAACTCGTCTCTACCCTTTGAATTTAGTAGTTTTCAAGCATAATTGCAGTGAATTCTGAGTCAGAATTTTGCAGGAATTATACAATCTGGGTGCCATTAGAATTGCTGTGATTAATGTTCCACCATTGGTATGTCTACCACTAAGGAGAACGCTTGCAAGCCTTGGGAACAAGGGAGCATGTGACGAAGAGATGAACCTGGCTGCGTCTGTATTCAATTCAGGATTAAATGCCATGATTGATGGACTCAAATCTCTGTTTTCTAGGCTTCAAATTGCTTATCTCGATTATAACAATCTGATTTCTCAGTTAACGAATATGGTATTTTACACTCTTATGGTTAATAGCAATCCAAATGTGCTTATGTCTAGAATTTTTACAATATTAACATATGGCTAGAATAATGTCTAATCTTGCAATTCTTTTATTACATGCCAGACTTCAAGGTGATTGCAAAAGGTTGTTGTGGGACGAGTACCTTAGAAGTTGCCTTCCTGTGCAACAAATTTAATCCCTTTACATGTCCTGATGCTTCCAAATATCTCTTCTTTGATTCCATCCACTTCACTCAAAAGGCATACGAAATCATTTCTAATGTTTTTTTAACCAGAGATGTTTCTTAACTGTTAGGAAATTGAGGTTTGCAATATAGTTGGGTTTGCTATTATTTGTATTTTTCTTTTTTTGTTCAACAATGACATAATCTATGGAATTTTCTCTCCATTTTAACATGGTATCCATGCCTGTGAAATGTGGCCATAACTATGCAAACTCCTGTATGTATATATGTGAGAATTTTTAAGGAATCATAACTCCTGTAAGGTGCAGTTTTTATTGTTTCAATCTAAGAATAATAAGTGGCAGCCTGAGATTGATTTCAAGTGCTTTTGATTCCATATTTTTTCAATTTCAAAATGATGTACTAGGTAGAGTTTGTACAGTAACGCCATCAATGCCAAGAAAAAGTGAAGATGGGAAGCCTATGTAGGTAGGCGTGAGGACAAATTAAAGGTCGATTTTGGTATACAAATGTAATAAAGTGATTTTATTTAATGGGTCATTGTTACTATATAATTTATTAATAATATAAATTTTAATGAATATTTCTTAACAAATAAAATATCTTAACTTTGAGGATAAAAGTATAAGAATAAATTTTTTAACTGATTGACAATTTCAAATAAAGTTATAAAAATATCTAAGGTTGTTCAAAGATCCAGTCAAATATATTTTATGATGTGCATGTACTTCAAGTGTGGTGGGTAGTAACTCTCTATGGATGGGGTTTGGACTAGAACCTCTCCAACGGCTATTAGGTTTCACAAATGTGAAAATACTACGAATTTTTAAAATTTTCTAAATGATTTTATATATGACCACTTGAGTATTTGTAAATTATATAGAATTCAATGAAAAGTCCACTATCATTGATGTTGCCATAAGTTATTAAAGAGCTTGTGATTTGTGAAGGATTAAGTGATTTTGAGCAGATCTATTTTAGTGTCTATATTAAATACTTTTAGTCGCTATGATTTTAATGTTTATATAAAGATTAATATTGGACTTCATTAACTAATTAAAACCTTGTTGAATCTTATTAACTATGGAAGTGAAACAACTCCCTCTCTCTCTCACGCACACACACACAAACATCTATATGTATATTTTTGTATCGGTGTTTTTGTGTGTGAATTATAATGTTATTATGGATTTTAAGATGACAACTTACTATTCATTGGATAGTGATAAATAAGTTGTTATGATTAAGATATCACTTACCTTGCAATTTTATGTCTTTAACATTCATGGAAAGTGCCTTTGAACTTGTAGGGTGTAATTAGAATTTAAAGAGTTTGTTCTTATCAAAAATATTAATATTAATATAGTTATTAATAAGTAGGTAGGAATGATGAGGATGGTAAGGGC
Source organism: Sequoiadendron giganteum (assembly GCA_007115665.2). Lineage (NCBI taxonomy): Eukaryota > Viridiplantae > Streptophyta > Pinopsida > Cupressales > Cupressaceae > Sequoiadendron > Sequoiadendron giganteum. The sequence goes on along the minus strand of CM021107.1, from coordinate 75,080,170 downwards.
ATTGTCGTTAATGTATTTGATTCAATTGTAAAAAGGTTATCCTCAAGGGTAGTGTATTCTTTTATTAGGAAATTTATATTATTCTATTGTGTTATTATATATAAGATATTTTATTTAAACATGAATCAATTTAACGATCAAACAAAATCAAAGAGATTTGATCAAATAAAATTATCAAAATGAAAGACATTTGAACTAACAAAAAAATCAAAATCAAAGAGATTTGATTAAACAAAAAAATCAAAATCAAAGAGATTTCATGAAATAGAAAAATCAAAACAAAGAGATTTGATGAAACAAAAAAATCAAATCAAAGAGATTTGTTAAAAAAAAAAACCAAAATCAAAGAGATTTGATGAGAAAAAGAAATCAAAGATAAATCATAGAAGATAGAAAACTATTGAGAATAATAAAAAGAGACAAATTGAAGAAATCAATACAATGAGTACAAATAAGTGTGTTGATTAAGACGCTAATTTGGAATAAAAATTGTCCATTAAAATTTAAAAAAGTGTAAATTTTTGGTGTTCTATTAGGCATCAAGAATTCTAGATGACAACAAATGGGTGAATCTAAGGTACTTAAAGATTTAGACTAAAATTTAGAGTTTAATTATGGTCAAGCTTAAGGTTAGGGTTGGTGTGAAATTGTAATTAGGGTAAGCATTAGTGTTAGGGTTAGGATTAGGGTTCAATTAGAGTTACAATTTACCTAAAATTAAGGTTACGAATAGTGTCAAGATTAGGATTAGGGTTAGGGTTAGAGATCGAATTATGATTGGATTAGGGTTATGGTTATGGTTAGGGTTAGGATTAGATTTAAGATTATATAAATATTGTTGCGGTTAAATATAGGGTAAAAATTAAGGTTAAGGTTAGGGTTAGAGATAGAACTAGGATAAGTGTTGGGATTTATGTTAGGAATAGGGTTAAGATCAAGAATAGAGTTATGATTAGTGTTAGGGTTAGAAATAGGGTTACAATTAGTGTTAGGATTAGAGTTAGAGATAAAAATTAGGCATCAAGTTAGGATAATGATTATTGTTATGGTTAGGGTTAGGGATGGGATTAGGATTAGGATTGAGATTAGGGTTAGGTTTAGGGTTAGGGTAAAGGTTAGAGATAATTAGGAATCAAATTAGGATTAGGGTTAGAAATAGAATTAAGATTAGGTTTGGGTTGGGGTTAGTGTTAGGTTTAGGGTTAGGGATATGGTTAGGATTAGAGATAGGGTCAAGATTAGGGTTAGAGATAAAATTAGGATTAGGGTTAGGGTTTTTTAGAGGATTAAGTTTATACTCAGGCTTAGAGATGGGGTTTGCGATAGGATTAGGGTTAAAGATAGGGTTAGAATTAAGGTTAGGGTTAGGGTTAGAGATAGAATTAGGAGTATGGTTAGGTTTTCATTATGATCAGGGTTACTTGCTTAGGGTTAAGGTTGTGGCTAGAGAAAATTATGATTAGGGTTAGAATTAGGGTCGAGATTGGTGTTAGGATTAGGGTTAGGATTAGAGATAAGAATAGATTTAGAGATAATGTTAGGATCAGGGTTAAGGTTAGAGATATAATTAGGATTAGAGTTGGGGTTTGTGTTAGGATTACGGTTAATCTTAGTGTTAGGGTTAAAGATAGGGTTAGAGTTAATGAATATAAGTTAATTGCTTAAATTAATGTTATGGTTAGAGTTAGGATTAGGGTTAGGATTAGGGTTAGGATTAGAGTTAGGGTTAGAGATGGGGTTAGGGTTAGGGTTAGGATTAGAGATAACATCATGACTATGATTAGGGTTATGATTAGAGATAGAATTGAGATTAGGGTTAGGGTTAGGGTTGGAGATGAAATTAGGATTAGAGTTAGCATTTGTATTAGGATTAGGGTTAAGCTTAGGGTTAGGGTTAGAGATATGTTAAAATTAAGGTTAGGGTTAGGGTTAGGGTTAGGGTTAGAATTAGGGTTAGGACTATAGATGGTGTTAGGATTAGGATTATAGTTATGCTTAGGGAACTAGAGATAGAATTAGGATATGTGTTCATATTTATGTAAACCATAGTTTAACCCTAATGTTATTTGAATGTCAACCATAGTTTAACCCTAACACTAACTCAAAGATTTCCCCTAATTCAACCCTAACCCTAACTCAAAGGTTTTTCTCTAATTGAACCCTATTTTCACCTTTACCCCAACCCTAATTAAACTTGAGCCTCAACCCTAATAAAAGTTTGAACCTAACCATAACTTATATTAAACTTTTATATTAAATATAATATTATTATTTATCTAATAATATAATAAAATATTATTGTATAATTATATATTGATTCATGTTACGTGTTGCACCACGAATGCTACTAGCTTATCTATCTTAATATATTAATCTATATATTATACGCCGAGAGATATCATTATCAAGGCATATTTTTTAAATTCAAAAAAACAAAAAAGCAAAAAAATACACCTTAAAAATGATATCTCTCGGCGTATAATATATAGATTAATATATTAAGATAGATAAGCTAGTTATTCCTACAGCTCAAGGAAAGCTAAGGCTGAGAGATCACCTACATGACTTTGCAAACAAAAAAATCTATGCACGAAATAGAAGATTTGCAGATATGGACAAAACTACGTTTTCACGTGGAAGGAAAAAGTGATAATTTTCAAAGTAGCATGGCTAAGATTTTCTAAGATACTGCCCTCAGATATGTCTTTTCGTATTTTCCATCTATCTTTAATTTTAGTTTGAATGGGTCAAACAAAACTCTCAAGAAAATGTTTCCCTAAGAAATTTCTTTACTCTATTTCTATTACAATTACTTCCTCCAACTACCATGAAAGTGGTGGTACCTAAATTTTCTCTTCGTCGTAGGTGAATTTTTGTTCTCAACTTCATGACATAAAAAATGATTAAAAGAAAAATCATTACTATTTTTTTTCTAGTACAAAGCGTTTTATTATTTTATTTTTTTTCATTTTGGATTTGATTTTGATATAATTATCTTTTATATAAATCGATTAGTATAAATGTTTCGATTTTTATTAAGAATATGTACATGATTTGAATCTTGTTTGATTTTATTTTTTATTTATTTTGAAGTATTAATCTAGATTTTTAATTCTTTAATTTTTTTTAAAATCTTGAATTAGATCTTTAGTTTATAAGATTCACCTTCAATCAATTTCATGATATGTCAAAATAAATCATAAATTTTAGTTTTCAAATATGTATTTAAAGCCAACCTAACCTTTTTTATTACATGTTATGTGTTGATGTGAGGCATGAAGTGTTTTACATGCTACGTTAGGAATTTTATTTAATAACTAACCATAGTTAATGTTTACATATCCAATTATTTCTAGAGGAATATAAATTTGATCATGATATACATGTAGACAAGCACAATCTTTCTCTCATAGGATAATTACTCATCCAAGAGCTTACTAATGCTACATCTCTAATCCCTCCACAATCTATTATAAATTTTCATCAACCTTTGCATTCATGTTAAGAATGTTAAACTCAAGTTACTTACTACCAATGGTTTGAAATTTGGATCCTAACATACATTTTCCATGCCTTTTTGCCCCTTTAAATTTTAAATATTTAATAAATTTTAAAATTGTAATGATATGAAAGAAACCAAAACTAGAACTAATCAAGTAGCTATTGCTCTGAATGATCTTTCTTTCAATTTTAAAACTAATTAAAATTTTATAAGTTCGACAAGCCATCTAGACCATGTGCTCTAAGGTTTGTTGAATACTAATTTGATCACTCTTCCTCTTGTTCATCCATTAGACCTAGTAGAGTTCTTTCAAAAATTTATTTAACAAGCAATCCTTTTGTAAGCATCACAAGGTTAAAGGTCACCATTCACAATTTGTATGGAACTCAATCATAAAGTATAGGACTTGTTTTACATAAAGAACATCATTTGTATGGGTAAGTGCATGGATTTGTGACACAATTTTGGTGCCAAATTGCAAAAAAAAATCGTAATAGGCCAAATTTGGCGCTCGTCAAATGGCTTGAATTTTGCAATGAATGAACTTGTGAACTCTTTCTTTTTGCATTGACTTTTGGAATGCATTTTTCTAAACTCTTTCATTTTCTCTTTCTCTGCTAGGGAAACTATATACATGAAATAAACATTTAAGTATAAGTTGAATTTACAATAACAATTTATTCATTAAATTGCATCCAAATAAATAATAATATTGTTAACCCATATAATGATACTTATGCAGATTTTTCGTATTCACCCTAATATCAACATTAATGAATTTTAGTGTTAATATTGATTGATTTATTAATATTAGTAGAAATTATATTATCGACTATTCAATGTTATTTCTATTTTAGATTATGTTTTACTTATAACTAATAATATGACTAAGAAACATATTATAAAAATAATCATTAAAGGTGTTGAATTTCTAATTTAAAATCATCATGTATTTAACAATCTAATATTACCTCACATGTGAGTAAAGGGTGATAAAAGAAACTACAAATTAAAATATAGGTTTTAAGTCTAAAAGTGCATGAGTAGATATTGTAGACATGGAAAATATACAATTTGATCCAACACACTTGATCTTGATTACTAACATCATTTCTTCCTGAATCACACTCTCGGCTTGTCATCACCTTTCGTCTCTTATTTAGATAAATCATTATTTATCTAATTAGGTCTTTCTCCTCTGTTGATTAAATTAATCAATTTAATCTAATTAATCCTAAATCCCTTTTTAATTAAATAAATCATCTTATTTGATTAAATCCCTAAAGTCTTCTCATTAAATTGAATAAATTAGACCTTATTTAATTTAATCTAACATTGTCCCCTTTAGTTAAATAAATCAAAACATTTATTTAAATAATCACTTTCCTCTCAATTCTGATTTAAATCAGCTCATAAATTTGAGTCAAAATTGTCAAATCATTTAATCTCTCTTTAAATCAAATCTTGATTAATTTAATCTCAATCACTAAAATCCTCTAGAGAATGCAACTTGCACAATAAATCAATTACTTTGATTTATTAAATTGCCTATTTTCTCTCAACATGGAATAAAGGAGGAATATTCCCTCAAATTTGAATTCAAAATCCAAGTGGATTTGTCCTTCCAACAAAACATTCACTCCTCTTACATGTCCTTGACTTTGAGCCAAGTGACATTAACTCCATTTCCTTCTCCCTCCAACATGTCGCATTCAAATTTAAAATTTGAATCTCATAGCATTTATTATGCACATTGATCAAAATGTGCTCATTCCTCGTCCAATCACATGTGGACAAGTGACATTCTCTCACTGGTTGGTATTTTGTCTCACATTCACCCAAATCCTTCAATCTCCCATTCTTCAAATCTATAAATAGAGGCCTCCTCTATTGAGTTAATCATCCACAAATTGAGTAAACTTACTATACTCAACTTCATCCACATCCACAATCTAGAGAAAATTTACTCTCTTCACATTGAGAGCTAATTTTATCCACTTCACATCAAGTGTTCATAATTTTCATGATTTCATTGCTAGGTTATGCCAAAATTGCATCAAGAAGCTACAACCATCACCAAATCATTATCAAGCTTACAAAGGAGTTGGGAAAGGGCTAATTTTGACACACCAATTCGCACCAAATCCCCTATGGGATCAAGAGTTTGCATGCTTAATTAGGATTTCACTTATCTTTACATATTTTGTTCTTCATTTTCCTATTTTGAGCATTGTAAATGGATTTTATGGGGAATCCTTGTTTTATCTTGCATATGAACCTAACTATGTGTTTTTTTGTTGTCTTTGTGCATGTATAGGATTGGGGTTCACATTTTGGCACTAGAAGGAGGGCTTGATTGGAGAAATTCATCATGTTTTTCCATAAATTTGTGGTTTTTAACATTTTTTTTGTGCCTACAGGAAATTGCACTGCTCACATTCTTGTGACACTATATTGCATTGCTATCAAAAATTTGGTGCTATATTGCACCACGCAAAACTCCAAACTCCACCGCATCTTCTTTCCCGCCTACAAATTTCAAAATTCTAAATTGCGTCGCTCTCCAAACTGTGCCACATGTTGAAATAGCGCAGCATTTGCACTCTCTGTCTGCTACAGAGCACCACACTCAGCCAACATGTGACGCTATATTGCGCCATTGTATTTCTAAACTCCGTTGCATTTTCTAATTGTGCCGCTGGAGTTGGGTAAAAGGTAGATTTCTAATTTTTTTAACATTTTTTTGTGATGCAGAAACTTTCAGAGGTCATAACTTTTGACTCAGATGTGGGTTTTTTCTGAAATTTTATAGGCGGTTTCATTATGAGGTGACATTTGGTTTTCCAACAATCTTAAATAGGTTGGTGGCCATTTTGGCACATTTTCGGGGCTTGAAACTTTCATCTTGACCCTCAAAATGACAATTTAGTGTTTTTTTCTAGTTTTTTAAAAAATTGTTTTTGTTAATAACTTGAAATTCATGTTTTGATTTAGGATGTTAGTTGACAATTCATCCTATTTTAGTTTTAAATTTTTTTGGAAAAAAAATAGGACTCTCAAAGTCATGCATGCAAAATTACAAAAAATGGAAAAATCTAACAATTGTTGAAATATGCCCAAAAAAGAAATTTCTTGATCAAAAGTGAAGGAAGGAAAATGAATGCCAAGGGTTCTTTATGATGTTATCATATCATTGTATTAAGTGTTTTTAAACACTTTTGGGAGAAATTATAATCCCTTTCTAAGGATTTGATTACTTTCATGCTCTTAGGACACATTAAATTTATTTTGGGCTCTAAAAAGAACACTACAAAAGCTTTCAATTTTGCAATAAAGGGTTAAAAACAACTTTAGAACAAATTACTAGATTTGGTTTAAGGTTTAACAATTGAACAAGGCAAATCACATATTTGATTTGGTGCTATAAAAATAATTCATTTTTGCTTTGTGGACTTAAAATGAACAAGTGTTGTTTTCTTTTGTAATTGTTTACTCAAAGTAAAATCATCAAAATGACGTATGCGCTTCTGTCGTGCCTCATGATGATCTTGAGAATCAAAAGGCCTTTTGGTGATCTTAAGTTGAGTAAAGCAATTATCTCCACATTTCATTTTGAGGATTAAAATTGAACCAATCTTGTGAGTGTTCTCCCTTTGTTTTTCAACGAAGGTCAATTGAACTATAGGATATGCTTGCTTGATTTTGTTTATCTTAGCGGGCCTAACTTGTAGGAAAAATTAATCACCCAAGGGAACGACCCAGCTGGGAACATGCTAAAACCAAGTGACTTCCAACCAGTATATAAGTGTGGATTCTCAAATAAAGTTTGAGAATCACGAGGATTATTCCAACGAGAAGGGAAGCAATGGTCTCTCACAACATGGATAGTCCCCCACGAACGGAATGCCCACATTAAAATTCATTTTTAACAAAGGCCAAAATCCTAATCTATTTTTTTGGTGCAAAAGGTCATGTCCTTTGAAGCCGCCCCATGTATACATGCGGTTTTGTTGTAGAGATAAAAAGTATGCCATGGGAGATTCATGGTACTGATGCTTGGCTGACCCGAGAAGCAAGTGCACTGTAAGGGGGAGCCTGTGTGGTCAAGCATCTAATCATCCGCACTAAATATGTGCAGCTAGATTTATCCAAGTGGGAATCCAACAAAATATTGTCTCATCATCCTAGGATTGTACATGTTCTTGGAAACAAAAACACTTTGCTTGGGTCTCAAAACAATTGAAAAAAAAAAATTCACAAAAGCTTCAAAATTTCAAACCCTTTGGAGGAAGCAAATACCTTTGACGAATTCAAATTCTCTTGCTTGCCCTAGGGATTCCATCCTTAGAGGTTTCTAAGTGATTTGGTTTAATCATCATTTGTTTTCACTAAATTCAACATAGGAAACTATGCTCTTGAAACCTTGATTTTCACATAATGGACATTGTGAAATGAAAAGGGATTGAGACAAAGACATTCAGTTTGGAAAGCATAATCAAGAAAGTGTTTGTGGTGTAAAGAACTGAACCTAAGCAAGATAATAGACAATTGAACCACACATGTGCTTGGTCCCTTTTGAGTCATTTGGTTTCTATGCAAACATTGGTCTTTTAGTTTGAACCACTTTTAGGGAAAAACATTTTCTTCATTACCTTGGTCTTATAAGCAGGTCCTCGTAGGGTCATTTAGGATAAAAAAAAATCAAACACTCCATCCTTCAACCATCAAAATCAAATCCTATCTCACCAATAAATTATTGGGAACTTTTAAAACATCAATTATGCTAGACTTTAGGAAAAATCAACATCACCTTGTTTGGCTTAACACACCTAGCCAAATTATCCTTTTGTGTACGAGTTTACTCTAGGATAACACAAATTCCTAGGGTTTACAAGTGCATTATCATCTTGTTTGACTTAACACACCTAGTCAAACTATCCTCAATCAAAATCAAAATCAAAACAATTCCTAAAGTCTAGCATTGATCCAAAGTTCCTAAAAGTTTAAACACCCATATCATTCACCCCTTTCATCCTTCATCTCATCATTGGTCCTAAATCTCTTAAGAGATCAACAAGTTCAAAACATAAGAGGATCATGGAATATAAACTTGATTCATACATCATGAGTAATCCAAGTCAACCAAACTATCAGGGCCTTACAATGCCAATTGATTTTCAAAACTTGCATTTGTACAAACCATACATGAGATCATTATCTCCTACAAACCTTAATGGTACAAAAAATGTGAGTTTTCCCAATCTAAATTTTGGAACACCTTTCCCTTTGGTAGATTTAAATCAAAGTCAAAACTTACAAATCTATCAACCAAACAATCAAGGCATGAGCCTTCCCCCTTTACCAATCATCAATCAACCGAATTCGAGCAACACCCCCTTCATAAGTCGAAGCATCATAAAAAATGCTCCCATTTTTCCATCGATATCACAAAAACAAATGGCAACCATCCAAACAACCCCAATGGTCAACACAACCGTTGTCCCTCAAGTGTCTCAAGGACCAAGCATCTCAATCATGCCATTCACCACTCAAACCTTGGCAATCAATGTGACCGTTCCGCTCATCACAACAGTCAACACCATTCTCAATCCACCACCACCACCGCCAAAACACAACATGGAAAATTCATTCTCCATCATGTTGCAAGCCACTCAACAAGATGCCCGCCAAAAGGCACTCCAAAACCAACAAGTTGCACAACTAGTTGCTCAGCAAGTGCAAGCACAATTATCCGCCCAACAAGCTGCACAAACCGCACAAGCTATGCAAGAAACACAAGTAGACCAACAAAAATAGGCTCAAGCTCAAGCCCAACACCAAAATCGACAAGTGCAAGCACAATACCACACACAATTGCAAGCAATCCACCAACAAGTGTATCAACAAGTCTTGCAAGATTTTCAGGCACAACAACAAGCCCAACAAAAAACATTGTTGGCACAACAACAACATGAACAACAACAAGCATTGTTGGATCAACAGAAAACATAGACATTACTCGCTCAACAAAGCTTGCAACAAATTCCCACCACAATTGTTGAAAAAAATGATCAAGATCTATCCATCGATGAACACCTTGAAGATGTTTCCACCTCATCCAATGATCAAATCAACATACATCAAGAACCATTTTTTAGTCATGATCAAGACCCCTCCTACAAAGATCTATTTCAAGGAGTGTTGATGTTATTTGATCCTATTGACATAATCCAAGATCCATCCACCAATGATCATGTTGAAAATGTCTCTACATCACCTAACGAGTTAGAGGACATATCTCAAGAATTTATTCCAAAGCATGATCAACATCTATCACCAAGGTCTAGCGATGGTCCTTCCTAAGATACAATGACATCCTTTGACCGCATGGTTACGGATAGTGAAGGAATCCTCAACTCAACATTTGATCCAAATCCACTCAAAGATCAAGAGGATATTGAGCCACTTACCATGCCTTATGATGATGTCCAAGAACCCTTTGTAAGCAATTCATCCTTTGAAATCGACCCATGTCAAGAACTTGATCCAAAGCATGTCGAAAGCGATTCTGAAATCACTCAAGATCGAGAATTTGTATCTCCGAGATACTACAATGATCTAATGGAAACTCTCCTATCTATACAAGATAATCATATCCATATAGCACATACTCCTCCATCTACCCATGAGATGCTTTCTTTGGATGGACACGTAGATGATCTTCATTCAAAACAAGAGTCTCATACTCTTGACATCATTACCAAGGTCTCCTACTCTTAACATTTGTACACATGATCAAGGTATAGAAAAATCTAGAGACATACCAAAAGTGGATCATGAAGAAGGCTTCTATAGAAGTGGTGAATCAAAAAAATATTGTGGAAACATATCATAAATAGATCAGGAAGAAGGCTCCTACATAAGTCGTGAATCATAAACATCCTGTGAAATGAATCATGAGGAATAATTTTATGTGGATGGTGAATCATCGACACTTCTTGAAGAAGCATTAAAATCTGATATTTCACAAGCTCAAACCAAAGATATCAATAAGGAATTTATCCCACATATGGAGGATCCTATCACTTATAAACTTGGATCACTTACCTTTTTTAGGGAAAGTTGTCTCACCACAAAGTAGAGAAGGAGTAGCACCTTTTTTCCAAGGTAAATCATATCTTATTGCAAATAAAATGTTTCAACGAATGAATTATCAAGGCAGAGGATTAGGCCTACATGAACAAGGTATCCTGGAATCAGTGGAGATTATTGGCAATCCTAAGCATCAAGGCCTTGGTTATTCGACAATCAAGGAATATAAACATATCAGTGATACTTCCACAAAACTAGGGGCAACTTTGTCACAAGCAAACATAAACATAGGGAGCACGAAGAATCCTTATGATAAAACCAATGCCAATACTACAACTAGCCACGTCATGAATCTTCATCGATCCATCACCCCATCCACGAATAGGGACCAACATCAAAAGGAGGATGTGAATCAAAGCAAGAAGAATATCATCAAAGAAAAAAAAGCAGTAAAACATGAAGGACAAATTAAATACATATGGATACCAAAGAATACAAAGAAAAATTATCCGTATCAAACTCCATTAGTCAAAGAAACTATGGTGAAAAATAAAAAAGGGGAAAGTATCCATCAAAGATGTCCACAAAGGTAAAAGCAGGCTTCTCAAGCAATTTACAAATTATAGCAAACAATTGGTCCTAATTCCACGCAAACTTCCATATCCACCCATCATTGCTCATCTTCCCAAGTTTGGAGAGTCAAAGGTTCCAAACTATCAACCAATCCATATTTTATTCCTAAACACACTCCACCATCCACGTATGATATCCAATTATCACATTGAACATGTATTGGTAGTCACCTTTCATCATAAGGATTCAGAAGGCACTCTATTGCGATGTGCACACAAAGACAGAGTTAACTCTGGTATCAGCAAAGCAAATTAGGAATCTCAAAAGTTTCTTTCAAGTGCACGTATCTTGAAAAAGAAACTTCGTCAAGCAGGATATCGATGGCACATTATGACAAAAGCATCTACATCGACAAAACCAAGCAGTTCAACATGAGCTTAAAATATTTTTGCAAAAATTACAAAAAAAACAAAAAATATAAAAAATCCAAAAAAAACTTAGAAAAAAGGATTAAAAATAGTAAAGAAAAAATCATCCTCTGGTGAAAACCACTTCGGTGGCGCTTTGGAAAGGTACCATGATGAAAAACTGGCAAATGGACGTCATGTGTAGAATCGAGCATCTACATGCGCCAGTTCAGTTGGAAGCATCTCATCCCATCCATAATAAAGCCAACATTCCCTCCATCTTATCCATAATAAATCCATTTATCCATGAACCATTTATCCAATCCATTTTCATCCATCTACATCCATAGTCCAAATTACCTTGATCTTGATAAAATTTTGGTGCACACTTTACACTTGTTTATGGTGAACATCTTGACATGGGTCATTTTCATCGATCATATCCTATCCAACATTATCTAAGCCGTGAACCACTATCCAAATGAGAATCCTCTATTTAAACACCTTATCTTGTCTCAAGATAATCCTTGTCATTCTTTGCATGCTTACCATAACCATCCATCCATCTATCCAAGAATCCACCCATGGCATTCCATACATTGCTAGACACTAGGGGCGGATATTTGCATCTTGCTTCGAGAATAAATCTTGATATATATCCTCCAACTTATGTGGTGATCTGAACATTGGAAAACGTGAAATAAAATTGGTCAAACATTTGTGAGCCAAAATTCAAATCACTAGCCCATGGCATATTTTAACAAAAAGATGTTCTATATCAAGCTTTATCTTTCATCAAACATCAATCCAAAAAAAATACTATCAGTCGCATCTAATGCGTACATCAACGTGACATCAAATCATCAAAACAATTTTGTTCCAAATCAAGCTTCAAAATCATGACCAATCAAATCCAACCAATCCATCATCATCTTGGGATATCCTTCCCAATCCTTGTGTTGCTTAACACTATCCTTGCATTGTAGTGTATCCTCAACAATGTTATCCTCATCAATCTTGAAATCATTGTATTGCTTAACACTATCCTTGCATTGTTGTGTATCCTCAACAATGTTATCATCATTAATCCATCAATCTGATCAATCAACCTTAGCTTGGTTTTCAAAAAAATCCCAAAACAAAGCATTGATATCATCATGCATATCCATATCCAAAATCATAATCATGCGAAAAACCCAAAAACATTCAAAAAATCAAAAATCAAAAAACATCCAAATCATATCAAAATCCAAAAACATGTCGAAAATCAAAAAAAATAAAAATAGAGTCATCCTGCTGAACTATGTTGTCTCTAAGCTTGAATGTAGGCAAGGTTGATCTTTGATCATCCCCCGAGACACCTTAGGTCAGTCCTTTAGGTGTCTGTTGCAATGGCAATCCGTTTGCCCATCTTTTTCACATTTTAGGTTAGTCCTTTAGGCGTCCATTGCAGCAATCTGGCAATCCATTTTCCCATATTTCTCATCACCAAGTCAAGTCTGTTGTCAACTGAGACACCCTAGGTCAGTCCTTTAGGCATTTGTTGCAGCAATTTGGCAATCTGTTTGCCCATCCATCTCATTGATAATCAAGTCCGTTGCCATCTGAACTACATTGTCTCTGAGCTTAAACGTAGGCAAGGCTAATCCTTGATTGGCCCCTGAGACACAAAATCCAAAAAACATTCACAAATCTTGAAAATACCAAAAACATTGAAAAATTTCAAAAATACCAAAAAACAACCTAAAAACATTTTCAAAAAAATTCCAAAAACATCCAAATATCTGAAAAATCCCAAATGGTGCACCCACCTCATCTCGCTTTCACCCATGATTATCATCACTCATAATAAATCAATCATTACTTTCATCCTTTGGTGAAGCAATCAAAATAAAGTCTAGCAGGTTCCAAAGTGAACACCCTAATTGTCAAAGTCTCAAGTCTAGGTCAGTAAGCAAGCAAGTTGATCAACTCAGAGTATCAATAGCTTATCACCCAATCAATCTCATCAAAACCCTGATCACAACATGTCCTAGGATGAATCCTTCCCACGATGGACATCAGCATCAGGTACCTCACCTTAGTTTAGCCTTGGCTAGCGGTACGAAAAACGTTAGCTTTTTTTTTACTTTATCTAGTCTTTTTGACATATCTTATTTTGCGTTCATTCCAAAGACCTCTCGATGATGCCTAAACAAAATAGGTTTAGAGAGAAAGGAATGGGGAAATGATCATTATCTTTTTGTCTGCTATGTTTGTTGGACGTTCTTGTAAAATAACTTGGTGAATAATTTCTTTGTTAGCTCTATCCTAGCAAGGTTTTGTATGTCAAGTGTGAACAAGAGCACTCCTATCTGATTGTCGAGTCAAAGCCCATCACACTAGGTACAACACCATCCTAGTTCTTTATACCATGATGCATCGTACCTATGTGTGTTATCAAACATAAAGTAATTGTCCCTTTGAAAATCCCAACTCCTGGTAAGCAAATCATCATCATCATCATCATCATCATAGTGTAGGCTTGTGGATTCTCCTTTCATCATCTTATTCTTCTTATTCTTCTATCTTTACTAACATTTCTATCTAAAATAGGTGTGTTGTATCAAAATATACATGAGGCTACCCATGGCCTATGACTGTCTATACATCATTGGAATTGTCTACATCAAAGAATTATCTTTCGTCCTTTGATCAATAGAACCACTCTCACATTTTATCGTGATCTCGATCGAAAAATCAAACATTTTCGCTCGATCTCTCGAGGGGGCAATATATCAACATAATCTTTATGTTGGGGCAACTGTGGGGCATTTGAAAAAATTGAGAAATTTTGAACTTTGATCACAACACTTTATTATTTGAATCAATGCAACAAGTACATTGCTTCAAAGAGGGGCAAAATGTAGACATGGAAAATATACAATTCGATCCAGCACACTTGATCTTGATTACTAACATCATTTCTTCCTGAATCACACTCTTAGCTTGTCATCACCTTCCACCTCTTAATTAGATAAATCATTATTTATCTAATTAGGTCTTTCTCCTCTGTTAATTAAATTAATCAATTTAATTTAATTAACCCTAAATCCCTTTTTAATTAAATAAATCATCTTATTTGATTAAATCTCTAAAGTCTTCTCATTAAATTGAATAAATTAAACCTTATTTAATTTAATCTAACATTGTCCCCTTTAGTTAAATAAATCAAAATATTTATTTAAATAATCACCTTCCTCTCAATTTTGATTTATATCAACTCATAAATTTGAGTCAAAATTGTCAAATCATCTAATCTCTCTTTAAATTGATCAAATCTTGATTAATTTAATCTCAATCACTAAAATCCTCTAGAGAATGCAACTTGCACAATAAATCAATTACTTTGATTTATTAAATTGCCTATTTTCTCTCAACATGGAATAAAGGAGGAATATTCCCTCAAAATTGAATTCAAAATCCAAGTGGATTTTTCCTTCTAACAAATCATTCACTCCTCTTACATGTCCTTGGACTTGAGCCAAGTGATATTAACTCCATTTCCTGCTCCCTCCAACATGTCACATTCAAATTTAAAATTTGAATCTCATAGCATTTATCATGCACATTGATCAAAATGTGCTCATTCCTCCTCCAATCACATGCGGACAAGTGGAATTCTCTCATTGGTTGGTCTTTTGTCCCACATTCACCCAAATCCTTCAATCTCTCATTCTTCAAATCTATAAATAAATGCCTCCTCTATTGAGTTAATCATCCACAAATTGAGTAAACTTACTATACTCAACTTCATCCTCATCCACAATCTAGAGCAAAGTTACTCTCTTCACATCGAGAGCTAATTTTATCCACTTCACTTCAAGTGTTCATAATTTTCATGATTTCATAGCTAGGTCATGCCAAAATTGCATCAAGAAGATACAACCATCACCAAATCATTATCAAGCTTACAAAGGAGTTGGGAAAGGGCTAATTTCGACACACCAATTGGCACCAAATCCCCCATGGGATCAAGAGTTTGCATGCTTGATTAGGATTTCACTTATCTTTACATATTTTGTTCTTCATTTTCCTATTTTGAGCATTGTAAATGGATTTCATGGGGAATCATTGTTTTATCTTGCATATGAACCTAACTATGTGTTTGTTTGTTGTCTTTGTGCAGGTATAGGATTGGGGTTCACAAATATATTTAAGGAAAGTGAGATTTAAAATTCATTTATGTTTCTTTGCCCAAGTTTGGGTTTGAATTAATTAGTGTTGACATGTTACCTCTTTTTTATTTAAATCCAAGCCTTAGCACCACATTGGTAGACTAGATTAAAACCATAGGAGGTGAAATTTTATTATTATGAGGGTTTCCCTAATGTGCTAGGTGACCTCTTAACTTCCCATTTCACATTTTGTTTCCTCTTGCATTTGTGTTGGAAACCCTAAAGCTCCCCACTCATCCTAATCTCTAACTCTTCCTAAACCATTACCCTGCCATTTCCTATGGTGGCACTCTAGTTGTAGGTGCATACTGGTGATCTCCCCAATGTTCAATGTTATATTTTTTTCTCCTTTTCATGCAGTTTCAACATTTTATTTTTATTTGTTTGCTTTGATGTTAAGTAGGGTCGAACCCTATTGGCGTTGCACCCTCACACCTTCATATTTATGTGGTATTCTATTTATTTTTGTTTTCCAATATATGAGAGAGAGGTGAATTTCCTGTACTGCAAGGTCGATTGGTACTCCATTTTAGTTATTATGTTTTTCATTTTTTTCTCATCTCCCTGTAAAAAGGAGGCACTTGGGTTCAAATAGGGTGTCAATTATGCCTGGGAAAATACATTTAATTTCAGTATAACCTGCATTTGTTTCTCACCTCATTCTTTCCTGCTCCCTATTTCCTTTTTTGTTTCCCTCTTTTTATCTCTATAAAAATTCTTTAAGGGGCGACCAACCATGTTGAGTGTCATAGCTCCCATAGGGGGTCATTCCCAGTAGTGTTGTGGGAGGGGGTCATTGCCCCCCTGCCCTCAGCCACCATGGTTGGGGTTGGGTGGCTATACCCTCTTCCCAACAATAATTTAAAAAAAAACTAAAACATTAAATAAATGTTAACCTTCCCTTTTTTTTTGGTTATTCATTTATCTATAATTTATTATTTATTTTGTTATAAGGTGCAAACAAAATATCTACAAAAATATAATTATTGTATGTATTTAATACCTTTGTTTTGCAGAATACCTCTATAAAAAAAAATATGTCAAAGGTCATCTAAAACCAAACTACAAGCTGTTTTTGTTCTTCTTGGCCAGAAGATAGTTGATTCTTTTAAGGCCAAGTCTTTGTATGTTCTTGGAGCAAAATCGATAGGAATGAAAATTGTACATAATAACATGATCTCATTTGTTATTGTTTAGTGTAGGAATCCAACCTATAAAAGCTACTAGCAGCAACAACAAAATTTGTTTCTTGATCATGACTCGTCTTTAAGCTATCACCAATGTTCAAGATACATATAATCCTAGGTTTTGTACAATATAAGATATCAAATCACAGGAAATCATAGGTGTATTTGATTGCAACATACGGCTGGTATTATTTCTAGAGTAAATGGGCTTAACCATATACATTTTTAGAACACTGTACACTATAATATTCACAGTTTGATGGCATCATCCAAGAAATAGCTCTGAATAAACTTGCATACCTGAAACCACTAGTCAATGGAGAAAAGTTATCCACCCAACCTTAATGGGTCATCAATCCATAAAGCCTCTCACCATACCTCCAAGCCAAGAGAATCTGAAAAGGCCCTTATTCAAGCATTTACACAACACTGAACATATCCACATGGTTTAGTTTCCACATCCAAGTAACTTCAATCTAAGGTAGTACTCCATATTTAGTAAAAAGAGAAAACATCAACACAAAACAACAACGCACAAGAAATTATTGGTTGTCTGTGATTGAAAATGCCACATGTTCTTAACACTTGGATTTCACATACCCTTTTCAAGATCAATCCCAATAAATTGTACAAGGCCAAATGGTTTTAACATATAGGGACTTATCTCTCAAGCTGAACAAGTTTCCATGGTTGGTTGAGCAAGCTCTCCTCTCCCAATATCCTTTTTATTTTTCCCAAACTCCAACTGTGCACAATCCCCTTCAAAGCTTCCCTAAATCACATTATATTCCTCCCTTCTCATGCCCTAACCCTAGGTATCCCTTTTTGGTGTTTTTTAAATTGGTCTCATAACTTCCAAACATTTAAATTATTTGACACACACACAATAAACAACCTTAGCACAATATTCACACAACCAATCATATTACTTCAACATATGAAGTAGGGTGACTAGGGCCCTTTAGGCTTCTCTAATTCCCATTGACTCATGTATATATTTTAAATCTCATTGGAATGGATAGTCCTTGACAATAAAATAGATTGAGATATTCATAACTTGCATAATTATCAATTTAACAAAACACTAAATTTGTGTACCTCGGTCATGCTTGCTCGTTACCACATGCATTACTATAAACCAAGTTCTGAAGGTCAATATACTCAAAACTTACCATTCAATGTTAACACTTTATGATTCTCTTTAAATTTGTAAACTTATTGGGTGATCCCACAATACTAGTTTACAATTTCTGGCCAAACTGGACACTGCAATATTTTTTTCTAACTAAATCTTCACTTTCAGGCACCTATAGCGGCTAAACCGTGAGGAATTTGAAGATGATGCAAACTAGTGATTTGTGACATTTTGTCTGTAGATTATAAATATATTTTTTTTCAAAAAAATTGGAATCAGATTGCACTTATTTTTCCATCTCCTTCGAAAACTAGTTTTTTTTAGTAAACAACATTTTTAAGGAGTGACGCTCACCGTATACAACATAATTTTTTTCCATGAAGGATAAAATTCTATTTTTTCGAATTTAGATTTGCAACTACGATATCTAGCCCTTTCATTTGGTTTCATAGTGTTTTATTGAATTATTTTTTATTAATCAGTTTTCGAAGTCAAACCAATTACAATTCAAACATAGGCAGACTGTAAACAACATAAATTTTTTTGTATGTATCAAAATTCAAATTTTTTTTATTGGATCAAGGACATCAATACCTAGCCCGCACATATTTTTCAAAATTTTATTTTAAAAATCTACTATTTTCCACATGTGCAAAACAGAGAGCTTGATTTTAAGTGAAAAACCTATGTGTTTAATCAAACTAAAAACACAAATACATAAAAAAACCAAGACATATTGAAATTATATTCGTTGGATAGCTCATTCTAAGGACTACCATCATCCAGTTGGGTTTGTGAAGTCTCCTCCATTTACATCATCAACCTAAGCTTCGAAGGGAAAAAATTTAGAGTTTTTTGGTGCCAAAGGGGGAGAATGGGGGAAAAGTGGGGTTCGCTAGAACCCCTAGGGGTTCACTCAAACCAGGGTTCATTCGAACCCCCTTCCCAAAAGAATTTTTTTTGCTTATTTTTCCAGGAAATGTGGAACTTGACATTAAATGTGTTCGCTCGAAGGGGGGTTCTATTGAACCCCATTTGGGTTCGCTTGAACCATAAGTTTGTTTGAACCCCCAAAACCCAATTTTTTTTGGATGGGGTCATTTTTTGCAACTTTTCCTTCCTCACTGGAATTGTAAACCACTTTTTTGGGTTTAACCTATTAAAAAATAGTTATTTGAAATTGAATCAAACTTAATATTCTAATAATTTTATTCACTAGTCACTTGAGCATCCAAAATTATGCTCACCTTTATTTATGCACTTACCTCTAGAAAATAGCTTGAATAGTACTAACCTTCGGCTTGATCCAAATTATTTAAGATGACATAATACATAACTCATATTTATAACAATTGTTAATGAAACATATCCATAT
>CM021107.1:74439277-74460582 GCA_007115665.2 Sequoiadendron giganteum | reverse complement strand
AATCTACCTAGTAACATAGATTATAGTAACATTCATACCAATATTATAACTACACTTATTCTTAATAAGTATTGACACTATTATTTCCTTGATAAGTAATGATTATACTAATTTTACCTTTAACACTCAATATGAGTATTTTAATTCCCAAACCCTTCCTTATAAGTATGAAGTTAATGCTACCCATAATATCTCTATTTAATATTACCCTTCTATATTTCGCTAAAGATAACATTACTAACTCTGAATATTCTTAACATCATTATTCACGAGCTACAAATATGCTTACTATTCTTGCTAATATTTTTACCAACTATAGTTTTACCATTTACACTTATGATATTACTATTAAATCAAAATTTATCGTGCCCACTAACTTATTTAACACTAACAATTCAATATTGACAATACTCATAATGTTGGTAATGGTAATATTCATAATATATCTAAATCCCTAACTAATGAAGATATTATTACGATTGAAAATCACAACAATAATATCATCAATTGATAAGGTACTCATTACCCCTATGACATCTTTGCAATCAATAGGCCTAAAAATCATGCTAATTAAATAATTAGAATTTTACATAAGTATATCATTCTCCTATGAAATAAAGAAAACAAAAAACCACCATATTCAAATGTAGCCATTTCTTATGGACAACTACTCAAATCTTTAGAAAGAATCCATGACAACAAGTTTGGTGAACTTAATCCCAAGGATGTTATTGTTACCATTAAAATTAAAATCAACAGGACATCTAAAGCATTAGGGAAGGTATATTCAAAATTAGATAGAGTTAAGGTTGATAAAGACTAGGAGAATTCAAATATTAAGATGCATCGTAAGTGTTGAAACAAATTTAATTTACCTTTCCAAGTTATCTATTCAATGCCTATCTATTAGAAATGAAACAATAATTTTAACAAAAATCCCACAAACATAAACATACAAGGAATAAGCTATCAATCAAAGTTGAACTACCCTAACTTAATAAATAACATTCTAACACTATTGGAATAAAAATTCAACAACTCAAAATCAACTATACAAATATGCAAAACATAGACGCACACACTAAATACATGATTACTTAAATCTCATTATCATTTAAATTAACAATTGTATTAGATCTAAAATGGTTTTAAAATGGTTTTAAATCATTAATGGTATATTCCCAAATGCAATCCTCATTCCTTTAATTTTTAATTTTACTCAAATCAAAAAAATTCCTACCATTTTTCAAGTTATTAAATTATCAACTTGTTCAAACTATACTTTTCTTTACAAAATTTTAGTTATATAAAAATACTCATTTTCCTTGGATGTAATGAAATATTGTCACATTCATAAAATATCCAAATAAATAACTTAAACTCTTCAACAAAGAATCAATCCTAAAAATAATTAAATAAATAAAACCAATAAATTGAATCTAATATTTTTAAACATTACTTAATTAAAACTCTTAGTTGATAACAAAAAAAAACTAACTTCAAAACTCCTCTACTAGCAACTCCATTTTCCTTTTTTAATTTATAAAATAGTTTCTAACAATGTTCTTTGATGCCCTCATTTAATTTTCTTGCAATGAAAGTATATATTAACCATGATGTAATTTTGTAGATTACCGAATTCCTTCAGATATTTAAATTTACAGGTTACAGAACATTAAGAAGTTCCTGGAATATTTCTGATATATGTATGTATATATTCTAAATGTAAACTGGTCAACTTACACAATACTGATTGGGACTAACACAAGAATGGATGAAGGCCTAATTTTTTTTTTAATATTATAAGTTATGAGTTGGAGATCCAAGTATTCAATAGATTTAATCTATATTAATCCACATCTTTATTTGATTTATATTATATACAAAGAAACATTATAAACAAGAGACACATTTGCGTCAAGTTTTGCTCATTGTAGAGTGTGCTTGGTTGTTTTAAACATTTAGTTAATAGAAGTAAGTTGGGGTGTAATTTGATTGTTTTTTGTTGTATAATGTTATTATTATAGCTGATTAATGTTGTAAAAAAATATAAAAAATATTCATGTGGGGTGTGCTTATTGTTTTAAACATTTAGTTAATAGAAACAACTAGGGGTGTAATGTGATTGTTTGTTGTTGATTAATGCTGCAAAAATAAAAAATAAAAAATCATATGAGTGTGCTTGGTTGTTTTAAACATTTAGTTAATAAAAGTAAATAAGGGTGTAATATGATTGTTTGTTGTTGTATAATGTTATTATTATAGTTAATTAATATTGTAAAAACTTTAAAAAATATATTATAATAACTCCATATTTATATTTATATGATAATCTGATATTTATGTAAATTTTGTCTTGCTAAATTATATTATTACTTGTATATTTTTAAAAATATCTACATTAATATTTAATGGATAGATTTTATTGAAATATTAATTGTAGATAGATAAATTATGTTGTGATATTTAATACACATTATAAACAAATATAAAATATGCATTGAGTGTACTCACATTTACTTAATAAGCTTTGAAAATCTTGCCAATTATTAAATAAAATATGTAAAATATTACCTCTAAGTCAACAATGCAATTATATTGTGATGTATGTAATAGTGCTCATGTCATTCAAGTCATTAATAGGTTTGATTAATTCTAATTGAATGAATTAAATGCATTGTATTGCACATAATTTAGAAAAAAGAAAAAGAAAAATCCTAATTTTTGCATTGACTATTCACAACATGAACCAATAAAAAGAAAGATAAAAGATATTTTAGCAATTCTAAAAATAGACAATTAAAAATAGACTATATAAAAGTGTTGGTCAAGTTTTTAATTCCAAATGTTCATTGATTGAATTGTCACTATCAATTAAAAAATTTGGATTGAATGAATGCATTAGTATTCTACCTTGGACAGAACTAATATTTTGCCTTAAACCGAACTAATAATTGTATTATGCATATATGCCACTCATTCGTACACCTCCATGATCGACCCCATATGGGGTTTGACCAGGGGTCGAATCCCCTTACTAATTATTCTTACATTTTTTTGAGGATCCTTTGCATTATTTTCCTCTAAAACTTTAGAGCATTTGATAGTCTTTTCTTTTATATGTTTCTTATATAATAGAATGTAGAATATATTCCTTTTTTTAAGTTAAGTATATATATGTATTTAATATTATTTATTTATTTTAATTATTTTAAAGTGATAATTTAGGTATAAGGAGATTTTTAAAATTCTATTGTTAAATAAATTTTTAATTGTTTTTAGATTAATATATCTATGATAATAAGGTACATTTATTTTTTTATTTATATCTAATTTTTAAGTATTTTTGTATAAATCATATGTATATGTATGATTTATATATTTACACATTATGTACATATATAATTTTATTTCTTGAAAGAAAAAATATAAAATCTAACTAGTTGTATTAAGAAGGGAAATTCAAAGAGGAAAAGATTATTTTTTTTGTAATTTTTCTTAGCACTTAGATTTGTGAAGACCTTCAATACATGCTTTTATTAACCTTAATTTAAGAGAATATTTAGTTTAGATCTAATATGAATTCGATTCCTTCTTTAAAGTTCTCTCAACAATATTGGAGTTTGATGCCCAAGACTCAATATTTTATTCCCTTAAATATTTACACCAATGACTACCATGATTACACTTATAAAGTCTATATTTACCCAACATTGGCTTCTTTATAACAAAAAATTGAGACATAACTAAGGTCTTCCTTGAATTTACACATCTAATTGAAAAAAATACAAAAACATTTGCAAATTGAACCAACCACCATACCCAACAATTACATTTTCACAAAACTCCACTCTTTAGAACTTGAAGCTTTACCCAATTCATAGGACCTATATCGATTTCTGAAATCCTAACTTTTATAGGCCTTCCATTAATTCCAACTTCAAAATATATGCACTTGAAAGAAGAAGACAACAAAAAGATGATATGCCCACAAGCTCTCCTCCCAACCATAAGATTGATGTTCAATCCACCCCTAAGACCTAAGGGTCACATATCTTTTCCCAAGCATACACACATAACCACAATTCACATGTATTACTCAACAATTTCATACCCTAAAACATTCATATTTCACCTCTATTCACACATTTACAATCATTTGCATGTTTACAACTATTTATAAAACAAGAAAATTCCAACTCACACAACTCAAAACCATCATACAAGGAATTTAACATAGATTTGTGCAAAGAAAAGTAATCAACACAACAATTCATTTTCTCAACAACAAAGACCAAACAAAGGAGAGATCTTACCAAACTAAGCGCAAATCCAAAGGGGGATAGCCTCTCCTTCTTCAAGCCATATTCTTCCATTCTCCCTCTCCCATCCTCTCCTCTATCATCACCAAGAATTCCCCTTCCCAAATGAGGGGTAAAAAAAATCCAAGAAGATAGGAAAAAGCAAGAGGGAAAAACCAAAAGGAGAGAAGCCAAGGAAAAAGAGAGAAGCCCCTTCTTCTTTCAAAGAGAAAGAATATATAGAAGGAAAATACAACCAACTCCTTGTAACTTCCCAACCACCCAACCAACTCCCGTTTTTGCCACTTTTCATGTGGGAAATCAAAGTGGGTTTTAGAATTTATTTAAGGAGTTTTATGGAATAAAAAGACCCTTAATCTATAGACCTACCACCTAGGAATTTTTTTATACAATTAAAATCACATAAAGACTTCATAAAATATACAATAATTAATAACATTTAAAAAGTGACTCAAGGGTCTAGAAAAATAACCTCTCACAAATGCACAACCCTTACAAAACAAGGTTAAAACACATATCCTTGACAAGACTAAAAATTCATGAGAATAACATAAGGGAAGTAGCTATGTGACCCCTTGATCAACATTGGCCAATTTTAACCTATTTACTCAACCAAAAAAAGGTGTTGGTATTTCTCACGATTAATAATTATTGAAACAAATGGCATATGAGGAATAACCTTCTAATAATAATCGACTAGAGAATTAAATCTACACAAGTAAGATATAATTTAACTCTCCCTACTTTCATAATACCTTTTAGAGCTGAGAAGCAATTCATTGTACTATTTATCATCAAAATATCACTACTTGTGACAACAATATACCTAGCCTACAAAAAATACTACTATAAAGAAACATTAAATAGAAATCATCATCTTACAATCACACCTATTCACACCCTTAATATATAGTCACCTAACATTATGTAATTCACATAATATACAAAGTAATATCACCAATAATTGAACATCTTGATCATTGCATACCTAGGGAGACAAGGAATAAATCTCATCTGGCTATCACATGAAATCACAACCATTAGTTAGATTAAATTAGTTAGTTAACAATTAAAATATGAGAATATTTGGTGTATAGGAACAATCATTAGTAATGTGTATTATCCAACATAAAACGAAATAAAATATAGGACATAAACCATCAACAACTAACAGGATCAACAAGGCCACAAGGGACGAGGTCTTACATTCTACTTCTTCTTTGGGAATCCTATCCTATAAACAATGTCTCATTAAAAATATTGTCAATCAACAATAATCTTTCAATATTACTTCAAACTCTTCTTCACAATTTTCCAAATGATCTTCAAGTTTGGGCTCATGGATGAAGTATGCTCCCATCACTTTGTTGATCTTTTCAATGGGGTGAAATCTCCCTCAAGCATCATTGCACAAGTCAAAACTATACTTGGACATTTCAATCTCTGCATTTTTAGCATTTTGTGTATTCACACAAAAATACACTCCTATTTGTATTGGAAAACCATATCCATGCTTATGTTTTCCTACAATGACTTGTTGCACTTTAATAATTTTCCTGCAAACCTCCAGTAAACACAACTTGTCCGATGGATACCTAGGAAGCTTATATGGCATCTTGTGGAAACTTGCCTCTTTGATATAGGTAAATGTTTTTTACTAAATGAAACAAGACCTAATTTTTTTAATCAATTTCATAGCTTCAAGGGAGATCCTCCTAGAAAATTCTCCCCCCATGCCTTGAATTATCATATAAATGAAATATCGTTCACAACGCTGAAATGGTAGAAATTTCCCTCCAATTCCAATTGAGATAATGTTGATAAACGGTTACTTCTCCCAACTCATAAGAGCCTTGGGAATGAGGCTTGTGAAACTAGTAGATATATAAGATATAAAGTCATGAAGAACCTGGTGGATGAAAGAACATTACACATTTTCTCATGAATGGTGTCACTAATAAGGTGAGCCCAATAAATTTTCGTCTAAGGAGAAGAATTGATTATCTTGATAAATTTTAGCATCCAAGGATAAAAATAATTTGCATTAGGTTTCCCAAACACCCACCTTAATAACATGATCAGGTCCTTGACATCTTCTTTGTTTCACTCCTATGTTCTATCCTTGCCAATTTGATAGCCACCTTTCTAGGATTCTCCAATAAGTGGTCATTTATGTAACCCAAATTTTTAGTTGGAGCATCATCAAAGTACTTGATGGCTATTTTCATATCTACTGCTTCATATTGAGGATGAGCAAGGATTCTAAAACCATTTTCAATCATTTTAAGAGTCAAATCCAACACAATCTCTTCATTTGCCTCCTTGATCTTTCAGGACTTGTGGTTGTAGTGTTGGGTACATGTCAATACTAATTTTGGAGATTGAATAGTAATTGAGAAAATAGTAGCCTCCACCCATCCTGACTTAGAGAGAGCCCTAACCATTGGAGTCCTAGCACCATCGATGTTTACCCTTCACTTAAACTCCTCTAGATTGTCATGTCCAAGGTCAGTGTCTCCAACTTCATTGTATGGTGAAAACATCTTAGAGGGAAAATGATAACCTTTGTTTAATTGTATTTCATCTCCTCTAGATCCTTAGGTGGCATCCTTTTTGCAAGCATAAATATAATATATTACCATTTACATATTCAAAGAAAGGAAACCCTACCAAATAAGCCAAGTTAGATACCATAAACCTTTACATTTCAAAAGTATAGCATGCCATAAAGAAATTTATAAGGTTTCGAGGATTGACCTTCAAGCTTACTCCTTACCTTATACCATTAAGATGTTCATTTTAAAGTTCAACTTTCTCTGTATTGTTATTGGGGTGTTGGAGATTGGAGTTCCCTTGTACCCTTTACTTTCAATCAAAGTTCTTAAGGAATGATAAGATTTAATCAGGCATTGGGGATTGAAAATCCCCTTTACCTCTTGCTTAGAAGATCAATCCTCTTCATTGAGTTTTATACCATCGGGCTTCAAAGATCATAAATATCCTTTACATTTAACTTGTAATGAGAATTCTCCAAAGATCTATTTTATGCTTAATCAGGTTTCGGGGATCATGGATCCTCTTTACCCTTTTCATTGTTGTTATCAGCATAGTGTAAACAATATTCCTATCTTGTGAAGTTCAAAAGGATTTCAAGAATTGGAGTGCAGAGTTTCATTTTTCAACCTACCATTTAGTCTAGCATTGGTTAAGGAAAAATCCTAACGTTTGAAGTCCAATTTTCATTCTATTCTTCTAACTTGATCCTTTTAAAAATAGATTTAATGAAGGCACACTTGTCATTCTCACCATTTGGGAAAAAAATATTCCTCCTATCGACAGACATCAAAAGTCGGGGTTCCATCATACTCCTTGCCTCTACAAGGAAGCATATAAATGACACCCTAACATTTGAAGTCTGAATGTGTTTTAAGGTGCTAAAGACTTAGCTAAGTGTTTTATTACGTATAGTTGGGGATCGAGGATTAGGGACACCCTTTACCCCTTGCACCTCTATAAGCCATAGGTAAGATATATTGTCAATACCTGAAGTCCGAAATTCATTTATCAATTTTGCTAAGTCAGAGGAAAAGTCGCAAGTCGGGGATCTAAGTTTCCTCTTTCCCCTTGCAAATATTTTTGAGTATGTAATAAAAGAAAATTGTGAAGTCAGAGAACCATAATAATTTTTGAATCTTGGAAGTGTTAAGGTATTAACTCAAGTGTAAACCTAAGGAAGTTAAATGTTCAATGTCTGAAAGACAATTTTTGGAATCAATAATCTTTTGGCTAAGCTTTTTCCTAGGTCCTCAAAAGCTACAACCTTGGAATGGTTCTGTTCCTTAGAGAATAACTCAATCAACTCAATTAATGAGCTTTTTGATGCCTTTCTCAACTATTTCCAAGTGAACATTGGTCCTAATATGTCCCTACCTAATTTTATGTAATGTAAACAAAATATAGATGAAAAGGTCAGTAATTTTATAACATGTTATCAACTGCTTTACTCATAAATCAATATTAAAATGTACAATGTTGATCTTCAAAGCATGTTCATTACAACTTACAAAAAAATATCCAAGATAATCTTGGGATGATGAAATTTCCCTCTTTTACACATTTATGCATAGCTCTTCGTAATTATCAGAACTCAATCAACGCATAGGAAAAACTGCTTCAACTGGTCCTAAAAAATATGATATCATGCCTCATAAGAATTTTCAACTATTCAAGAAACAAAAAAAGGTATTTATATAGGTAAATCCACCTCAACAAACCAACCATGTTGAACCTCAAGTGGCTACCATAAAAATAACTCCATTCTAATTTCGGGATAGGAATAGACAATTCACCCTATTACTTGATACCCCCCACTTGATTATGTTGAAACTCTTGAGAAAGAACCTAATCATCTTACCTCCCATTATACCTCTTGATACCACTAAGCCTTTACCTTATAAGTATAAATCAAATGAATTTTGACAATATCATCGACAAGTTGGACATGATACAAAATGATGCGTGCATCTTAAACACATAGTGCAAGAAGTCATTGATTCCAATCACATCTAGTTGGGTAGTGTTAACGATTAAGGAAATAAATCCATCACCCCACCTAACCAAAATTTGCAAATATTTACCAATCTGACGCCAAACCATGCCATTTCATTTGTAAAAGCTAGTGATTACAAGAACTTATAGACATCATTTGTATTATTCTTGCCATAAAAAATGATAGAACATTTTCTTCTTCTTTAGACATCCACAAGTTTTCAAACATGATCTTCAGATTCTGCATCTTAGCTTCTTTGACCTTATCATCTCCTTCATAAATGCTTTCTAACTTTTCCTAGATTTTTTGAGAAATTTTTAGACTCATAACTTTCACAAGTTCAGAATATGTAAGACTATTTAAGAGATAATACCTTGCTTTACCATTTCTTTCATAGGATTTGATCTCACCAACAGTACTTGGACCATTTGTAGGTTCAGTGTAATCAATCTTAATAGACTTCTAGACATCATATCTAAGATAAACCAGAAAACCTCCCATCCTTGTCTTCCAAAATGC
The DNA here is from genome assembly GCA_007115665.2 of Sequoiadendron giganteum. Taxonomy (NCBI): domain Eukaryota; kingdom Viridiplantae; phylum Streptophyta; class Pinopsida; order Cupressales; family Cupressaceae; genus Sequoiadendron; species Sequoiadendron giganteum. The sequence continues at coordinate 74,451,192 of CM021107.1, read as the reverse complement.
ATAATTTGTTCCATCAAATATATGGATCTCTTTCTTGTGCATCATCCTAGATCTACCTCAAACAATTATTCTTTCTTCCAAGGAACCTTTTTCTGATACCAATTATTGAATACATAAGATAACTAATAGGTGGGTGTGAATTAGTTGTACCTTAAAGCTTTAAAAACCTCATACATATTCAAATCCATATTAATACAATTAACCCTTAATATGTTATTATGATTTAGCATGAAAGGAAAATAACCGAAACTAAAACAAATCAACACCATGCACAAAAGAATACCACATTTACGTAGAAAACCCAAGATTGGAAAAACCACGATGATGATTAGTTCACAATATAAAGTAATATTGTATCTTCACACTCTAACACTCTGCAATTTGCATCATTCATATCATACTTGGGTATCTTCACATCCCTCAACAACTCAACTCATATTTATATCATCTTCAACCTTGAAAACATTCTCCAAGGTTGGATATGCACCTCAAACATGTAAATTCAAATTAGGTCAGGACCAAAATACTTCTATTGCAGATAAAAGTGAAGGTGCACCACACCACTCCTCATCTGAGACCCAAATCTATAACACCATGCTATAAAATGCTTCTAAAAATAATAAACATCCATCGCAAATTATTGTAAACACCATTAAAATTTTAAATGCACACTTCCTTTGATTCAACAACAACTTGTGGAAAATAGATGTCACTTGAACACAATCTAGTATATCTCACAAATACCTTAATAACCAACAAAATCCTTCACAAAAAATTTCACCTGAATAATGTAGACACCCTATCGCAAGTATGAAGATGTTGATACAAGAATGAAGGTGTTGTGATTGATGTCAACTGGTTAATTGATTTTCAACTAGTTTTTGTTGTCATTGATGTCATGAATAATGACTATTGGATGTATATGTTAAGGATATTGAGAAAATTGTAATGAAGAAAGGTTACAGGTATTTGGTGTTTGCTTTGAGATTTGATCCTATATTCACATGGTTTAGATATGTTGATCATGGCTATTAAAAGTTGTTATATCCAAATTTTTGATTTTTGGATCGTTGTAGAATGCGATTTATGTTCACTGGTTGTGAACTATGTTTTTCAGTGTCTCTAGATGAGGTTTGGGAAAAATGTAGTTACTCCATATTTCTTCTTTGTGGAGTTTTATGGCTTGTGGTTCTGAAGATAAACTGATATGATTGTGTTGAAGATAATTTTGTTGTTTGGAAGGATTGGATTATGCTAAGGTTGTGTGTGCTTAATTGTTCTATGTGTTTTATAGTGGTTTGGTTGACCTTGTGTTAAACACTACTTGTGAAGTTCATGAAGCATGTTGGCACTTATTTGGGTCCTCATTAAGTGTGTGTTTGGGTTGCTCTCATTCTAATTCCACCCTAGAATGTTTTGGTGCCAACCTAATTTGAATTTGTAAATGCAAATGGTGTATGGTCTACTTTGGATATGTTTCAAAGTTGAAGATGGTATAAATACAAGATGAGGTATTTGTGAAAGGTGTGTAAAGAAATGGAGCAAGTTAGAGAAAGAGAGATGCTAGATAGAGTGTTTGGTTGAGAAAATTAGTGAGAAAGTTTAGTGGTGAGTTTTTGGATGTATTGAGCTAAAGGTGTAGTCTATCATTCATGCATGTCTACAAGTATTTGAGAAATTTGTGGTGTGAATCTCTGTTGCATTAAGATTGCCTTCTCTCTATAAAAAATCTCTTCTATCTTCTTTATATCTATGTGGTAGTGAGCCCTATGAGTGGTTAACCCTTCTTGGACAGTGAGTCCTGATCCAGACAATAATTCATGTTTTAGCAATGATCCTACTTTGGTAGTGAGCCTTTGTAATCGGTTGATATTTCCTATATTATGAGCTAATCCTCACCATGGTTTTTCCCTTATTGGTTTTTCCACGTAAATTTGGTGTTATTGTGTGTGTGATGTTTTTCTAGTTTCTGCTTTTTCACTTAATGATTAATCATATTAACAAAGTAAAGGATTTATGATTGATCTAATTTTTGGTGGAAGTTTTAAAGGCTTAATTTGTTACAATTGATTCACCCCCTCTCTTAGTTGTCTTGTTCAACAATTGGTATTAGATCTTGGTTCCTTGGAGAGGATTTTAATCGCTTACGGAAGGTCTGGGATGGTGAGCAAGATCACTTTTGAGTATCTAAGGTTTGATGGAACTAATTATTCTATCTAGAAAATACAGATGGAAAGGTATTTGGAATACTGTCGATATGATTTTGAGAAATCTTATAAGACTACTTACACTCCTCCTACTAATGGTCTGAGTACAAATAATGAAATCAAGGCACATGAAGCAAACAACAAGGAAAAGTTCATTTTGAAGAATAGTCTTTCACATTCCAAGTTGATTAAAGTTGAGAATCTAAAGACTACTAAATAAGTCTATGATGCTTTAGAAAAGATGCACGAAGTAGATGAAAAGGTCAAAGAAGAAAAGTTGTAGAATTTGGAGGCACAGTTCGAGATCCTACATATGTTTGAAGATGAGAACATTAAATCTTATGTACAGAGAGTGGATGAGCTAGTATGTGGAATGCAAGGACTTGGTGCTATAGTAGATGAATCCAAGGTTGTAAAGAAGATTCTCAAAACTTTCCCTGATGCATATAGTGAAAAGGTATTTTCTATTTTGGAATTCATAGATTACAAAACTTATACTAACGATCGGTTAGTGGGAACTCTAACATCTTATGAAATGAGAAATCCTAGCTTGAGAAATGGATTGAATACAAAAACTTATTTCAAGGCTATAAGATTTGAATATCCAGATGAAGTAGAAGCTAACTTTGCTAGAAGGATGAAGAAAGGCCCTGGTAAGTATGCAGGTAAATTACCATTTAAATGCTTTAGTTGTGGAGGAATAGGTCATTATGCTTTGATATGTATACAAAGAGCTAAGAAGAATAAACAACATAGATTAAACAAAGGTAAGAAGATCAACAAATCATACTATGTAAATGAGGATGTTGGTATTTCTGATGAAGAATCTGATTATGGAGATTTTGATGACTATGAATGCTTGTTCTTGGCTATAAAAGATGAATATACTTCTGTTGATATTGAAAGACAAGTGAAATAAATCTCTCTAGAGAAAGTTGAAGATACTGTAATTTCTGCTCTTCATGATAAACAAGAAAACAATTACTAGGTGGTTGACAGTGGCTATTCACATCACATGACCAGTGACAAGAGTAAGTTTTTTAAACTTGAAAAATATGATGAAGGCTTAGTTAAGTTTAGAGATGATAGTAGTGCTAAGATTTTTTGGATAGGTTCAATAAGTTTTGATGGAAAGCATAATACTGATGATGTCTACTATGTTAAGGGTTTAAGGCATAATCTCTTGAATGTTGGATATATGTGTAGTAAAGGATATAATCTTGTATTGAGAATGAAAGATGTGAAATTAGGAAAGGATCCAGAATAGTGATTACTGCAAGAAAGAAGTATGAAGGAAATATTTATCAACTTAAGTGTGTTGATGGTAGTGATTTATGTCTCAGATTAATGACAGTTGGTTATGGCATTGGAGGATATGTCATATGAATTTTGATAACTTGTTAAGAATCAATGCAATATAAGTTGTACAAGATTTACCGAGGATTACAAAGCCTATTAATGCTATTTGCAAGAATTGTTAGTTTGGAAAGCAAGCTAGAAACAACTTCAGATCAAAGGAACAATCTACAATTGGACTACTAGATTTGATTCATATAAATCTCTATGGTCCTACAAGAGTAAGAAGTCTACAAGGTGAAAGGTACTTTATTCTTCTGATTGATGATTATTCTAGGTATACATGGGTTAATTTTCTTAGAGAGAAATCTGATGCATTAGATAGATTCAAGGAATTCAAGGCTATGGTATAGAATAAAGTAAATTTGAGAATAAAATGCTTAAGGTATGATTGAGGTGGTAAATTCACCTCCCATGAGTTTAATATTTTTTGTGAAGTTCATGGAATAAAAATACAGTTATCTACTCCTAGAACTCCTCAACGAAATGGATTTGTTGAAAGAAAGAACATAACGATTCAAGAAGTTGCTAGATCAATGATAACCGAAGTTGGTCTACTGGAATTTTATTGGAGAGAATCTATTCACACTAATGTTTATGTTTTCAATTGAGTTCAAGAAAAATCTAATAGCTCTAAGACTCCCTATGAGCTATGGTGTGGAAGAATTATCAAGTATTTCAAAGTATTTGGAAGTAAATGTTATATCAGTCAAGATGAAGAAAATTTAGGGAAATTTGATGCTAGATGTGATGAAGGCGTCTTCCTTGGATATTCTACTAGAAGAAAAGCATACAAATGTTTCAATAAAAGACCAAGAAAGATTGTAGAAAGCATAAATGACAAGGTTGATGAAGCAATGAAGAATTCAATTGAAGTTGATGGGTATGTATCAGATGAAATTTATTGTCTAGAAGTTGAAGAATTTATGGAAGAATAGGAAAGGAAGAATGAAGAAGAAGAAGAAGAAGAAGAAGAAGAAGCACTAGTGGTGTCCCCAAAGACACCTAAATATGTACAAAATAATCATTCAGAAGATCAAATCATTGGAGATAAGAGGAAAGGATTACTAACAAGAAGCATAGTTGCTGCTACTATTGAGATAAATCTTTTTTTACTTTCTAAGGTTGAACCAAATACTGTAAGTGAAGCATGTAAAGATGAACATTGGATGAAAGCTATAAAAAAAGAACTTATGCATATTGAGAAGAATCATACTTGGGAACTGGTCCCTAAACCAATAGATAAAAACATAATTGGATCAAAGTGGGTATTCAGAAACAAGTTGAATGAGAACAAAGAAGTAGTTAGAAACAAAGCAAGACTTGTGTGTAAGGGGGCTACTCACAATTAGAAGGTATAGATTTTCAGGAGACTTTTGATCCGGTGGAAAGAATGGAAGCTATGAGAATGTTTTTAGTATTTTCTACTCATAAAGATTTCAAGGTCTATCAAATGGATGTGAAGTTTTCATTCTTGAATGGTGAATTGGAAGAAGTCTACATGGAACAACCAGAAGGATTTTAGTTGTCAAATCAACCAGATATGGTTTTTAGATTAAAAAAGTCTTTATATGGACTAAAGCAAGCTCCTAAAGCTTGGTGTGCAAGGTTAGACAGATAATTGATTCAACAAGGTTTCAATAAAGGTACGATATATAGTAATTTGTACTTTAAGATTGAAAATGAAAAAATCTTGATAGCAGTTGTATATGTTGATGAAACTTTCTTTGGAGGAAATGAGACAATGTGCACAACATTTTCTGAAGAAATGAAAAAGGATTTTGAGATGTCTATGTTCGGTGAGATGAATTTCTTTCTTAGGCTGCAAATTAATCAAACAGAAAAAGGAATTTTTATTTCACAGACAAAATATTTGGAAGAAGTTTTGAAGAAGTTTGGGATGGATGGTTCCAAACCGATATGCACCCCTATGGTGACTGGTTGAAAATTGAGTAAGGATGATGATTCGCCTAAGGTTGATCAAAGCAAGTACAAATCTATGATTGGAGGACTGTTGTATTTGACTGATACTAGACCAGATATTATGCATGTAATTTTTCTTGTGGCTAGATTTTAAGAAGACCCTAAGGAAACACATGTTGTTGCTATTAAAAGGATATTTAGATATTTGAATGGAACTCCAGATTATGGCTTGTGGTATCCTAGGGATATTGATTTTACACTAGGTACTTATTAAGATGCAAATTGGGTGGGTTGTGTAGATGACCAAAAAAGTACAAGTGGTGGTGCATTCTTTCTAGGTTGCAGATTGGTGGCTTGGTTGAGTAAAAAGAAAAATTTAGTTTCCTTATCTACTATTGAAGCTGAGTATATTTCCACAACATCTTTCTACACACAAGTGTTGTGGATGAAACAAACATTAAAAGATATCAGAGTAATATACGATGATCCTATTTCTATCTTCTACAATAATACAAGTGAAATTAACATTTTAAAGAATCCAATGATGCACTCAAGAACAAAGCATATATCTATCAAGTATCACTTTTTAAGAGAGAAGGTTGTGGAGAATGAAGTAAAACTTGAGTATGTACCTATGGAGAATCAGGTTGTTGGAATATTTACAAAGGCTCTTCCTAAAGACACTTATGAGTACCTCCGGGAGAAGTTAGGGGTTATTGACCCTCCTTTCTTGAACTAGATGTATATGGAGATGCATTAGTCCAGTGGGTCTATGGATCTATCTTTCTTCTAGACTGATATTTTGGTGGCTACTTCTTAGGGGGATTAGGTAGTGTCATGTGTTGTCATTGAAAGAGTATTTTTTTCTTAATTTCAAAGGGGGGATCAATGTAAAACATCATTTTCCATTAATTTCAAAGGGGGAGAGAAAGATGTGAAAAGGAAGAAAGGAAAGATGTGAAAAGGGAGAAAGTATCATGTGGAAAAGTTTATCTACTAAGGGGGAGAAAAGAAGAACCATGGAAAGTGTGTTCAGAGCTATTGTGTTGTCTTTGATGGTTTTTCACATCATGTGATGCCATCAATGACAAAGGGGGAGATTGTTGCAAGTATGGAGATGTTGATACAAGAATGAAGGTTTTGTCATTAATGTCAATTGGTTAACTAGTTTTCAACTAGTTGATGTTGTCATTGATGTCATGAATAATGGTTATTGGATGTATATATCAAGGATATTGAGAAAATTGTAATGAAGAGAGGTTATAGGTATTCATTGCTTGCTCTGGGATTCACTCTTATGTTCGTGCGGTTCAAATATGTTGATCATGGCTATTGGAAGTTGCTATATCCAAATTTTGGGTTTCTGGATTGTTGTACAGTATGAGTTATGTTCACTAGTTATGAACTATTATTTTTCGTGTCTCTGACTAAGGTTCGAGAAAAATGTAGTCACTCTATATTTCTTCTTGTTAGATTTTTATGACTTGTGATTCTGGAGATAAACTAATATGATTGTGTTGAAGATAATTTTGTTGTCTGGAAGGATTAGATCGTGCTAAGGTTATGTGTCCTTAATTGTTCTATGTGTTTTACATTGGTTTGGTTGATCTTGTGTTAAACACTACTTGTGAAGTTCATGAAGAATGTTGGGACTTATTTGGGTCCTCATTAAGTGTGTGTTTGGTTTGCCCTTATTCTAATTCCACCCTAGAATGTTTTGGCGTCGACCTAATTTGAATTTATAAATGAAAATGGTGTATGGATGAATTTGGATATGTTTCAAAGTTGAAGATGGTATAAATATATGATGAGATATTTTTGAAAGGTGTGCAAAGAAATAGAGCAAGCTAGAGCAAGAGAGATGTGAGATAGAGTGTGTTGTTGAGAAGATCAGTGTGAAATTTTAGTGGCGAGTTTTTGAATGCAGTGAGCTAAAGGTGTACTCTATCATTCATGCATGTCTACAAGTATTTGAGTGAGTTGTGGTGGAAATATTTGTTGCATCAGGATTATCTTCTCTTTGTAAATTTTTTTTTCTATCTTCTTTGTATCTGTGTGGCAGTAAGCCCTTCGGGTAGTTAACCCTTGTTAGATAGTGAGTCCTAATCTGGACAGTAAGTCACATTTTGGTAGTAATCCTATGTAATCGATTTTTGATATTTCTTATATTTTGAGCTAGTCCTCACCGTGGTTTTCCCCTCATTGGGTTTTCCACATAAATCTAGTGTTATTATGTGTGTGATGTTTTTTCAATTTCTGCTTTTACACTTAATGATTAATCATGTTAGCAGAGTAAAGGATTTGTGATTGATCTAATTTCTGGTGGAAGTTTTAAAGGTTTAATTTGTTACAACTGATTCACCCCCCTCTCAATTGTCTTATTCAACACACCCAATACACTCAAAAAATTCTATCATACACTAAAGCTTAAGAAACTAACTTTCAAAGCACCAAACCTCAAACAACTTTGACTAGAGAAAGATACCAACACTATCAACACGCCTTTAGATCCAAAAGACCTGAAACCAAATTGTGGAGAAACGCGGAGCAAAAACATTTCTCCCAAACACATATGCAATAAACTATTCACACAATAGTGAACACAACTTCTTATGCACAACGATCCAACACACCAAATTTTGAATAAAACAACTTTGAACACCTCTAATCAACATATATGAAATGCATAGGGAGATCTTCAACCTAGAATAAATGTGGAGCGACACCAAAATACCACTCTTCAATTTAGAACAACATTGCAACACACTGTTTCCTCTTTTTATCAAATTTTCTCAAAAGAACTTGGAAACCAAGAACTAGGAACATATCCTCATCATCTCCATCACTTCATCAAACATAGATAGAATCTTATCAAAGAAACACTAGAGATTGACACCAATAGATTACTAATGACAACATAATGCAACTAATCAAATCATCATCAATGTAACAACAATGCAACAACACATACTTTTGCAACAATATTTTTCTCATACAGTTGACACCAATGATAACACAAGATTTTTAACATCAACGAAAATGCCAAGTACTCATACTTGAAATAAAACCAACTTTTGGTGATTGGTATATGTGTCCTAACCCTTCTCAAATCTACTTGCAAACTATGATTTCAATTTTTTAACTTTTGGGAATGTGCATTTCATGCTCTAGGTCTTATTTTTCATTTAATTTGAGCATTGCATATCATTGTAATTTGGTTTAAGATCTATCCTATTATCTTAAGGACTGAGATCCAAGTCTGATTAACTCACCTTTGAGGTCAAAATTCAATCCTTACACCTTATGATCTCTTTCCTAATGAAGTGCCTTAGGGAAAGATACAAATAGAGAGAACACCTCCTTATTGTTTAAGGAACCCCCTTTCCACACATTTTAGGTATAAATAGATTTTGTTAGTATTAATTTGTATGTAAGAAAAAAATTGAATGATGTTTTAGATTGGTGTGTGGATAGTGCACATTTCCTTGTAGAAGCTATAGAGGATGGTGTAGGTGAAATTTGGTGGAGGTGGTCAATCAGTGGTGGGTCAAATCTCATGAGAGAAGAGAGGAGAATTTATGGTATTATGAGGAGGAGGAGGGTACATGGTGGATACAAGTCCATGAGAGGAGAGAATGATGGAGTGCAGGGTTGTTGGAGGAGGAAGGTGAATGTTGCAACAAGATGTTAGAAAATGAGAAATAAGAAATTATAAGAGGTACCAATTTCAGTGATGGAGTTTTATGAAGATTGCTTTTAATATGAAAGGGTGGTACTACCACTCAAATCCATTTTGTGAATCCATATTCATAAAAAATTTCCTACCCTAGATGTCTGATGTAGGAGCATCTAGGGTGTAAGGCAATCTTGCATTACCAAAAATGTTGCTATTTTATTTTATTATTTTAATAAGGGCCAAGGTGTGTGGAAAATAAATATTTTAATTTAAAACATTGTAATTTTCCCTTGTGGTGATTTTCAAATGCAATTTTTGGAGGAAATATGCTTCAATAAAAGTTTCAAAGGCATTTAAATTAAAAAATTTCATTTGGGGCATCCAATTCTAGGTGGGGGCCACTTTACATGCATGTACTTGCATGATCATTTGCATAATTTACATGCATTTACATGTTGGGACCACCAACTTTGCATGTTTGTGCATTTCCATATTTGGAGTCATTAGAGCCATCGAGAATCAATGGAGGTGTCAGTGTTGACCAAAGATGATTGGCCAAAATATAGGCACCCCTGTGAGGGCCTTCTAAACAATTAAGTGAACATTTTATATTTTATATTTTTATTCTCCTCAAGTTGGGCATAGAATTTCTTGGAGGTTTTGGTAGGTTATTTTGGAAGCCAATTTTTTTTCCTCTCCCACACGCTTCTATATATTCACGCTTGTTCATTTGGAGAAGGGGGCATTTGAAGAAGTTGTAGTTGTATATCAATATATTTCTAGAATGAAGCCATATTGTTGTAGATTTTTTGTATGTTGAGAGCCTAGATTGTAAGGAATCCCATGAGCTTCAAGATTATGTTTTCCTTTTTTGTTATAAGAAATATTGTATGTTGTTGATTTCATTCTCATATTGAAATATAAAAGTATTTTGTTTCCTTCTTGAAATCTCTTGTTGAAGTGTTTGATTTTAGATTTGAAGGGAGAGTATCCCTTTCCATTAGTGTCATATATGAAAATAGTGATTTTTGGATCCTTTAAACTCAATGATGAGATTTATTTTGTTCAAAAAATGTGCCCAAAAAATCTCCCACCTAAATAATTCCTAGATTCAAGAAGGGGTTTGGAAAATGTGAAGCTTTAATACCGCTTAAGAATCAATGATGGACTCAAACATCTAAGATCACCTAGAAAACTAGAAATTAACATTCCATAAATGAGAAGCAAGAAGATGAATTATTTGATAATGGATGTAAAATGATATTATGATATGCAAATTTAATGAGGGACCTTTCTTATATATGCAAGTTGATAAGCTAGGACAACATAAGATTACAACAAGGTTTTTAATTATATGGCATGAGATACAAAAATTAAATAACCTAAAAGTGTCATAAGTAAAATTAAATAAACTACTGTGAATAGGACTTAAGAGATAAAACTGTTAGATCATATACCTTGTTCACACCAACTTTGAATTATTCAAAAAATTATAGAATAAAATATCATATATCCTCATAATATAATTCTTCATGTATTATTACAAGATACATTCAAATTATTTAAAATTTTAAGAAATTACAAATTAGTAAAAATAATTTAGATAATTTTATTGTGAGAGGTCAAATAATTGTAATAGTATTAATTCTCTAATTTATATTTAACTGTCCATTATATAGATTTATTAAACTAGATTAAAAATAATTTAGAATATAAAATATTCCAAAATATCTTATTTAAAAGATGTAATAGTCCAAAATATCTTAGATTTCAAGACATTTTACTAATCTAAAAACTTAAAATAAATTATCTTCTATTTTAATTTCTAATACTTTGTTAGAAATTTTTATTTCTCAAATCAAATAATTTCATAATCCTACAAGTCATGATTGAATATGCCATTCAAAACCATTGTCAAATTTTTAGATTATTCTTCTTCAAATAATATTATTTCCTACAACTCAAGAAAATATAAGACCAAGATATGTATATATTATACTAGAAACAACTTTGCAAGATCCAAAAAGATTTAAGATTTACAAATAATTTTTTTAATGGAAAATATGATGATTTCACATGGAATGGGAAATTTATAATTTTCAAAGTAGCATGGTTACAATTTTCCAAGCTATTATGATGAGAGAGAAAGTGGCAAGAAAACGATGAGAAAAAAATTACCACCATGAAAGTGGTGGTAGGTAAATTTTGTCTTTCATAGCTTGCATCACATTGAAAATGACTAAAGGAAAAAATTATCACTAAATCATTTTTTACTAGAAAAATTATTTATGTAATCTTGTAATAGTGAAAAAATATTTTTTAATTTTGGATCAAGTTTGATTAGTTTTTTTTGGTTATAAGACTATAAGTAACTTTAATTTTTTTTAAGAGTTGGTATATAATTTCAATTTGTTTGATTTTTTATAATCTTGATCTTTAGTTTTTATTTTTTGATTTTGGGTTAGATTTTTTTAATATTTTTTGATAAATTTGGTTATTTTTTAAGTCGTTATGTATAAATGAGGATTATTTATGTTTTACTCAATATCATTAGTAGGATCCTTTTTAAAAATGAGAAGGTGAAAACTTTTATCACTTTCATGTTAGGTAAAGCTCATTATTTTGAGACTACAAAGAGATCAATCATGAATAATAATAAAATATATTATAACTGATTGAATATAATTTTGACTAAATAGAATTTAATTAAAATTATAGACTTCAATCACTTGAAATCAAATTTATTAGATTAA
>CM021107.1:74319551-74439177 GCA_007115665.2 Sequoiadendron giganteum | reverse complement strand
AGAGTAAAATCCCCCTCCAATTAATGATTTTTTTATAAAAAAAATTGTGTATATGTCAAATAACATTTATTTAGGAATTATTCCAAATGACTTTACGAGGTTCACTAAAATGAATGAGAAAAATTAAAACACAGAAATCCTTGAACAAGTAGATTATTATTACTATTTAAATAGTAAAAAATATATATGGATGAAAAAAAAAAAAGAATAAAGAAAATATGTGGATTTTGTGAGAGATTTGAGAGAAGTAAAATATCTTAACCTCTCCAATAATAGTCTACTAGGTGACACTCCTTGGAACATTGGATCCTTCAAAGAGATGAATATTATAAATAAATTTTAAGAAATCATTTTAAGAATGAGATTCCTAAATCTATTGGAAAGATGGTAGTACTACGATCATTGGATATTTCACAAAATAAACTATATGGGGATATTCCTATTAAGGTGATAATTTTCACATCCTTAATTTAATTTGATGTGTCCTACAATAACCTATTAGGGATGATACCACAAGAATAGAAAATGATAGCCTTTGATTTTGCATAAGTAATCCAACAATTTAGACCTACGTGGCCTACAAATATTTGTATCATTCTTAAGTAATCATCCAAATTATCTAAAGAAAAATGAATAAAATGTTAGATGCACATGACAACTGAGAGGGGGGGTGAATCAGTTGGACATTAAAACATTAAATCTCCCATTAACTTTCAAACCCTTATTAAACATTTAAACCCTCATTATGCGTGAGTAGAATGTAAACATATGAAACAACAATGCAAACATAACCAAACACAATAGAACACCAGATTTATGTGGAAAATCCTAAGAAGGGAAAAACTAAAATGAGGATTAGCTCACACACACACATATGAATAGCAACACTGAATATAATAGGCTCACTACCCAAAGGACTCATTATCTAGAAGAAAGAAGAAAGAAGAAAACTGTTACAGAGATATTCACTATCTCAAAGTAATAGGAAAGATCCACCACTAAAAATCTATGCCATGATCTGCAACCTTTGGCTCGTTGCCTCTAGTAACTTTAAGCACACTGAAGATGTAGACACCTTCTACTCACTGCATCTTAAGTCATAAGCATTAGTCTCACACTCAAATCTCCACACCTAATCAAATTCACATCTCACTCTTGTCACACACTCAACACAAACTCCATCTTTCATTTATACCATCTGTTAGAACCCAAAATTTCCATTAAAATTCTAAGGTTTTCCCACAATTCTCCATTAAAAATCCTAAGTCTTTACCCACTTGAACTCAAATTTTCCTATCTTTTTGTAAAGAAAAAATCATCCTTTTCGCCATCCAAAATGCTAATACACCTTATACCTTACATCGTTGCCTTAATATTTACTTTTTATGTCTTTACCGCTTTACCACGGCCTCCCACTAAGGGGCTCATAGTATGGCGGTGGCAGTAAAGAACAGTCATGACAACTGTTACCGCTACACCGTGCGTGGTCAACATAGTGACCACGATGGCGCGGTAAACAGTTAGAAGGGTTAGCAGGCGGCAAGGCAACCTTATCGTGCCACCGCTGGCGGTCATCTCACAGACCACGGTGGCCATGGTGAACAAGAGGAAGCGGTTGAGAGTGGTTACTGCGCAACTATAGACGGTCGGATAGGAGACCACGATAGCGCAATAGGCAGGGTAACGGTTAGCAAAACAGTCATCACGGTTATTGCGATACCGCCATCGGTCTACGAGGAGACCGCGAAAAAGGGTTAGCAGGAGGCGAAGATGGCAATCAAGGTCTTACCGCCGTACTGCTGGAGTTAAGCTAGTGACCGTGGTAGCACAGTGGAAGCAGTTAGCGGCATGCAAGGTAGCTACCGCTATACCACAGGTAGTCAGAAGGGAGCCCTTGGTTGAGTGGTAAGGAATTGGTAAAGACAAAGGTAACAGTCAATACTAGTCACCGCTATACCGCAGGTGAACAAAATGAAGGGTGTGGTAGCGCGATGGAGGAAGAGAAGAAAGTCAAATTTAAAGACCGCGATACCGTGGCCAGTCAACATGTTGATCGCGGTAGAGCGGTAGGATTCGCTACATTGAATAAAGTGAAATGTAAAGGGCGGTTAAGGCATAAAGTGAAATAAATAAATGGCGAGACTACATCGAAATATTTGATTTGCCGATAAGGAAACTTAATCAAATATTTTTATTTTCTATCAAAAGTGCAAACGGTTGTAACTGGAAATTGAAGGGTCATGATCCTTGGGATATGCTATATAACTATTTTGAAAAATCAGTTGAAAAGAGAGGTTATGAGTTAGAGTAGGAGTTAGATTTTCTCATAAATGAGAACTGGGGAATGTAAATAACGATAGATCTTTTTTGAAGTAGATTAATGGAAAAACTATTTTGAATTGGTGAAACCCTTCCTGTTTTCAATTGTTGTGTTATAATCATTTATATTTCTTATCTAGTTGTCTCCAAGTTGAAGTTTTTAAATCATTTAAATCTTTGTATCAAGCATATGTTTGATTTATCAAAGTGCATTTTTCACTTTGTGTGATTTGATTAACTGGTGTCTGCAAGTCAAAATTAAATTCTTTTAAACAAGTCACAGTGATGTAGGATTTCTTTTGGATTGTTGAAGAAGAACTTGGTAGGAAAACATTCCAGCACTATTTATGCAAGACATAAATTAATGAGGTTATATGCTAGTCATTAGAACTTCATTTTCAAAGTGTCTAGCAACTTGAAATAAGATAGAGAGGGAAACACATACAATTCTTGATGTTTTACTCCATTTCCCATGTGGATAGAAGGCACTGATCTGCCACAACCCAAAGAATAGATTTCATTTAAAACAACATTTTCAAATCCTTGCTTTTGTGCAGTAGGAGTAGTTGCAGTGATTTTGTCTATCCACTTCCGTTTTCCATTGTGGGTAGATTGTTTCACCAGGAAATACATTTCAATCTGCATCATTCACATAGGTTCACCCGCCTTGGTCTAGCAAAACCTAAAGAGAAGAAGGTTCAATTGCATCAATTGGCCTTGTACATTGGCCAAAAGCATTGTGAGAGCTTAGCAACCTCTCGTGGTTCAAACCTGCATTTTTGAGACCCAACAGTTTGGTGACTCTACTAGGGAATGTACTCAAGAAAATTTTTTTAGCCTATCCATTTATAGAGTCGACAAAGTTTTACATCTTTTTGGAGATTTTGTTGGGGCAAACCAAAGCAATATCATAATCTTTTTCATTTTCCTACTTTTGGGAAAAGTAGTTGGCGACTCTATTTCAGATTTGATAAATAATGCATAGATGTTGTGGAATAGTAACATCTTGTCAAGATGTCAGAAGAAGAGAGATGACAGCAGTCAATAAAAGAGTTGAAAGAATTGGAGCAGCAAACACTACAATGGAAACAAAAGATACTACAAGTGAACCAACGACTGTTGCAGTTGGGAGTCAAATGTGCTTCAAATACATCACCAAATAGGTCATCATACAGTGAGAATGAATACACAAATGCCAGTAGTTCTTGGGCACCACAATTGCCCCATGATGAAACTGAGAATTTTGGCAATAAAGGTAATGTACTCTATTCACATCAGAAGAGTTTTGATGAGTATTTTCAAATTCAAGAAAGAAACAAAAAATATTGTGGATGCCTTTTTTGACATAAGGAGATATAAGGGAGAATCTGTGAGTTTTTTATACAACAGGATGACAAACATCTGTATGCAATTACCTCCTCATTATAGGCCTACAAGACCCACATTTGTTGCACAATTTCTAAGAGCATCAGACCCTGAATCAGTTTATTGGTCAGAGTCATTAAAACAACATGCCTTTGATGTAGTGAATAAATTTATTGATTCCATGCTTGGTACAAGGTACATGGATACTGGCAATAATAAATCTAATAGTGATATCATGGATGCTCAAACAATGCAACAAAGGAAGGAAGCATGTGCTACTAGAATTTCTAATGACAATTTTTCAGATTTGGAAGATGATTGCAGCATTAATGATATTGGTGGGGACACATCATCTAGGGAGTACATCAGCAATGTTTCAGAAGTTGAATTAGAAGAAGATATTATTCCATCCAACAATGAACATATGGAGAGTCTCTCTTGCATAACAGATTGTGATTCAAATTGTGAAGATAAAATTATGGATGTTGATCTACAACAGGGTGATTGCTGCAGTTCTTATGAAGATCAAGAAGTTGGAGACATGGTAGAAGATATGGAAGCAGAGACCTGTTCACTCAACAGTGAGCAATTTTCAGATTTTTTAAGTCTTGAATACCAGAAGTATGCACATAAAGATGATTCCAAAGTTTTGGCTCCAGCTTACATTTGTTTTGATAGTGAAAATGACCCCATGTGCATCTCTCACAGTGATGAGGAATTTTTTGAAGTTGATCAAGAATCCATTCATGTCCAAGAAGAGGTATGTGACTTGAATAAATTTTTCCTACAAAAAAGAGATGTTGGTTTGCATGTTATTGGTGATGAGTGTTCAACTTTTATTGATTCGAATATGTATAAGGATGACTGTATGGATCAAAAATGTGTGTCAATGCCAATTGGTGATTGGAAAGTAGTTCTGATTTGATTGTTTTAGAAGATGTTGATGAGATAAAATTTGTAGATTCCCATGTGAAGCATTCAAATTTTCAGGTCCCAGTACAGCTATTGGATCATTCAACAATATATGATAATGAGCAAGCCTATGAATGTTTTGTTGAATGTGGATACATTTTGTGTGATGAAGGAGACAAAGGTTTATTATATGATGAATTGCAGAGTGGTGTGTGTCAGGTTGAACACAATGATCTCCTGAGGGTTTTCAATGACAGTGTATGTAACAGGGTAGATGGAATGGATAGTTTCAAAAGAAACTTGATGAGCTCAAATCATAATAAAATCTATGACAGAGGAAAGTACAGGTTTTCTTTTTGGTGGCTTGGGGACATCCTTTGTGGTTTGAATTTTAAACCATAGAAGATACAGAGGATTAAGGATTGCCAGTGCATGGAGAATTCTTAAACAAACCTCTTTAAACATTATTTTCCATGCACAGTAGTTTTTAGAAATTTTGAAGGGTCTGGGTTTGCCAGTACATGGACATTCTCAGGAGTTCCCTTTCTGAAAGAATTTGTTTCTTTCCATGTACAGTGGTGTAGGGTCATCTCCCGTTTTCTATCATTCATCTGTTCATTCCCTTCATCTTCCATTGCCTTCATTTTTCATCCTTTACTTGGTCTGCTCTCCCAAAGAATTCTGGATTCTTGCAGCGATTTGAAAATCCCTCATCCCCAACAGGAGCCACTGTTAGAAACCAAAATTTCCATTAAAATTCTAAGGTTTTCCCACAATTCTCCATTAAAAATCCTAAGTCTTTACCCACTTGAACTCGAATTTTCCTATCTTTTTATCAAGAAAAAATCATCCTTTTCGCCATCCAAAATGCTAATACACCTTATACCTTACACCGCTGCCTTAATATTTACTTTTTGTCTTTACCACTTTACCGTGGCCTCCCACTAAGGGGCTCGTGATATGGTGGTGGCAGTAAAGAACAGTCATGACAATCGTTATCGTTACACCGCATGTGGTCAGCATAGTGACCGCAGTGGTGCGGTAAACGATTAGAAGGGTTAGCAGGCTGTGAGGCAACACTTACCGCGCCACCGCTGGCGGTCATCTCACAAACTGTGGTGGCCATAGTGAACAGGAGGAAGTGGTTGAGAGTGATTACCATGCAACCATGGAGGGTCAGACAGGAGATCATGGTGGTACGGTAGGCAGGGTAACGGTCAGCGAAACAGTCATCACGGTTACCGTGATACCACCACCGGTCTACGAGGAGACCACGGTGACCGTGGTTAACAGTTAGCAGGCGACAAAGATGGCAATCAAGGTCTTACCATGGTACCGCTGGAAGTTAAGCCAATGACTGCGGTAGTCCAGTGGAAGCAGTTAGTGGCATGCAAGGCAGCTACCGCTATACCACAGGTAGTCAGAAGGGAGCCCATGGTTAAGCGGTAAGAAAGTGATAAAGACAGAGGTAACAGTTAGTGCTAGTCACCGCTATACCGCGGGTGAACAGAATGAAGGTTGCGGTAGCACGGTGGAGGAAGAGAAGATAGTCAAAGTTAAAGACCGCGATACCGTGGCCGATCAACATGTTGACTGTGGTAGAGCGGTAGGAATAAGGGAAGATTCACTACATTGAATAAAGCGAAATGTAAAGGGTGGTTAAGGCATAAAGTGAAATAAATAAATGGTGAGACTATATCAAAATATTTGATTTGCTGATAAGGCAACTTAATCAAATATTTTTATTTTCTGTCAAAAGTGAAAACGGTTGTAACTGGAAATTGAAGGGTCATGACCCTTGGGATATGCTGTATAAATATTTTGAAAAATCAGTTGAAAAGAGAGGTTATGAGTTAGAGTAGGAGTTAGATTTTCTCATAAATGAGAACTGGGGAATGTAAATAACGACAGATCTTTTTTGAAGCAGATCAATGGACAAACTATTTTGAATTGGTGAAACCCTTCCTATTTTCAATTGTTGTGTTATAATCATTTATATTTCTTATCTAGTTGTCTCCAAGTTGAAGTTTTTAAATCATTTAAATCAATGTATCAAGCATATGTTTGATTTATCAGAGTGCATTTTTCACTTTGTGTGATTTGAGTAACTGGTGTCTGCAAGTCAAAATTAAATTCTTTTAAACAAGTCACAGTGATTTAGGATTTCTTTTGGATTGTTGAAGAAGAACTTGGTAGGAAAACATTTCAGCACTATTTATGCAAGACATAAATTAATGAGGTTATATGCCAGTCATTAGAACTTCATTTTCAAAGCTCCTAGCAACTTGAATTAAGATAGAGAGGGAAACACATACAATTCTTGATTTTTGACTCCATTGCCCATGTGGATAGAAGGCACTGATCTGCCACAACCCAAAGAACAAATTTCATTTAAAACAACATTTTCAAATCCTTTCTTTTGTGTAGTAGGAGTAGTTGTAGTGATTTTGTCTATCCACTTCCATTTTCCATTGTGGGTAGATTGTTTCACCAGGAAATACATTTCAATCTGCATCATTCACATAGGTTCACCCGCCTTGGTCTAGCAGAACCTAAAGAGAAGAAGGTTCAATTGCATCAATTGGCCTTGTACATTGGCCAAAAGCGTTGTGAGAGCTTGGCAACCTCTCATGGTTCAAACCTGTGGTTTTGAGACCCAACACCATCCACGACCTAAACAACCTTAATTAGGTTGGCCTTAATGAAACATATGCAGCTAAAACACACAACACCAAAATAGGTCAGCACCAAACACTTTTGTGGTGGAAATAAGGGTTAAATAGGACCCGAATCTACATCAACATGCTTCACCGAAATTCTAAAAACAACAAACAACAAACAACCTCTTCAATTAGCACTAGCACCTGGATCAACCAAACCTACACTAACACTAACAAACAACCACATACACGCCTCTCGAGGTCTGAAAAATACATGCAGACCACAAAATAGCACTTCAAAGCATCCATATAACATCCCAATATATTCTAGCATCAACATACTACACTACAACACTGCCACAACCACTTGAAACAAATAATACTTTCATTATGTGCATCAAGATATACTACCACTGAACTCCAACATAAGAATTGAACTTGCGGAGCAACTCAACATCAAAAAATTCAAGGGAAGATAAATATAAAAAATATCCTTGCATGTTCTCAAATCCAAAAGACAAGAAACAGTAACGTGGAGAAATGTGGAGCAATCTCATTTTCCCAAACAACCTTCTTCACAGAAAAAATACGGTATAAAACACAACTTCCTCTGTCGCATGTCCAAAACCTAAAAATTTGGATGTAGAACCTCTAAACACCTCTGATCTATTGAGAAAATGTGTCTCAACCTTGCAATTACATAAGGTACTGTTGATACATAAGGTAATGTTCAACTGATGACAATGGGGGGTTCGGGGGAAACACCCCTAAAAGGAAAATTATATTTATATTTTATTATTGTAAATCTGGACTTTTCATCATTGTGTCTCATATCCGACGGTCGATATTTTATTATCTTGAATTTCCCTAGAAGGAAACCCTATTTTATGAGGGAATTGTATTACGGTTGTGTATTGTGATGTATTCTGAGAGTTTGATAGTGGTTGTGTTGCCTTTGGATCTCTGAGTGGTGATACTCCTATGAGAAGCTTGCTCTGCAAGTATATATTGTGATCTTTGTGATTTTTAAATAATATATTGGGCGGCTTTTGGAGTGTGGTTTTTTTCTCGTGAAATGGTTTTCCCCACATAAATCATTGTGTTGTGGTATGCATGATATTTGTGTTTATTTTTGTTTAAGTTTTTGTAACTGTTAAAGTTCTGTAAAAAGTTTTACATTATTCTCCTCTCAAGATTAGTGTGGGAAGTTGTTCTGCTACCTTAGCTTTCTTACATAATCATGTCATATCCAAACCACACAAGTAGATATTCAACCATGAAGAAATGCAGAACACAACACTGAATTTACCTTTATTGTATTGCACTCTCTTTTATTCAATCTTTCTCAAAATCACTTGGAAACCAAGTGAACCAACTACATCAACAACACCACAAACATCTCTTCAACATATTTGTACAACACTTGCAACACCAACAATCTCCCCATCTGCTCAACACCACATAGAGGTTGACATCAGTGACAATACTATAGCAATCTTCTTGATCATATTGGAGGTTGATATCAATGACCAAATTTTGACATCAATGACAACACATGTAGCATACTTGCAACAATCTTCCCCTTTTTCATTGATGGCAACACCAGCTCAGAAAACCATCAAGAATAAAAGCAACTTAGCATCAAACAACACTCCCCCTTACTAGGGCATCTCTTATACTTCACCCTCTCCTTTTTTCCTCCATTCCTTAGATACCATTCTCTCCCCTTTGTTATTCTCGCTCCCTTTCTTGAGGAGTAGTTTAAAACATCACTCTTTCTTTATTTTTAGACTTCATTCTCCCCCTTTGACATCAATGGAAAAGGGAAAAAAACTCTCCCTTTGACATCACCTGAAAGCTTCACTTTAGGCAACACCTTCAAGTTACACTTGTTTTATACCTCTCTCTCTTTTGCTTACTCTTATCCATACAATTCTCACTACTACACACACTGCACTGCTCATTCTTCATTGCTCTTACTTTTCAACTCTCTCTCCCCCTTAGGGGCACAAGAGATGCTCCCCCTAATTGTACCAAACAAGAACACTACTACCTACGCAAGATCATGGAGAGGGTTCAACTGCTGCGCTTGGGAAGGAGTGGGATGCCACCCACACACTGCCCATGTGCTCACCTTGGATCTCTTTCAATTTCAATGGAGTGAAATTCAAGGGGGACTATTCCAACTGTTGCATTTGGAGCACTTGGACCTCAATGGTAATGACTTCACCTCTCTTTCCATCCCTCCACAAGTTGGAGAGCTGAGGAGATTGAAGTATCTGAGCTTGCGTGGATGTGGATTTGTTGGCCAAATTCCAAGAGAAATGAGTAAACCGCAGCAATTGGAGTGCTTGGACCTCAGTTTTAATAATCTCACTATGGCAGGAGATAGTTGGGGGGTGAATATTGCTTCTCTCACCAATTTGACCACACTTTGCATGCACAGTTGTGGATTGTTAGGAGAAATTCCTCCCTCCTTTCCAAATCTCTCACGGCTTCAAGACTTGCGCCTTTCAGGAAATTTATTAAGAGGTAACATTCCTGCCTTTCTTGGAGCTCTCCCTCTGTCATTTCTTGGTATTTCTTACAACAATTTGGAAGGTTGCCTCCCCTCCTCTTTAGGTGGCCTCTCAGCGCTGGAGTATCTTGGTCTCAATTCAAACAAATTAAATGGCAGCATTCCATCTACTCTAGGTAATCTCTCAGCGCTATATTCTCTTGATATGCAGGATAACTCTTTTAGTGGTCCAATCCCAGTTTCCTTTGCTAAGCTATCCAAGCTAGACGGTCTTTATTTGGGAAACAATAGTTTGAATGGAACTTTCTCATTTTTTACTTTAAATAATTGCCTCGAGCTCCGATATTTGGATCTCTCAAGCAATACGTTGACTGTAAAATTCAGCACTTCAACCATTACTAATTTTCAACTTCAGTACTTAGGTTTAAGTCAATGTAATATTGGAGAAATTTTTCCTGCATTTCTTTCAACTCAATATTTCACTGAGTATTTAGATTTGCCGAACAACTCTCTTAGTGGTTCTATTCCGAATTGGCTTTGGGAATTCACACACCTTCGGTTTCTTTCATTGGCTAGAAACAATTTTTGGGGCTCTATTTCAAATATTTTTAAATCAAATTTGGAAATTTTAGACTTGTCAAATAATAAGTTGAGTGGTGGAATTCCCCAATGTCATAAAAATCACTCTATGTTATCTGTCTTAAACTTAGAGAAAAATAATTGAAAAGGGATGATTCCAAATCTATGTGAGAGAATGGATTCTCTTGAAATATTAAAATTAGGAGATAATGCACTTAAAGGGCATATTACATCATCACTTGGAAAATATAGCTCTCTAAAAATCCTTGATTTGAGAAATAATAATTTACAAGGGAGTATTGATAATTGGGTTGAAGGATTGCACAGTCTCCAAATTTTAATAATAAAAAACAATTATTTTGAGGGTAAAATCCCATTGCAATTAACAAAACTGCAAAATCTTCAAATTTTGGATATGTCAAACAATAATTTTTCAGGGGTTATTCCAAATGACCTTATGAAGTTGTCTGTAATGGAAAATGAATCAAAAAACACAAAAATCTTTCAACAAGTAATTCCAGGTCAAGGAGATTTCTATATAGATGAAGTAACAGTTAAGAATAAAGTTCAAGATATGGAGTTTATGCAAATTTTGAGATTAGTGAAATGTCTTGACCTCTCCAACAATAGTTTGTCAGGTAGCATTCCTTGGAATATTGGATCCCTCAAAGGTTTGATTATTCTCAACATTTCAAGAAATCATTTCAATGGCAAGATTCCTACATCTATTGGAGAGATGGCATTGCTGCAATCACTTGATCTTTCACATAATACTCTATCTGGGGCTTTTCCTACGGAGCTACAACATCTTACATCCTTAAGTTACTTTGATGTGTCCTACAACAACCTATCAGGGAGGATACCACAAGGAGGACAGATGATGACATTTGATTCTACATACTTCTCCAACAATTTAGGCCTATGTGGACTACAAATCTATACATCATGCTCAAGTAGTCATCCTAATTTTCCAAAGGCACATGAAGAAACTAATAGAGATTCAGAGGATGATATATGGTGGGATATGGGAATGGCTACAGGATATGTAATTAGCTTTTCAATTGTTACGGGAATGTTGTGGCTCAACAAAATATGGAGTGCCATGTGCTTCAAATATATGGATGCCATTATTATTTATCTATTTCAAGCAATGAGAAAGTTGTAATCTATTAGGTAGGATCATTTGTATACTACTTTTGATCAATAAACTAATTTTTGACATGTATGTCATATTTTCAAGTTGTAGAATGTAAAATACATGGGGTCATACTTAT
This sequence comes from Sequoiadendron giganteum, assembly GCA_007115665.2. Lineage (NCBI taxonomy): Eukaryota > Viridiplantae > Streptophyta > Pinopsida > Cupressales > Cupressaceae > Sequoiadendron > Sequoiadendron giganteum. Next base: position 74,427,550 of record CM021107.1, on the reverse strand, counting down.
TAGTAATGTACAATAAAAAATTATGATCCATATTGCATGTTAAATTTCATAAATTTTAGTTGGGAACTATTCAAGTACTTTTGTTTTGTAATTTGAGGTTTAGTAATATTTTCATGTAGGGCTACATTGGGATTTATGTTGACCATATATCCTTTCTTATAGTCATTATTTATTGGTGATATTGTATTTGAAAGGAAGTTAGTAGATATTTATTTTTGATGATTTGTATGTAATAATTACTTCTTTTTTATCTTTCTATTTTCTCCTAAATAATAATGTTTAAATTTTATAAAAGTGAGAATTGATCAAACTCGATTGATCTATATTAATAAATATTATTTCTTTCATTTTTTACTTGATTAATCTATGTTAATAAATAATGTTGACAAATAAATACAAAAAAATGAAATACTAATAATATAACTTAAATTCAATACAAAATAATGACACATTTATAATATAACATAACTATTTACCCTAGGAAACCTTTTTAATTTAAACCAACAAAAACAACAGTCATATACTCTATTAGCTCAACTAGTCATAATAAAATTAGACATTTATTGCTTGTGTTTATCCATAATTTATGTGTAGGTATTTTATATGAATTTTTTCTAAAAGATATTAAAAAACAATGGGTATAAGTAATGATCTAACAAACCACTTATAATATCTCATGGAGTTTCAAAATGATTTGTCTCATCCCATAATTGAAGCATAACCCAGTTGGGTCACACCAAACATATATATATATATATATATATAACAAGATTGCATGATCTATATAACCTCTAAGAGAATCAATAGATTCCAACATTGAATCTAGATCTAGTTATATTTCTTAACTATCAAACTGAAGCTAACACAACTACCTAACCATCAAACTAAAGCTAACACTGACAATTCTCTAAAAAAATATTGTATGGATGGTCATTAACTCAAACACTCCCCCTTGATGAAGAAATAAAATTTCTATGATACCTATCATACTTCTACATAGTAAAATATTAATTTTTTTTTCTATTGGAGTGTATTCCACTACAATACTAATGATCTAAAAATTTATTGACAAAGAAAACATAAAAAAAGTTATTGTATACATGTCTTCTCTTCTTCGCAATTGTAGAACTATGGATGTATTGAAACAATAATTTCTTATATTCCATCTTGTTGAATTCCTAAGTTCCCAAATTCCACCATCCCAAATTTTAGAATATTCAAAGTAGTGGATAGTAATCCATATCTTTCCCTTTAGCCTGGGATAATTTTGTCTTCTTCAGAAAAGGGGCAACACTACAATAATAACTACATAGCACTAGAACATACTTTATGGAAAACACTACAATAATAACTACATAGCACTAGAACATACTTTATGGAAACCTTTCTACACATGGATAGATTCAAGTGAGACTTTGAAGCATGGAGACAATGTGCTTGAAGAGCATATTCCATTACCACTTTTAGTAAATATATGAATTTGAAAATCCTTAAAGTGAGAATATTCCATTACCACTTTTAGTAAATATATGAATTTGAAAATCCTTAAAGTGAGAAAATTATTTGTAATGAAGAATTATAAATTGGGTTAAAAAGATTGCATAATCTTCAAATTCTCAAACTAAAAAAGTACTTATTTAAAGAGTAAAATCCCACTTCAATTAATGAAAGATTTAAAAAAAAAAAAAATTGTGTATATGTCAAACAAAATTTATTTAGGAATTATTCCAAATGGCTTTATGAGGTTCACTAAAATGATAGAGCAAAATGAAAACATAGAAATCCTCAAGTACAAGTAGATTATTATTACTATTTAAATAGTAAAAAATATATGTGGATGAAATAATATTTAAGAATAAATAAAATATGTGTATTTTATGAGAGCTTCGAGAGAAGTAAAATATCTTAACCTCTCTAATAATAGTCTACTAGGTGACACTCCTTGGAACATTGGATCCTTCAAAGAGATGAATATTATAAATGAATTTTAAGAAATCATTTTAAGAATGAGATTCCTAAATCTATTAGAAAGATGATAGTACTATGATCATTGGATATTTCACAAAATAAACTATATGGGGATATTCCTATTGAGGTGATAATTTTCACATCCTTAATTTAATTTGGATGTGTATTAGAATAACCTATTAGGGATGATACCATAAGAATAGTAAATGATAACCTTTGAGTTTGCATAAGTACTCCAACAATTTAGACCTACGTGGCCTACAAATATTTGTATCATTCTTAAGTAATCATCCAAATTATCTAAAGAAAAATGAATAAAATGTTAGATGCACATGACAACTGAGAGGGGGGTGAATCAGTTGGACATTAAAAAATTAAATATCTCATTAACTTTCAAACCATTATTAAACATTTAAACCCTCATTATGCATGAGTAGAATGTAAATATATGAAATAATGAAAACATAACAAAACACAATAGAACACTAGATTTATGTGGAAAATCCTAAGCAAGGAAAAAGCACAATGAGGATTAGCTCACACATATATATATAGCAACATTGGATATAATAGGTTCACTTCCCAAAAGAGAAGAAAGGCTCACTACCCAAAGGACTCACTGTCTAGAAGAAAGAAGAAAATTGTTACAAAGAGATTCACTATCTCAAAATAATAGGAAAGATCCACTACTACAACTCTATGCCATCTGCAACCTTTGGCTCACTACCTCTAGTAACTTTAAGCACATTGAAGATGTAGACACCTTCCGCTCACTACATCTAGAGTCATAGGCATTAAGCTCACACTTAGATCACCATACTTGATCAAAATCCCATCTCACTCTTGTCACACACTCAACACAAACTCCATCTTTCATTTATACCATCCACGACCTAAACAACCTTAATTAGGTCAGCCTTAATCAAACATATGCACCTAAAACACACAACACAAAAATAAGTTGGGAAAAAACACTTTTGTGTTGGAAATAAGTGAAGTCAAACCACACCAAGGGTTAACTAGGACCCAAATCTACATCAACATGCTTCACCACACTTCCACAAACAAAAAGAAACTCTGCAATTAGCACTAGCACCTAGATCAACCAAACCTACACTAACACTAACAAGCAACCACATACATGCCTCTCGAGATCTGAAAATACATGCGAACCATAAAGTAACACTTCAAATCATCCATATAACATCCCAAAATATTCGAGCATCAACATAATACACTACAACATTTCCACAACCACTTGAAACTATGATCGATGGATTAGTATGGGTTGACTACACTTGATCCATGAGGTTACGAAGCGTATTCGTGCCGCTAAATGTCAATCCAATAGAGGTCATTCAAAATAAACTAAACAAAGCATCTTTCGAAACTAACATGCTAAACTATAAAATATTTTAAAATGCCTACTCTAATCCATTGAAACTTATCCTATTGGGGGAGTGGTGTCTCATTGATGTGGAATGACGACCCTTTCCCAATTTCGTGGATAAATAAACATGTTCCAGTCAGTTTTATTGAAGAAAATTGATGGAACTTATGAGAGATGTGTATGAAAACATGATTTTAATCTAAATGAACATGATGCAATCTATTTTAACATGATTTATGCTAAGATGATATAGATATGTGAGTGCAAAGCTAAACTAAATGGATTTGAAGCTAAAAGATTAAAACCCTAATTAACAAATAAGCTAAATGTATGCATTTAGGTTACCATGGAAGCCATTAATGGAAGCTAAGCTAATTAATGCAAGTAATTAAACTCAAATGATACTAAATATATGCTAAATATGAGTGTGAGCGTGAGTGATTTCAACAGTGTAAGTGTTCTTTGAAAAAGATGGATCCATTTGTCTGCAGATAGTGACCTATTTATAGGAGAGCAAATGAGAAATGGAGGGTTGAGACCAAAGAGGTTAATCAACGGTCAAGGATGGAAGAAGTTGGAGGCATGGATCATGGATTCTCATCAAGGGACGAGAATAAATGATGAGATTTAATCAAGGGTTGATATTCCTTCAAACAAACACACTTTTAACATGTACAAGAGGTCACAAGTTAACTTGCACAAGAAGCTTTGCAAGAATACTCTCTTTTTCAAATGAGTGAGGAGAAAGATTCTTTGGAATATTCTCATGGGTGAGGGAAAATAGATATTTTGCAAATTAAAACAAAGTTTAATTGTGCAAAAGGGGGGGGAATATTCCCCATTTTGGAGGAATGTGCAAAGGAGGAATATTCCCTTGGAATATCCCCTTGCAAGTGGGGGGAATTAGATTAATTAATAATTCATAATTAAACAATGTTAATTATACAATTAAGGGGGATTAGAAGAATTACATAATATTCATTAAAATGATTTAATGAAAAAGGGAAAAGGTGATGAAAGTTAATTAAATAACTTAGGCTTATTTAATTAAATAAGATGACTTTAGGGGTTAAATTTGTTAGAGTAATTGGTTATTTACTTGATTAATTAAACAATATTTGTTTAATTAATTAAAATCCCTTTTATCTCTTTTACACTTAAGCTAACTTTAGGTGCATAATAATTAATTGTTTTATTAATTATTAATGTGCAAGCCTAGGGTTTTCCTTTTTAGGGTTTTGACCTATATGTGGTTGGAAACTATCTTTTGTATCATTATTCTTTTTACATTTTGGGTGAATACATTGCTCCACATCTTTGAGCATTTTTTACTGTCTCTTCTTTTGCTTCTCTTTGCTTCTCCCTGTAATAGGTATTCTTGCTTGCAGAGATCACTCGGGTCTTATGAAGTTGTATCTTTTCAACTCCAATATGGTATCAGAGCTTCAGATATGCAGCTATCTGTTCTTGTTTTGAGAATTTTTGCATTGGAAGCAGATCTGGGGTTTTAGAAGTTTTTGTTGTGGATCTGGGGAGGAGTTTATTTTTGGTGCACTTTGGGAAAAAACTGACATCACGGTTGAATCCGCAATGGTCCAAAACCCCCAAAACGACTGTCAATTCGTCCATTTTGGACACAGTTGATCTAGAGGGCAAAAAAAAATTATTTGTACGATCGTTGTCTGCATGCCGTTCGAGGTAAAAATTAAAATAAAATATTTTTGATATTTTTTTTGCTGCAAAAAAAATACCATCATCAAAAAAAAAAAATTAAAATTTTTTTTGGAAAAGCGCATGCAAAGGTTTTTTTGTTTTGTAAAAAAAAAAAATTTAAAAGGGAAGGGACAGTACCCAAAGGTACCACCGCCTGCCATTATGGCAGGCGATGGTCCCTTGGGCCCCACCCCATGTAGCAAGGGTACCACCCTACCACCTTGGCAGGCGGCAGCCCCCATGCGGGCCCACCTTTTTTTAATTTAATTTTTAAAAAAAAAAAAAAATTATTACAATGTATTTTTTTTATTGTTTTTTTTTTTTTAAAAGAAATTTTCTGAAATAAGCCGAATTGTGCAAATTCGGTGACAGCCAAATGGCCGTCAAATTTAGCTTCGTGTTTTGTTGCAACGGTCATTTGGCCGTAAAATTTATTGCAGCACTGGTTTTTTCCACTTTGGGGCTATTTTCTTCCAGAGGCCATAACTTTTGTCCACAGTATCGAAATCGGGCAAACGAGATATCATCAGAAAAAGGATTTAGAGCACTTTTTAGTGGTGCAAGTATTTTTTGGATATATTTTTCTTAGGTCCCTATTATTTCTAGTCAAATTCAGCTCTTCTTTTCAGGTCTTGCCTTCAGTTTTTTTGACATAACTTTTGCATACGATGTCAAAAATGGGCAAACAAGATATCGTCGGAAAGCTAGTTCTGAGCTCTTCACAGTGGTGCAGGTGGTTCCTCAATTTGATTTTTTTTTTTTCCCATAAATCCTTCTTCTTGATGTTGTCCTTTTTGGACCTTATGGGCTCACATTGCATGTTGTTTTTATCATCTGTAAACGCACTAAAATAAAGTGTCTCGGCTTTGTATGTGTATTTTAGGATTATTGCACATTGATTTGTGCCTTATTGTACTTGCACTATGTTATAAAGCACCATGGGGGGGTTTTATGTTATGCCTTTGTTTGCAATCATACCTATGTCAAGTGAGTGTCCCTTCCACGACAGCAACCTCATGTGTGTGTGCCTTTTGTTTGCACACCCTTTATATCTGCTTGTACTTTCATGTTTGCACATTCAAATGTTCTTGATTCTTCTTCATGCACTACATTCAAGCATTTCATTACAGAGTACCTGTCATACCTCTTCCTTGTCAACATTATGGGGGGGTTTCTACTGTTGGTGTTAATGCTTCATTGGTTTTGTTGGAGTGAGCTATGTATACAGTATTTGTTCCTATGTACTAGGCGGATGCAACAGTTGGTTACCCATGCATTTCGATGAGATGGAGCACTTACCATATGGACACTCTTGCATTCCTATTTCTAGAGGCAACCTTCCATTTTCACATGATCAGTTCTTCAGACTTTTGGTACCTTTGCCATCTGTATTTTCGATTTTCAGGTGTTTGCCTTTGTTTGCCATCTGATTCGAGTAGTGTCATTGGGGGCACTCATACATATTTTTGTCTTCTTATTCCTGATCATCATCTATTTTCAGTGGAGGTTCTTGTTTCAGCATTTCAGCAGTCATTCTTCGACAAAGTTTGTAGTTTCTTCATGCTTATATGGCGTTCATCCTTTGTTCCTATCTTTTGGGACAATTTCTTCTTGATTGGAGGCTTCTTCATCCTTCATTCTTGTTTGGAGGCTTCTTCGTCCTTCACTTGTATTTCTCTTTTTTGGAGTAGAGTTTTTCCCATGAGGTTTTCTCTATTTCTCCACTTTATAGAGATTTGATTGTACTTGGGTACCTGATCAGGCCTAGTTGTCGGGACCCATTGCTTTTGCTTTCAGTAGCTTCTTCTAGGTTTTAGCTTCTCCCTAAGTCTAGCTTAAGGGGGGTGTTAGAGTAATTGGTTATTTACTTGATTAATTAAACAATATTTGTTTAATTAATTAAAGTCCCTTTTATCTCTTTTACACTTAAGCTAACTTTAGGTGCATAATAATTAATTATTTTATTAATTATTAATGTGCAAGCCTAGGGTTTTCCTTTTTAGGGTTTTGACCTATATGTGGTTGGAAACTATCTTTTGTATCATTATTCATTTTACATTTTGGGTGAATACATTGCTCCACATCTTTGAGCATTTTTTACTATCTCTTCTTTTGCTTCTCTTTGCTTCTCCCTGTAATAGGTATTCTTGCTTGCAGAGATCACTGGGCTCCTATGAAGTTGTATCTTCTCAACTCCAATAAAATTAAATAATTTGATGTATTTAATTTAATAAGAAGAAATGTTAGTATGAAAGGGGGCAAATTAACCCAATTAAATTAATTAGATTAATAGACACAAATGATGCAATTAATTAAATAGCTAGGCTAATTTAATCAATTAAGCAAAAATAGGATGGATTTGAGGAGGAAATGATGTTAGTATACCTAATTCGAGTGCATGATATCATTCAGGAAATTTTGTGTCTACAATTTTCCCCTCTTTGAAGTAAGGTACCTGCTATTTTGGTTCAAAGATTGTTGTTTTTTGGATTAAAACTACTGCTCAAATTTAAAAAATTCTAATTTTTTGGATGCCCCTTTTCTGCCCCTACGGAAGGAATAAACTAATTCCCTACCCCCTTGAGAAATCGGGTAGAAAATTTGAAATTTGGGTTGATTTCTCGACAAATGTAAAATGTTATCCTAGGGGTCTAGAAAGGTTGTGAGATGCAAAAAAAACATGCCAAAAATGCTAAAGATGACACAGAATAAGCTTTGATTTGGAAAGATTGGTGAAAATGGTGAAAACCCTAGCTTTTGGTTGAAATTAGGGCAAAAAACCTTAATTTTTAAGCTTAGATAGGTGTGTGTCCTAGGTTAGTGACCTAGGACCCATTCGTAACATGGCAAATGGGTCCTCACTAGGTCCTAGGACCCATTCACGACATGGCGAATGGGTCCTCACTAGGTCCTAGGACCCTATGTTCACATGATCTTTCACATTGTCCAAAGTGTGTCCTAGTTAAGTGACTTAGGACCCATTTGCCATATGGTGAATGGGTTCTCACTTAGCCCTAGGACCCCTCTTTGAAATATGTTTTTGGCAGCATTTTAATGATTTAAAATCCAAGATTTGATGTTGACTTGTGATATTTGAATTTTGGGATTTAATGTCAAGATATGTATAAATAAGAGGTCATTTCACAATGTTTCACCTAGAAGATTTCATACAAGTTAAGAGCATTCAAGAGAAATTCTAAGGAATTCAAGGGCAGATCTATAGAAGAATATTATAGCAATCAAGATCCATTTCATCATGTCAAAGGCATAATGCATCATGCATTTGTTTGAGCTAATGTGTTGATGTAGTGTTCAAGATCAATCAAGAATATTCAAAGGCATTGTTCTAATCAAGTTTTATGATCAAGATCTACATTCATTGAGGCCACTTCATGTTAGTTTACATATCTACAATCCAAGGTTTCAACTAAGGTGTGGTGAATTGTAACATTATTTTTTCATTCATCATTCCTTTCATGTTTCATTTCATTACAAGGTTTAATTACCAAAATGGGGTTTGACCAAGGTAAACCCCTATTCCCTAACAAACAAAATTTTCTCTCCTTTGATGTGTGATTGCAAGTTTTAGGTTGAAGATCATTTGGAGAGAAAATTTGCAAAAATTGTCAAAGTTGCTAAAAAAGTTGTCGAATCGCAAAAACTAATCTATAGGATTTATTTCTAGCTTTCTGACAATGCTCGACTAAGATTTGGGACTGTAAACTGAGAAGAATATAACCCAAAACCATTTTTCCAAAGCCCTAGCTAGGACCCATTTGCCATAGGGCGAATGAGTCCTTAGTGAGGTCCGAAAAAGCACTTTTTGCAATAGTTACATAACATTTGACCCTCTTAAAACCTACCTTTTGATTGTTATATCAATTAGGTTTATTTTTTTATTCTCATTTACACATCATTGAGAGGTGGAAAAATGGTGTTGTTGCTTATGGTTTTGGACATAGAACAACACCTTTTCCCAAGCATTCTCATTCAAGGATAACCCTAGAGATCTTAATGCAAAGGAGAAAGAGATTTTCCTATAGAGTTGTCCTAGGATCTGATTATAGAATAATGATGGGTTTACCACCAAGCTAGGGCTCGGAAAGACAAATGAAATGCAAGTTGTAATTCTTAAACCTAATGCAATGCAATCTTTCACTAAATGACCTAGAAATGCATGAAAATCAAAACAAAAAGGTGAGATCTCAGAAGTATGCACCTGGAAACCTAAAGAAGACTGAAATGAGATCTAAAACATTGAAAAACCTAAGTTTTTGGCACACTGGGACTCATACGCTAGTCTGGGCATATCAGTCCCAAATTTGGGTTTCTGCATAAGAATAGGTTTATGGAAAAAGGATATTTGAATCTACAAAAATCTTGAAAAATGCCTGTAGTGGGACTCATATGCCACTTCAGGCGTATCAATCCTCTTTCATTTTTTGAGAATTCAAAGTTTAGATCTGTGCTCCAATATTTTCTCTTTCCTTCCAAATTGATTTCTGGATCCGAATATGTGAAGAGACCTAAAAAAAAATATAGACTTGATTTTCTTATGGGGTGTTTGCCTCAATCAAACCCCTAGTTTGGTAATTAAACCTTGATAGAAACAATGAAATGTGAATGTAAATGGTAATGTAGATCCTAACCTCAAGAGTTTCTAAGATTAGGAAATTTGAAATGCAATGCATTCCTATCCTAATGTGTAAGAACAAGATGCATGAATGAAGCATGGATAATAAATGACTCACTTTAAGAGATTTCTAATCACCTCAAATGAGTCTTAATGATGCATGTACCTTCCTTACACTTAAACTAGAGTGAAAATGGAGGATGGAATCACTTATTAAACAAGTCATTAGGTTTGTCTTGATGGCTAGTTGCATCTCCCTAACCTAGAATCCATCATGATTCACCATAGGCAACCATAATCAACCCTTGAAAATGCTAGATCTTGAATGAAAGTGAGCTTGACGACCTACAAAAAAACACTATAATGTTTCTCCAAGGCTTCAAATTTGTTGATAATTGACTCTTGAATGCTCTTGTGAAGAATGCTTGGATCTTGAAATTTCTCTTATAAATGCTTTCTTATATAGGAATTTACACCTAATTTATCATTATTCAGATTTGAAAAGCTGACATCAACCAAAAATTTAAATTTAAAAGGCGATTTTCCTACTCAAACCCTAAAAAATCCCCAAATGGCACTCATACACTAGACTTGGTGTATAGGTCCCACCTAGGGGGGCTCATATGCCCAAGGTGGCGTATGAGCCCCACCCTAGATTTTCAGGGTGTGTTTTTAGAAATTTTGATGTTTTTGATGATTTTGATGGGTTTTTAGCTTAAATAAGCCTCAAGATCTAAATTAAAGGGTCTTAGGGGCCTATTAATGATGATTTAAAGGGAAATTTAATGCAAGGGTGCTAAAATAGGTCCAAATTAAGTGTGAAATTGCACTATCTCGAAGAGCATGCAATTTTCTACACTACAATCATTGTTGATTATCAAGGTGAAGAAAGCTTGCAATACGAACTTAAATAAGTGTCTGCAAATCTGAAATATGTAGATTAACCTTTAGCCTTAGTGTGAAGAAATAATGAGAGATAGAGAGAGAGATAGAAGAATCATAACACATGCAACAACAGATTTACGTGGAGAAACCCCTAAGGGAAAAAACTCCACCACAAAAAGAGAGGAAAGTGTATTACTGATAATCTGAAATATTACATGAAAAAATAGACTTCTCTTATCAAACTTTATAAAATATAGCAACACCCTATTACCCTGCAAACCTACAAAACTGAATTGAATAACTCTAGCTCAAGGCCCCAATTTATAGAGATTTGTGAGGATGAAAACCACCATGGTTTCACCAAACAATAAGAAACAATACCACCTAGAAAAAAACATGCGTCCCTCCTTGAAAATGGTCAAAAATACCAAAAATAACCTCTTACAGATTCTCTTATAGTTTTCATAAGGTATCTCTCATGCATGTGCACCTAGGGTCCAATAATACCATATCTAGTCATAGGGAATTTGTCATACTGTCATAGCCTCTTATGAAAACTATCATACATGTCATAAATGCTCTTACAACAACCTATTTTGACCCAACAACCTCATTCTAGAAGATTCCAAAGTGGGACACCTAGCTATTTTGTCCTTTTGCAAAAGGACAAATGATAACAGTAACACTGCATTTACATTGTCTCTTTCACCATTGTTGGTCAAACAATTTCACCTCTTATGGATAAATGTACAAAAAACTTTAGAAGAATAATTAATTAAAGGATTTACAAGGTTGATGACACCTAAATCCTAACATTCTCCCAATTGACATCATAAATTATAAATTACACCCATAGAGATACAAATACATAGAATCAAGTACAGTGATCAAGGCCCATGGCCTTCCTGCACCAAGAGAACTTATCTATGGTGACTGGCTTCATAAGAGAATCTGCAACATTATCCAAAGTGTCAACTTTTTTAATCTAGACTTGTCCATTCTCAACCATTTCTCACACAAAGTGATACTAAATATCAACATGCTTAGTATGAGCATGATACATAGGATTTTTAGCCAAACATATGACACTCTAACTATCACTTCCGATCTTCACTGTCATGCAATCAAAACCAATACCATTACCAAGTCTCTATAACAAAACTACCTCCTTAGATTCATGTGAAGCAGTCATATACTCTGCTTCAGTGGTGGACAAAGAAACTGTAGATTGTCTTTTACTCATCCAGCTCACTGCACCTCCAAACAAAGTAAACACATAGCCACTAGTGGACCTTCGACTGTCCAAGTCACCTGCCCAATCTGCATCAACAAAACCTTGCATGTCCAATGAATTATCAACTTTTTCAGTACCATGATAAACCAAATAGTAATCAAAAGTGTCTCGTAAATATCTAAATACCCTTTTAACAAAATTCCATTGTTCTTTACCAAGGTTAGACATAAACCTGCTTAGAACTCCCACTACTTGGGCTATATTTTGTCTAGTAAAAACCATTGCATACATTAAACTACCGACAACACTAGCATAAGGAACATTAGACATTTCATCAATATCATCATCTAATTTAGGACACATGTCTAAACTTAACTTAGTACCAACAGGAAATGAAATACTTAATGGTTTACAGTCCTGCATATTAAAACTCTACAAAATAGTGTTAACATACTTACTTTGACTTAACCAAAGCTTTTTGTGAACCCGATCCCTAATGATTTCCATCCCAATTAAGCATCCCCTAAATATTTCATATCAAATGTGCCAAAAAGTTGAGTTTTAAGTTCCTTGATAATTTTCTTATTGTTACCAATGAACAACATATCATCCATGCATAAGACAATAATCAGTATTTGATCATCAATAACTTTAAAATAAACATAGTGATCCTCTTCACTTCTAAAAAAACCCAATTTTAATGAAAAGGCATCAAACTTATAGTACCACATCCTAGGTACAACTTGCACAATAAATCAATTTAACTGATTTATAAATTCCTCTATTTTCTCTAAACATGGCATCACTAAGGGAATATTCCTCAAATTAAAAATTCCTCTGAAAGGGATGAGTACATCCAACAAGGCATTAAAGGCCTCTTACATTTCTTTTGCCTTGAGACAAGTGGCATTTACTCCATTTCTTTCTCCCTCCAACTTGTCATTTCACAAATTTCAAATTCCACCTAACCATATTTATGTGCACATTCATCAAAATATGTGTATTCCTCCTCCAATCACATGTGGACAAGTGGCCTTCTCTCATTGGTTGGTTTTTTTTCCCACATTCATCCCTTTTTCCCATTTCTCCCTCATTCTCTTCTATTTATAGGAGGCTCTTATTTGAATTTTGGATCCACAATCTCATCCACAACTTCATGCAATATCACTATCTTCAAATTCTTAGCAATTTCTATTCATACTTATCCATTTTGCATCCATTTTCATCTTTTCATAGCTAGGTTATGGAGAAATTACACTAAGGAGCATCAACTCTTCATCATTGATCATCAAGCTTGTAAAGAACTGGGAAAGGGCCATTTTCCACATAAAAATGGCACCAATTCCCTCATGGGATCGAGATTTTGTTCATTAGAATAAGATTTAATACCTTTGTTATTGTGTTCTTCATTTCATTTCTTGTTTTGATGCTTCAAACTAATTTCATGGGGAATGTTGTTCTAACTTGCATAATGAGCTAATTATATATGTGTTCTTTTGCATTTGTGCAGATATAGTTTCACCATTTATAGAGGGTATAAGGTTGATGGATTTAGGGTTTAGGGTTTAGGGTTTAGGGTTTAGGGTTGAGTGTTTAAGGGTTGAGGGTATACAGTTGAGGGATTAGGGTAGAGAGGGAGGGATGGATGGAGTGAGATATGGATGGATAAGTGAGATAGAGAGAATGAGAGAAGATGAGGGAGGGACAAAGATAAATGAGGGTTGAGGATCCAATGTATAGGGTAGAGGGTTGAGAATTGAGGGTATATGGTTGAGGTCCTATAGGGTTGATGGTTTAGGGTATTGGGTTGAGGGTATAGGTTTGAGGTATTAGGCTTGAGGGTACATATGGTTAAAGGATGAGGGTTGAGGGTCCAATGTATAGGGTAGAGGGTATCAAGGTTGAGGGTTTAGGGTTTGAAGGTTGAGGATTGAGGGATTAAGGGTTGAGGGTTGAGGGTTTAATGTAGAGGGTAGAGGGTTTAAGGGTTGAGGGTTGAGGGTTTAAGGTTGAGGGTATGGGATTGAGAGTATAGGGTTGGGGGATTAGGGTTGAGGGTCTTATGTATAAGGTAGAGGGTATAGGGGTTGAGGGATTAGGATTTAAGGGTTGAGTTGAGGGATTAAGGGCCAAGGGGGTTAAGGGATTAGGGTAGAGATTTAATAAGTGGTTTTAAGGGTTTAAGGTTTGAGGGATTAGGTTTGAGGGTAGAGGGTATTGGGTTGAGGGTAGAGGGTAGAGGATTTAAGGATTTAGGGTTTTAAGGGTTAAGGGTAGAGGATTGAGGGTATAGGGCTGGGGGATTAGGGTTGAGGGTCCAATTATAGGGTAGAGGGTATAAGGGTTGAGGGATTAGGTTTTAAGGGTTGAGGGTTGAGGGTTGAGGGTTTAGGGTTGAGGTTTGATCGATTAAGGGTATAAGGGTTGAGGGTTGAGGGTTGAGGGATTAAGGGTCAAGAGGGTTGAGGGATTATGGTAGAGAGTTTACTAAGTGGGTTATGAGATGGTATAGTGTGGTCTTGGTTATGAGATGGAGGGTGATCATAACATGAAGAGGGAGGGGTGGGGACATGAACAAGTGGAATAAAAGGTGGAAGCTTCCACAGATTGGTAAATTAGGGATTAGGACCTTGAAAATAATTTTGAGGGGAATTTTTCTAAAGGGTTGGTTTCTATTCTTCAAACAGTGAGCTATCTGAAAAAATTCCTCAGAGAAATGTGGTCTCATGGTGAAGGAATGGCATTCCATCACCATGAGACCACATTTCTTCAAGGAATTTTTTCATACTACTCACTTCCTTGACTATGATATTTCTTACTATTATGCTTTAATAGATTTTTTCCAAGAATCCATGTAGTTTGTTGGAAATCACCTATTTTAGGCTTTTAGCCATAGTAGCAAGGAAGTGAGTAGTTTGATAAAATGCTTTGGTACATGTCTGTATGGAAAATGTGGTAGCATGGAAAAGGTGGTGAGTTGTTTGAATAAATTCCTCGAAGAAATGTGGTCTCATGGTGATGGAATTCCATTCCATCACCATGAGACCACATTTCTTTGAGGAATTTTTTCAAACTACTCACTGCCTTTTCTATGCTATTGCTTACTATTATGATTTGATAGTTTTTTTCCAACCACCCATAGTTTTTTGGAAAGAACCTATTTTAGGATTTTAGCCATAGCAACAAGGAAGTGAATAGTTTGATAAAATGCTTTGGTACACATGTATAGAAAATTTGGTAGCATAGAAAAGGTGGTGAGTTATTTTAAGAAATGCCTCAAAGAAATGTGGTCTCATGGTGATGGAACGACATTCCATAACTATGAGACCACATTTCTTCAAGGCATTTTCAAACTACTCACTACCTTGTCTATGCTATTGCTTACTATTATGCTTTGATAGATTTTTCCAAGCATCCATAGTTTGTTGGAAAGCACCTATTTTAGGATTTTAGCCATAGCAGCAAGGAAGTGAGTAGTTTGATAAAATTATTTGGTACACATGTATGGAAAATGTGGTACCATATAAAAGGTGGTGAGCTATTTGAAGAAATGCCTTGAAGAAATGTGGTCTCATGGTGATGGAATTCTTCCCATGAACCACTTCTTTCAAACATGTTTTCTAATGTGTTTGTCCATGTACAGATTGCTTCATAGTGATTGACTAAATTGTCAATGTTCATAATATAACAACTGGGAGCATATGGTCTCATTTGTTCTGATCTGAGATTTTCTATAACTAGTTCTTGCATCTCAATATCCATAGACAAATTCTTTAGAGATTCCCATGGTTCCTTTTCTTCAATCTATTTGTACCCAAAAAAATCTAAATCTATTTCATCAAAATCGTTATCTACAAAAGATTCAGATTCACTAGAAATACCAGATATAGTTAGACTCTCTGAATCAGAAGTTTCAGCCTCAGATTCTTTGTTAGCAAAATCAGGTTCATCCATATATACAGGTTCTGCTTGTTCTTTCTCAACTCCCACTTCTTCAAGCCAATCTTTTAATTCTTCTTCTTTATTAGCAAAACTATGCTCTTTAATTTTAGGCATAGGAATATGTGGTGTGGGTTTGTGAGAGGGTTTTTTGGAAGAAGAGGTTTCTCCTTCTTTTTTATGTGCCTTATTCCTTCGTTGGATAAGGATTCTCTTGGGTTGAGGAGCTTCCATAACTTTTCCTTTTCGTGCTCTATCTTCTTCGTTTGAGCTATCTTTACCAATTTGTGAGACTCTTATCTTTTTTGTGAGCAATCTCACCTTTTCTAGTTTCTTGGAAAAAAAGTTGAGGAGATCTTGATTTTACAGAGCATTAGTGCTTCTGGCATGCTCATGTGTCAACTGGTTATCATATATGTGAGTTAGATAGCTATCCTGGTGTTGGTGTGTGGAAATCACTGTTTTCACACTTTTATGAACTTCTCTAACATCATGACTTACACCAACTATATCATTGGACAAAGTAGAACAATAATGTTCAGAATTCTTAACAGAGGTATAAATCTGTTGTTGATCAGCTAAAACATTCTTTAGCTTATTTACAGCATCTAAACACAAGTCAGCAGAAAATCTAACATCTACAACCATGTCATCTATATTGTCTTGTGCAGAGATCATCCATTGCGACATCCAGTTTCTTTGGGCTTCTGAGTTCTTTTGCTTTCTACCCAAATCAGTATAAATTCTAGCTTCATATCTACCAACAATAGCATTATCCAGAAAACCAGAAACAAATCTTGTTCATTATTTCTCTCTAACAATGGCAATTATATCAGATTAAATTTTTGCTTTCCAGGATATAAAAAGATTCCTTTGGATGATTTTGTGGATACAGGTTCTTCCAGATCATTGGCCAAAACCAATGCTATTCCTCTTGAATTCTGGAAACACAAACCTGATCTACCACACAGCTATGCCATTAATGGTGAAAGGATTCAAATGGGAAGGTATGCTCAGGATGTTGATGTGGAAATAATGGGAAAAATGTTTGTGACAGATTTCATTGGATATAATGACTTAGAAGATGATGTTTTGATAGGATTCTTATTTCTCACCAAATATGAGCCTCTTCAGTTTTGGAAACATAAAATTTCTCTAAGGCATGAAGATGGTCAAATTTAAATTCCTGCTCTTAAAATTGTGAATCATAAGTTTGATGACAGTGGGAAAAAGGGTACGAAAGAATTTGTGAAAGAACTAGCAGAAGAAACATATGATGCTCTGGATTACTGCTAAGATCGGAAAGTGTGGCCAAAGAGGCTCTAGATGGATAGGGATTTATAGATGGCTATTTGTACATGGGGAATTGACTGGATCCTAGAGATTCTTCAGGATTATAATCAAGGTATGGTTTATTGGATGTAATAGGAAAATTTCTAGACATTGAAAATGGTCTAGTAGACAGGCTAGGGCGTCCACTAGTAGGAGCTTCAGGTTTCTCAAACAAAGTTTCATGGGGAAGAGATTTTAAGTCTATACTAGCTAACCGTTGGCTTTGAGTGCGGGGTTTCTCAGATAACAAACTCCTGGAAGGCGTAGGTAGTTCCTGGAATCTAGGCTGAGATTGGTTGATCAATTTTTCAATGACAAGAAAACCAATATCAAACCTAGATGAATCAATATGTCTAACAAAATCATCGACATTGGAGATAGATTTTGGATAACCTACCCCAGTAGGAAATTTGGAAGGAGGGAAAACAGTATTCAACAACCTATATATACATCTACCACCGACTGTGGCATACACAGAATCAGGTTGGAGGATGACACCTTTAACTTGTAATAACAAACAAAAATTTGATTGCACATATTTTTCCTCAAGACTGATAGTGAAGTTAGGACGAACAGACATAGGGCATCACCACCTTTAGATTCATCAGAGGCTTTGACAAGCCGACCTCTAAATTGACCAATAATAGCTTGGTCCCATATGCGACATCTGGTGTCTATAAGACTAGCAAAGTATTCAACACCTATATCATAATTGAAATGAGGGTGTAGTATGATTTCAACCAATGAGAAATGCACATGAAAAAATCCTTTTTCTTTCCATCTTTTAATATCATTAGGTAGAAGGAAAGGGAGATACACAGGGAAGATGCCTATTCCTGACACTCTAAGGTTTATTTCAAACTAGCGCACAGAATTCATCATTTTAGCCTTAATACCTTTCTCAGGATATAGATCAAAAAATTTTACATCAGGGAATTTAAAATTGCCATTTTCATCTACATATTCATCCTTGTCTTGGAAATGATTGTGGATAATAGAAGAAAGAGAACTGCTTGCATTCATAGATCTCTGACTAGCCATTTCGAGAGTTCAAAACTTACTTGATTTCGCTTATCCTTTTGCTACTATAATTTCCGTCTTACAACTCACCCTTAACACGCCTATCCTTCAGCTTCAAGCGGGATTTACGGCCTTACTACGAGTCCATAGCTACTCACGATAGCTATTTTCGTTCAGAAACATAAATTCTTAATAGACTACGACAATCTTAATGAGACAAGAGTTTTTCAAATGACCATATCAAAACCAAAACTACAGTAATGACTATGCAGACTATCTTGACAAATCAGCTAAACCCATATGAGCAATATACATTGTTATAAGTATCCTGTACTTGTTGCTCTATATTAGGCATTATGAGAAATAAAGATGGAAAATACTATTACGACAACCAAACAAAGGCAACATAATATTGTTAATGCAATTTTGCATTCATAGCTTAACCCAGAGTGGAAATACATCAAAACATGGTTCTGATACCACTTATGAGCAATCAAATACAAATTATAAAAATTACTATTCATGTGAACAGTAAATTTGACTTTTTTGAACAATGTTTTCGGTTCCGAAAAGAGAAAATCAGACTTGCTATTATTGATTGAACATATTCATATTACATGCAAATATGCACTTGGATTATGATCATCCAGATCGCTCAAAGCGCAAGAGAGAGCGTAAGTCCGATATGCTCGACTTGGGACTCTAGCTAGACTTGAGACTCCAATCCTAGACCAATTGATGCCAAGAATGAGTCATCCTCCCCAATTTAAATGAGAGGTTGAGCTTGTAACCTCTAGGAAAAAAACCATAATTTTTGGAATCCATCCATACAAAAGAGACACGTGCCCCACTAAACCTACAGCACTATGGAGTAGATAGCTGTTATGCAGTCTATCATAAACACTAACATAGTGGAGAAAAAAGACAATCACTTAAGGACACCCATAAGTGAGAAGGACCCACTTAACATCCGTAAGTGGATACAAAGATCTTATTTTTTTAGATAGGGTTGCCTCCTATTGTCACATCTTAAAGTGGGTGACATCACGGCACAGACAAGTCCATGTGCTAGCCATCAAAATGGTACTGGTTCCAATAATTCATTAGGTAACTCTTGGTAAGCCATTTCCCAATCTTCTGGTCGAGGGTTAAAAGCATAATCGATTTGAACTACATATTCGAAAGAATATTCTCTATCTATCTCGATTCTTCTAGCAAGAAGTGCAGGCTTTAATCTTATCTCCATATTTTCAATTCTTACTTCAGCACACCACCTAGCTTCTAGAGGATATAGCTCAATCCTTGGATAGTCATATCCTATTTTGGGATAATGTGTTAAATATTCTATCATTGAATTGCACATTTGATCCCAAAGTAGAGGATGAATTAGATTCAGAAGTTCGACCATATCTAGATTAAATCTAGCTCCAATTAGATCACTATATTCTTCAAATATATCTTGATACAAATTGATTATGGTGACAAATCCATACTTTAGATTTTTAAGCAAATTTAATTTTCTTTGTTTGGACCAATTCATGCCAAACAATCCTTTGATGTGAATATGAATAGAATTGTGGCTACACCGGTATGTTATCGGAGCTCTATCTAATCCAATTAAGATCTTGAATCCATCACCATGAGACCACATTTCTTCGAGGCATTTTTCAAAATGCTCACTACCTTGTCTATGCTATTGCTTACTCTTATGCTTTGGAATATTTTTTCCAAGCATCCATAGTTTGTTGGAAATCACCTTTTTGAGGCTTTTATCCATAGCAGCAAGGAAATGAATTGTTTGATAAAAATGCTTTGGTAGACATGCATGAAAAATGTGGTAGCATAGAAAAGGCGGTGAGTTGTTTGAAAAAATACCTCAAAGAAATTGGGTCATCACCATGAGACCACATTTCTTTGAGGCATTTTTTCAAACAACTCATTGCCTTGTCTATGCTATTGCTTACTATTATTCTTTCATATATTTTTTCCAAGCATCCATAGCATAGACAAGGCAATGAACTATTTGAAAGCATGCCTCAGTAAAAAGCGGTCTCATGGAATGCCATGACAAGAAAATGCAATTGGAAGTTGCTCCTAATTATTACTTATGCTATGTGAATTAATTGTATCGCTGCTTATGTTGACTTTCTAAACAACTATATTGTAGATGAAATTTTGTCATCTATCAACATCTAGTTATTAGCTATGGAATGTGAAGTAATGATTTGAGTTTGAAAGATGTGAAATGCAATGTAATCAACGATATGAATATAAACTACACAAATCTATTACTTGTACAATTCATTAGTTAAACTCTTTATTCTATTACCTACGTGTAGGTTTGTGTAAATCCATTAGCATTGGGAGGTGTTCCCACAAAACCTCCAATATTAGCCTATTCAAAATACAAAATCACATATTAGAATACCATTCATAAAAAAATACTATTAACATGTAATAAATTTATAATTGTTTACTAGTTACATACCTCAATGGTAGATGCAGTGGAGTAATAAGCGAGTGTAGGGCTGGTGTATCCAGTATCAACACTGTGACCCAGAAATTTTATCAAAATCATAAAACTAAATTAGTTAATCTTGCATTTCAAAATTGAAGTTTAATAAATTAAATTCAACGAACATGCTAAAATTTACCTTAGTATCGATGTCATAGGCCTCATTCAAAAAAAAAATTTCTCTCACCATCCCCATATCTGCAAACGTATCTTGCGTAGCAACCTCCTAAGTGTTGGTGGGGTCATATGAATAAGTCACCCCACAAGCCTGACACAACTATGGTCGAAGCCCACCACTTGAAGACCCCCCTAGATGGTGTTGTAGTATAGGGATGGCATGCTGGATGACACTCTAGGTCAAAGAGTTGATGGCTTGCAAAGTGTCTACCTCATCACTCTCCTTCACGATGGAAGGGGTAACGATGTGCTCATGAGGCGGCCTAATGAGAGGTTGTCTCGGTTGTCACCTAGGATCCTATTGTGCACCAAGTCTATCTTGAGTCGACCCCCCACCTCTCCCCTGGAATTCCTTCATATCAAAATAATTCAATATTTTGTTCAAGATGAACTCATAGTATAGTTTCCTCAAGAACTATTGTGGAACTTCTCAATTGTTGCATGGTAGGTAATCAAACACCATGTACCACCTATCCCAAAAATAGTTCCTAATCTATTGGTGGTGGCACTAATGGATAGGAAGCATCTTTGCATTGAAGGTAAGATTTGTATTTGTGTGTGGGCCAGTGAATAATGAGCACAAATCTAATTTTGTAATTTTTTGATCTTTTACATCTTTATATGATAATTTATCCCAGTAATAATTCCTAGCCGCTTGCCTCCTATCTTGCCAACCAGTAAATTGTTTGTTGATTGAATCTACATGTTTTAACATTTCTTTTAGTGCATTTACAAGGATATTTCTTTCCAAAATGGTTGAACCATTTGGATCGTTCAACCTCGTGACTAACTCCCTGACTTTTTTTTATTGTTTTCAATTTCTCTCATTAAGTTTTGTTGAGTGCTAGGAGCATGTTAAGGGATTGCTGGAGGAGATTGTTGTTGTGGTTGTGCTTTTTGAGGATTTTTTTGATGTTTTTGTTGTTGTGCTTGTTGAGGATTTTGTTCCTCTTGTTATTGTTGTGCTTGTTGAGGATTTTGAGGAGGTTTTGCAGGTTCAGTAACTTCTCCTACAAATTCAAAAAATAAATATCAAAAACAACCTAAAACTAACAAATTCACAACAACAAAAAAACAATCCTTATCTCCTAGACCTCCTTGTTGACGTGGCGGCCTCTTGGCAACAAAACAACTTGATAGATGGAAAAAATTGCTAGATGGATCCTCCCAGAATGTGAGTGTAGAAATGAAGGGTTTTGGCCATGAGCACAAAAAAAAAATAGTCACAATGAAAGTGTTTTTGAATTGCTTTTTTATTTATTTTAATAACTCATAACGTGAGCATGTTATAACGTGCTCGCATTATAGGCTTATTGTGGCCGAGCCTTAGGCTCGACACACCAAGCCATAATGTGAACATTTTATAACACACTCATGTTATGAGCTTTCAAAACTTTTTTTCAAATTTGGCCACAAATATGCCCCCCATCTTTTTACACCCACCCTTTTAGAAGCTTCCAAAAATTAGGGTTCTACAAAGTCACTTTTTTCCTTTTTCGGTGACCTCGACGAGGATACATGAAGAGTGTACAGTATAGCATAATCAATCGCCACATACCAACATCAACTGTTGTAAAATTTTATCTTTCCTACTCTAAAGATCATTAAGTTCTACAATATATATAGGATGAGATTGATTCTTTTTTCCATTGAGTTGTCCAAGACCGATGGCCCATCCTTCAACCTATCCAACTCACACAACACCTTAAATAGCTCAATATCTTTATTAGCAAGTTTATGTTTAATATTATTGTCATGATCTACCTAACTCTCAAACCTGCCTTATTGTTAGAGCCAAGTAATCCATAATCTACCATTTTCACCTGAGTTCAAGCAATATTTGAAGATCTAGATCCATTAACAGTGGTAATTGTGTGTAGCTAAAGAAAAATGTTGTGTAATTTCTTGTCTGCATCAATGAAAGGTTGAGTACTTTGCAGATTAACTATTTGGATGGACAACTCAACACAAATAATTTTTAGTTCAATATGAGGGGGGAATATGGTTTTAGAGAACACAACAAGACAAAGGATTTTCCAGAGAAATTTGAGAATCACTTGTCTACAAGATTGGACTAAAATATCAAAGGTAGGAGAAGCAACCAAGAGGGCTAGTTTCCAAGTCTAGGATCAAGGAAACAAAGCAAGTAGAGAGGTCAACAAAAAGCACCATAAGTTATGAGCATGGATGCAAAGACCAAAAAGCATGCCTTATGGATTCTATTTTGGCACAAAAAGGGAAAGTGGGTTGATGGTAAAAAAATTTGAGATAGTTACCAATAGGCATCTTAACATGTAGAATTTTTCACACAAGAAGCTGAGATTGAGCATCAGATTTGGATTCCATATTTGGTGGCTCATTTTATTCCACTTGGTCCATAGGAAGGCACAATGCCATTTCTTATTGAGATGGGGTGTGTTGGTGATAGGAGGAAAAATCTATTTATATATGGATCGAAGGGGGAAGAAGCAAATGTTGCAAGCATTGGGCCATCACCAATCATTCATAAAATTAGTATGACAATCCAAAGATAGAAAAGAATGCATCTCAAGAGAAACAAGTTGTTGGATTTCAAGAAGTAGTTGTTTATCACAAGTTGAGAGGTGGAACCGAGCTTTAAGAGTAGGCCATGACTTCCAAGAGAAAGTAAAGGGGTCCCATAGATCTTGAAAAACCTGAATACATTTTTAGTGATCCAATTGCCATTTCCTTTGCTAAGCTATCCAAGCTAGGGGAACTTCGTTTGGCCAACAACAACTTAAATGGAACTTTCTCAATTTTTAATTTAAATAATTTTACTAAACTAACCATTTTGGATCTCTCACGCAATGCGTTGACTATTAAAGTCAATGATTCTATCATTCCCAAATTTCAACTTCGGTTCTTAGCATTACATCAATGTAATATTAGAGGAAAATTTCCTAAATTTATTCGACTCAGTATTCCATTGAGTACTTAGATTTCTCGAACAATTCTCTAAGCGGTTCTCTTCCAAATTGGCTTTGGGAACTCACATACCTCTGGTTTCTTTCACTGGCTAGAAATAATTTTACTGGCTATATTTCAAATTTTATTTCTAAATCGGATTATTTAGAAATTTTAGACTTGTCAAATAATAGGTTGAGTGGTAGAATTCCCCAAAGTCTTAAGAATTACTTTAGGTTATTCGTCTTAAATTTAGAGAACAATAACTTTGAAGGGATGATACCAAATATATGTGAGAGAATGAATTCTCTTGAGATATTAAAATTAGGAAATAATGCACTTAAAGGGCATATTACATCATCACTTGGAAAATGCAGCTCTCTAAAAATTCTTGATTTGAGAAATAATAATTTACAAGGGAGTATTGAGAATTGGGTTAAAGGCTTGCAGAGTCTCCAAATTTTAATACTAAAAAAAAACAAGTTTAGGGGTAAAATCCCATTGCAATTAGCAAAATTGAAAAATCTTCAAATTTTAGATATCTCAAACAATAATTTTTTAGGGGTTCTTCCAAATAATCTTCTGAAGTTGCCTATAATGCAAAATGAATTAGAAAACACATAAATATTTGAACAAAGCATTTCAACATATTCCACATTCTATATAGATGAAATAACAGTTAAGAATAAAGGACAAGATATGGTGTTTAGAGAATTTTGAGACTAGTAAAATGTCTTGACCTCTCTGCCAATAGTTTGTCAGGTAGCATTCCTTGGAATATTGGATCCCTCAAAGGTTTGATTATTCTCAACATCTCAAGAAATCATTTCAATGGTGAGATTCCTAAATCTATTGGAGAGATGACAATGCTGCAATCACTTGATCTTTCACAAAATAATCTATTTGGGGCTATTCCTAATGAGCTACAACTTCTCACATCCTTAAGTTACTTTGATGTGTCCTATAATAACCTATCGGGGATGATACCACAAGGAGGAAAGATGATGACATTTGATTCTACATACTTCTCCAACAATTCAAACCTATGTGGACTACAAATCTATACATCATGCTCAAGTAGTCCTCCTAATTTTCCAAAGGTGCATAAAGAAACTAATAGAGATTTAGATGATGATATGTGGTGGTATATGTGATGGCCAGAGGATATGTAATTAACTTCTCAATTGTAATGGGAATGATGTGGCTCAATAAAACATGGAGTATTACATGCTTCAAATATATGGATGCCATTATTATTTCTCTATTTTAAGCATTGAGAGAGAAGTTGTAATCTACAATGTAAGATAATTTGCATTCTACTTTTTATCAATAAGCTAAGTCTTGACATGTATTGCTTATTTTCAAGTTGTAGAGTGTAAAATACATGGGGTGATACTTATTATGTAAGGTACAATACAAAATTACAATCCATATTGTGTGTTAAATTTCATAAATTTTAGCTAGGAACTATTCAAGTAAGTTTGTGTTTTGTAATTTGAGGTTTAGTAATACTTTCATGTGGGGTTAGATTGTGATTCATGTTGATCATATATCTTTTCTTGTAGAGTCATTATTTGGTGGTGATATTATATTTGAAAGGAAGTTGGTAGGTATTTATTTTTTATCATGTATCCTTTATTTTTTTATCTTTCTATTTTCTCCAAAACATTAATTTTAAAATTTTATAAGAGTGACAATTGTAAACCTTGTTCATTTATGTTAATAAATAATATTGACAAATAAATACAAAAAATAGAATGCTAATAATATAACTTAAATTCAATGGAACACAATTATTTACCCTAAGAAACCTTTTTAATTAAACCAACAACAACAAAAAATTTGTACTCTAATAATTCAATAAGTCACAACAAAATTAGGTATTTATTTCTTGTGTTTAACCATAATTTATGTGCAACTATTTTATATGAAAAATAGTAAGTGATCTTACAAAATAATGAGGCATGTGCATAGAAATGGTGTACAAAAAAGTGGTAAAATATCTACATAGCACACTCATGTTAGGTTCAAAATCACATAATATGATCATGTTATGCCTTGGTGAATACCAATCCATAGTGTGAGTGCATTTTAAGCCTTATAAAACATGAGCATGTTTTGTGAGCCATAAAGTGTGGCTCATAAAATGTGCTTGCATTTTGTAGCTTATAAAATGATAAAGATAGAGAGTGAGAGGGAGAGAGGGAGAGAGGGAGAGATGAGAGAGGGAGAGGGAGAGGGAGAGGAGGAGAGATAAATAGAGATAGAGAGGGAGAGAGAGATATAGAGATAGGTGGGGAGACAAATAGAGAGGGAGAGGACCTAAGAGATGTATAAATAGATAGTGAGAGATAGAGATCAAGATAGAGGGAGAAGGGGAGAGATATATAGAGAGTGATATAGAGATATAATATATGCATAATGAGATGAAGAGATAGAGAGAGGAGGAGATAAAGAGATAGAGAGGGAGAGAAAGAGAAAGAGAGATGGAAGAGAAATAGAGTGAGGGAGATAGAGAGAGATAGATTCAAATTTGGAGAGGGAGAGAGGGAAGAGATTGAGAGGGAGAGAGTGAGAGAGATAGGAGGGGAGAGAGATGGGGAGAGGGGGAGAGAGGGAGGTAGAGAGATAAAGATAGAGATAGGGATAGAGAGAGAGAGAGATACAAAGTAAGAGAGAGAGGGGGAGAGAGTGTGTGAAAAGGAGATGGATAGAAAATAAATAAATGGTGAGAGAGATGGAAAGAGATAGAGGGAGATGGAGATGGAGAGAAAGAGAGAGGGAGTCCATATTGAAATATAAAGAAAGGAGAGGCTAAGAGATAGATCTAGGGAGAGTGAGAGTGAGAGTGAGAGAGAATAAGAAGGGGGAGGGAGATAAATAGATAGATAAAGAGTGAGAGGAACATAAACATAAAGAAATGGTGATAGATAGATAAGAGAAGATGGGGAGGGGGAGAGAGGATAGAGAGACATATATGGATGAAGGGAGAGAGGGGAGAGAGAGAGAGATAAAGAGATATGGATGATAGAGATATATAAAAAGAGAGGGAGAGAGATAAATAAATAGTGAGAGAGAGAAATAAAGAGTTAGAGAGGGAGAGACATATAGAGATAGTGATATAGAGATACAAAGAGATAAAGGGATAGGGAGAGAATGAGATAGAGATAGGAGAGAAATGGAGGGAGAGAGATATGGAGGGAGAGATGAGGGAAAGAGAGGGGGAGGATAGAGAGATAGAAAGAGGCTCACTCCTTTCATTTGGCGCATGAAGCCACCACATGGAATCCCATTGCAGTGTGCCTTAAGCATGGTCCCCAAATTTGGCACTAGTTGTGTGAGCTTGATGAGTGGCTTTCCCCCGTGCAAAAACTTGGATTCGAGCATAAAAACCATGGAAAATTGAAAAGAAAATTCATTATTGTTAACAATGCTTTGGAAAAGAACTCTTTTATGAAATAAGGGTGTGGTAGAAAAATTCTACAACTTTTAGTGAATCACGGAGAACTCCGCCCATGGAGGTGAGAACCCAGAATCTCTAGTTCCGCACATAAAATTCCCAAAAATAAAAAGGATAAAACTACCACTTCTATATTTTTTGGAGAGTGGATTGCATTTCAACATCCATTCTTTGTTGAATGGTTGCACCTTCTTCTTTAGCACTCTGGAGACTTTATCCAAAGAAATTATTTTTAAAAAGAGAAAGTGTTCATGGTCTATGCAACTCTCATGTGATATTCTAGCTGGGTGAGTGGTTGTAAGAGTCCTTCCACCTCGGAAATGCTCGGGGATTGACTAAATCCTTGAAAATTATCTTGATCCTGCTACTTTTCTTCCAACATTTATTTTATCTTCTCCTCTTTTTTGACACTAGAATCTGGAAGGAAAGGGGAAGGAACTAAAAAAGCTACTCGATGTGCTCTTTCATACCTACAATTGTTCAATCCAAAGCATCTAAATTTTTCTTATACTTATGGGCCACTTTGTTACACCTAAGGATCTCATTATCTTTTCAGCCAATAATATTTTTCTATTCACTCCTATAGCATTCAAGGCATCATCGGTCACATCACGTGATTTTTGAATCAATAGTTGAGTGTCTAAAAATTTTGGGGTGATGGAAAAGGACATTTGGTCCACCATGGAACTAATTTTTGTGCCCACCTTTTAGGAATTTGCAATAAATTTGAGTGTGGGTTTCAAAGAAGAAGCTATGTCTTTGATTCTCTCCCAACGTGATGTATAAAGTTATTAGATCATGAGAAGAATACTATTTTTTGTGAGCTAGAGGACAAATCATCTCTCAACTGTTGGAGTTGTTAGTATTTACTTTGAACTTCTTTTTGGAGTTGTTTCTGCTCGTTCAAAGCATCAGAGAGTTTGGTATCCAACATCTTCAATCCCTTTTCCATTTCCTGTTGAAAATTAGATGCAACCAAATCCTTCTCCTCCTTTGCCTTTTGAATTTGAGCCTAAGCCTCATCTAGCTCTTTCTAAATCCTAGCCTTTTTAGCCTATATTTGTTCTAGTTTCTTTGTTGCACTATCAGCCATATCCCACACCTCATCCAACTCCTTCTGAAACTTGGATGCCACTAGCTCTTTCACTTCCCCCACCTTTTGAATATGGGCATGGGTTTCAGCTAACTCCTCTTGTATTTTGGTCTTTTCAACATGTTCAACCTGGAGAGCCTCCTTGGTGGCTCCCATTTACAAATCCCTATGCAACCTCATAATTTTATCATCTTTGGATCTGACACTAGATATCAAAATTTCCACCATAGCCTTCAGCTGGGTGAGGTCTTGGTCCTTTTTATCTATTGGATGACTAATTTTGAGAAAATTAGTAGAGACCACCTTTTGCATCTCCTCCATAAGCTAGACCTTATCTTGGGGGTGGGCCTGACTTAAGTTTAGGTCAACTACATGGGTCAAATAATCATCTAGTTGCATCTCCCCCTGGGCCTTAAAAACCTTGGGCATCTTATGATCTACCTTCAATTTTGATGGTTAGGATCAAATACAAATTCAATTATTGAGGTGGTGGGCTTAAAGATGTAATTCCTCCTTTTCAGGGCTCTTTCCTCTCGGACCTTCTGAGTAGTGTTAACTTTTTCATAGTAACTAGTAGGAGATTGGATATATTGTCCTACAAAAGGCGTGTTGGTATGGAGGTTGAATGGAATTGTATCTTGGGAAATAACTATGTGCACTCCCTTTAGAGTAGATAATGGGAAACTTAAGACCAACGGGGAAAAGAGGGGAGTATGTTGCAAAGCATGAGAGGCATAGGGAGGTGGCGGAGGCATGACAACCTATGTGGCTAATGAAAAAAATTAAATTATTAATGTAGAAGCATACATGGAAATGGAAGGAGAAACTACAGGTTGTAAAATGGTAGAAATTGTAGTAGCTAAAGTTTGAGAGGCAATGGGAACTACCATCACAAAGGGAGTGACCAATGATAGAGAAGAGAGAAAGGGTTCAAAGAAGTGTACCTGTGTGGTCAAAACCATAGGGGCTTGTGTTGTGGCCATAGTTTCTTGCTCCTCTTCATCTGATTACTAGTTGAGGTCAATATACTTCCGCCTTCTTATTTTTGTAGGCTACAATGAGGTACTTGTGAGGACCCTTCTCTCACTGAAATAGTAGATGTTTGAGCCTATCGAAGATTCAAATATCCCTAATAAACTTAAATGTGTTGGCTCCTATGCCCCATGACATTGTAACTTGTCTCAGATTGCATTGGTGGGGGGCCCTCTAGCCTCTCCTTCGGCTACTTTTTTGTTGAAACCTCTTTATGAACATAAGTTGTATCAATTGATGAGAATGACCTTGGATGTGACTCATCCCAGTATTTTTCAAATTGTCCATCTTTTGGGAATTCCTCATACCCTTCATTTAAAATATCATTTTCTTATCGATAAACCTAGAAATCTATAATTTTCTCATTTTCCCAACCCTCACCACTCAATTTGAGTCAGAGACCTTTAGAAATTTTTACTATAGGATCAAAATCCCATTTAGGTTGATAAAAATAAAGCCATGGGGGCCTCTGAGGACTTGTAACCCTTTCCAAATCAATGTAACATGATAGCTCTTCACTGTCTGAATACTTGGGAGCCTCGTAGAATGGGTGTGACTCGTGGACAATTTGTGGGGTTATTTTCAAGTCTACCATACAACCATCAGGGTCATAGCTCCATTGATCATAGATTATTTCTAACCCCAATTTTGTAAGCTTCATGGTGAGCAAATATTCTGTGTCTTTTTCTTACTAGTACTTTATCTTTTATGAAATGGAATTCATAGATGGAATTTTTCTTTCAGCAAGACCCATACTCTGAACCAATAATACATAACTGTTGGACCAATTCCAACTCTAAAATTATGTTTTTCAAATATTTGAGGAGCCTAAATGGTTCCTCCTTGAATATGTGCACTCAAAGCAAAGAGAATTGAGCACCAAAGAACCAATCACAAGGAGGATTTTGGTTTTTCAACCAGCTCATCTAGGAGTCTGTGATTTGGAAAGTAATCTTTTTAGGGCCCAGGTCCATTAGGGAAGGATTCATAGAGATAAAGAGAGATAAATATATAAAGATGGAGAGATATAAAGATAGAGATAGAGATAGATATAGAGAGTGGAGAGATAAGGAGATAGAGATAGGGAAAGAGATAGAGAGGAAGATAAATATGGAGAGGGAGAGGGAGAGATAAAGATAGAGAGAACAAAGAGGGATAGAGAGAGATGGAGAGATAAATATAGAGGGAT
This sequence comes from Sequoiadendron giganteum, assembly GCA_007115665.2. Lineage (NCBI taxonomy): Eukaryota > Viridiplantae > Streptophyta > Pinopsida > Cupressales > Cupressaceae > Sequoiadendron > Sequoiadendron giganteum. The sequence continues at coordinate 74,397,045 of CM021107.1, read as the reverse complement.
ATATAAAGATAGAAAGAGGGAGAGACAAAGAGAGAGAGAGAGAGAGAGAGATAAAGAGAGAGGGAGATAATGAGAGAGGAGAGATAGAAATATAAAGATAAATATAGGAAGTGATATAGATAGGTAGAGAGAGATGGAGAGAAGGAGATATAGATAAAGAGAGGGAGAGATAGGAGGATAAACATGAAAAGATTAAGAAAGGGGAGGGAGATAAAGAGGCGAATAGAGATATAGATATATAGGTCTATGAATGGGGAGAGGGAGAAGAGAGGGTGAGAGATGGATGGATATAGAGAGGGAGATAGGAAGATAGAGTTAGAGATGGAGATAGAGGGAGAGAGGGAGATAGGAAGATAGAGGTAGAGATGGAGATAGAGGGAGAGAGGAAGAGGGAGAGATAGATAGAGAGATAAAGAGAGGTAGAGGGAGAGATAAATATAGAGAGATAGGGAGTTAAGAATAGAGAGAGGGAGATAGAGAGGAAGAGATAGAGAGATATAAAGGGAGAGGGAGAGGGAAGGATAGAGAGAGATATCAAGGGTGAGATAAAGTGATAGAGATAGATATATAATGATGTATATATAGAGAGAGAGGAGGTGATAGAGATAAGTAATAGAGAGAGAGGTATAAAGAAATGGATAGAGAGATAGAGAGAAGGGGAGAGATATAAATAGAGGAAAAGATATATCTCTCTCTTTGTCTCTTTGTATCTCTATATCTCACTCACTCTTCCTTTCTAAATTTTACTCTCTATCTCTCCTCCCTCATGCTTTTATTTTTTCTTCTCTAGAAACACAAGCACAATTTAATGCAAGCATGTTATGATATGCTCACATTTGTACCTATCTTGGGTATTTCCAACCCTTAGGGTTTGACTTTCCTTGGGAATCCAACCCAAAGGTTTGGACTTACATGCCAATGCCCTAAAGACGGGCTTCCTATAAATTATAAAAAGAAAATATCAAGTGTACTCTTCATCAAGTTTGTACATATTTCAATGTTGAGTTGAAAAATTACCATACTAACATCAAGCTCTCTCACCTTTTTAACCATGTAATTTTCTTTAAATTTTGAATATGTTAAGGTTTTAATTTTTAATTTATTTTACTAGTGTCTTCCTTTTTTGTTGAAAACTTATTTATAGTATTTATGGTTTCATTTTTATCCATTCATCCAAATTTGAAATAAATTATAATTTTGCATTCTAGAATATATTCTATACATAATAAAAATTAATTTTTGACTAGTTTCCAAAAAATTAGGGGATAGCATGCTCAATTTTTCATTTTTCAGGATGTGTCCTCTTTGAAATTTAGTTAAAAACACTTTTATTAAAAAATTAATAGAAAAATTAGGCATAAATGAGATGATGTTAGCTAATTTTTTATTGAAGTGATTTTGAAATACTAAAAAAAAGTTAACATTTTAGGGAAGCACACCAGACACTATGTTATATTTTTCTGATAAAAACAAGAGCACTTTGTGTTCTCCCCCTATTTGAACCCTTTAAACTCCACCATTTAAAAAGAGAAATAGAAAGAACATTTAGAGCACTACGACCCTTTTTATTGTTGCATCTTCAAATTTTGAGCATAACTAATTTCAATTTCTCATCCAAGATCACTTTTTTCTTATTTCAAAAAAAGATTGGCCACTTAATACCCTATTTTGGCCCCCCATTTCCATGCACATACCCAAGCCAATGGTGAAAACTTACAAGGACACCAAAGGCTAGCAACAAAAAGGAACACACCCCAATCAAGTTTCAAGTGGATAAAGTCACTATAAGCCAAATGCAACACATACAACTAACCTATGGCAAATCCAAAGAGACATAACAAGGAAGAGGGATATATCCCTATATGTAATAACATGTATATATGCACCACATGTATGAGATAGAGAGAACAAGTAATAAGAAAGAGATAAAAAAATGTATTAGAGAAAAAATAAGAGAGGATATGATAGATAAGAGGGATTTAATTGAATATATATAATGTATATGAATGAGAAATAAACATATGACATAGAAGATATACGAGAGATTAAAGATATGTTGAGATCGTGATGATTGTACATCACAAAGCTATATAATTGATATGTTATTGTCTATACTCTATGCTCTATGAATGTGATGAATTTATGTATGTGTATATTTTGATTTATTTGTTTTGTATCTCACTATACTCATTTTTAATCCCCTGCATAAGTTCTAATCCTTCTCATATCCTCCAAACTAGGGTATAAATACAACTTTCAAGAGCATATATCTATATCTTCTATTTTCACCCCCTCTTTCACTAACAATGGTGTTTGGAGGGTGGGATTTTATACACAAAATGGTTTTCCCTATGTGCATCTTGTGTTGTTTATAACTATAATAGATGATTTATCTTCTCCTTTCATTCTTTCTTTTTCTTTTATTATTCTCAATAGTGGATTTTATCAGCTTTTATATTTTCCAAATTTTAATAGATCTATAAGCTACACAACTTTCCTCTTAGGATGGTGGTATGAAATATGTTTTTCAAAAATGGTGGTAGACCATTTGACACCTCTCTAATAGTGAGATTACATGGCAAGATATTGTTGGTTTAGGCACTACTTCTCCTCCTCCTCCTCCCTCTCCTTGTTCTCTTCCTCTTCCTCCTCATCTCGTTCTATCTTATCCTTCTTCTTGAGTCATATTAGCCTTCCAAATAATATTATGTGCATATACTCTTAGGTATTCAACACAAATCATGATGTAAGCTATTTGTTGAGTATTTACTTAATATCTTATTTCTTATCTCACACTATAATGCAACCAAAATAATTTTCATAATAACTTACTCAAAATAAGATAAAATTTTATTGTAACTTGCTTGGGTCTAGAACTCACTTTTGAAAACCTCTCTAGGAAACTCATTGCCATGCAATCTTGAGAGTGAATTTGGTAAAAAAACTTAATTTCACAATAACTCCTTCAAATCTTGTTTAAATGATCTCAAATTTGGATTGTAATTGCTTCAATATGATCTTGATCAACCCTCTATATTTTAGAAAAAATGTAAAATTGAGAGAGATATGTGCTTTATAAATCAACCTCTTAAATTTATAAAAATCGCGTTTCTTGTCTTCTATATGCTAAGATCATGCTCTAACATCACTTGTAATGAAATAGGAAATAGGATATTGATTCTTGATAAGAATAAAAATAATCCACTTCAAAGGGGCAACCTCAAAAAGAAGTCACTTTAAGTGGCTACCTTCAATGGCCTTTGAAATAAGAATGAAATTCATAATATGATGAAAATAAACTAACCAATACCTCCCATATATCATACTTGTGTGATAGATGCCACCTCATATTGACCTAACTACCTATATAAGACTATACAAAGAATCATATAACTTAATGAAGGGTTATGGTAGCCACAAGTTGGCTACACATATTATAATGTATGCTATATGTTAAGAGCATAACAATATTTTAAAGGAGTATTATTAATTCTTGTTGGTAGGAAAGTTACTATGGCAATCCTTTAGTTCAATTATTATATTGAATAAGAAATAATGTTATTTTATTTTTCTTCTCGCGAAATTTCAAAATTATCTTCTAATATTTATATTGTTAGAAATAGCAATAACTCACATTTATGTGATACTTGATTAGTTTATATAGAATGAAAAAATCTAATTTAAAATCTTAATCTCAACTATTTTATATTGAATTTAATTCATTGTTGTAAAACAAACAATGATTATTTTATTTTTATTTTTACTTAAATTTCAATTGTTACTATAAATTTTCTCCTTCTTTGTTTATTACTTACCATAGATATTATTTATGAATTGACACATATAATTAATTATAATGTTGGGTGAGTTGGTCAATCCATTAAATATATATTTATTAGTCCCTGCCTATATAGCCAAAGACTTATATTTTTGCCTTGACATAAGGGCATCAGTACTACCTTGGTAAGCATGTGGGAGGGAAAATATACCTTTTTTGGGAAAGAAAGAAATATATTGATATTAAAATTTTAAAAAGTTACATAAATATTTCTAGACAATAACTGACACTAAATCCCAAACAGTAAAAATCCAAGGAGGTTTACTACAAACCCACCATCTCTAGGCTTCAAGGAAATTCACAAAACCACAAAAACCCATAGAACCTAAATAAGAAGAGAAGCCATACACCCAAATCATTTTGAAGGAGTTTGAAAAGATGAGACTGGTATGGAGATAGGGATCTCAAGTTCATAATATGCCAATGAAAATTAACATTATATGTCCATTTAGCCAAACAATCAGCAACAACATTCCACTCCTAAGGAATATGGACAAAAAAGATGGAATCAAAATTTCTTGATAGGTAAATAATATGTTCCACATACAAACCTATTCACCAAGAAGATTCCAACATATTTCAATTATTTAGCATTCATGCAAAAATAATGGAATTCATCACACATATAACATTTTACCAACCTAGTTCACAAGATTTCTCCACAACTACAAGAATAGCCCAAGCCTCCATTTGATTATTAGTACTAACCCCCAATAGCTAAAGAGAAAAAGAAGTGAACTGACCCAATACTATATCACCAACTCCACTAATCCCTACAACACCAAGATTACCTTAGGAAAAGCCATCTGTATTAATCTTAAAAAAACTCGGAGGACTTCATTTACCATCTCAATTCACCTTGTGTGATGATTTAATCCTAGAAATAGGATTTGTAGAACCATTAGAATCCCCCAAAATTAACTTTATTAGAATTAAATACAGAGCTAGAGAGAATAGTCTCAAAAGAGAATCTAGCCAATGATGTTTCTTTAATAAAATCCAAAAACTTTTACCAAATATAACCAATAAGACTCTGATAACCTTGGAATATCTGATAATTTCTTTCCAACCAGAATTTCTAGAGAATGAAAATAGGTCCTATATCCCAAACCACTTGTAAAATTGAAGTTGAAGTAGGAGGTGACCCCAAGCTAGCCAAAAATTCAAGAAGAGAAGTGGCATGGACATAAGGGTGATTCCAAATAGACCACCATTGGTTCCAAAGACCCTCTACAAAAGAACACTAGAAGAAAATATAAGAAGCATACTCCTCACTAACTTCACAAAAAACACATTTGGAAGGACCTTGAAAGTTCCTCATTTTCTTATGTTGTCCCAAGTAAGGCATTTATTTGACAAAGAAGCCATATTAAGAAATTAAAATTTGACCAACAATACTTGTTCCATATTCTTTTTTCATGGGAAAATCTCATCCCCATTTCTATCATGATCTAACATTTGGTATCCACTAGACACTGAATAAACTCCCCTAGGATTGAAACCCCAAGCTAGGGTATTATCCTTCTCCAAGGAACAACATAGATATTTTTTTCAAAATAGAACTAAGAGCATATATATCATTGAGGTCACCCCCTATTGGCCATTGGCTCAAATCCTTCCAAAAGTAAAGACGAGTTTTCCCAACCAGTCGAGATGTCTCAAAATCAAAAACTTTAGACCAACCCACTTCCAAAAAAAAAAATCTTAAGGATAAAAGATGAGGATAAGAAGTAAGAATTGGGGGATTAATATCGCAAGATTCTGACCAAAAATATCATTACTTTTACAGTTGACAATCCAAAAAAGACCCATCTTCACAAGAGAAGATTTGTTCTTAATAGTGGTCCAAATCATCAATCCTTTCCTAGCTAAATTCTTTCTCAGAATCTCCTTGGCTACAACCCCACATAAATATTTTGACGAACTTTTTCCCAGGGTTTATTTTTTGTTGACAACATGTCTAAAAACATTTAGTAGCCAAGGCTTGACTATTAAACTCAAAAAGCCTAAGACCAATACCTCCATTTTTCTTAGGCCTAAAAACCCTATCCCAACTAATAAGTGTCCACTTATGAGACTTAAAATTCCAACCAAAATAAATTTCTAAGAAAGAGAAGCAAATTCTTTTTTGAAAGTTTTGGGTGCAAAAAGTACCAAAAATCTATAGACCAAAAGAGCCTACAACATTGATTTGAGGAGTGTAAGACATCAAACAAAAGATAACCACTTATAAGTCCAATGATTAACCCTTGTTCTGAACCTATGAAGAATCTTCTTTCATTGAAGGTGAGTAGGTTGACTAACTAATAATGGAATTCTAAGGTATTGTAAAGGAATTTTCCCTATATTGAATCTCAAAATATAAGCTATTTTTTGTTGCAAATCTAAAAGGGTGTTGAAAAAATAGATCTTCGATTTTTCCTCATTAATTCGTTGACATGAAGGAATCAAATACATATCCAAATCTCTCCTAAAATTAGTTGCCTTAATAAAAGAAGAAACACCCATTAAATTTGTATCATCAACAAATTAAATCTATGAAAATGAGAATCAAGATTTGTTGTCACTCACCAACCTTGAATACTCCCTATGACTCTCATGAGTAAAGAACCTCCCCAAAACCTTAGCCATAATAATGAAAAGGTATGGTGAGAGAGGATCTCCTTTTCTCAATCCCCTTGAAGGAGAAAATGTAGAAGGGTTTCCATTAATCAAAACTAAAAAGGATGCTAAAGTCACACAAATCATAACCCAGGTAATCTATTTTGAACAAAATCTAAATCTAGATAACACATTTTGGAGAAAAGATCATCAATCTCTATCATAAGCTTTCCACATGTCCAACTTTATAAACATAGCCTATTTTTTTGAACACCCCATGGAATGGATGATTTCTAAAGCAACAACAATCCCATCAAGAATTTGACAACCCTTCACAAACCCCCTTCCTAAGTGATTTTAAATAATCTAAAATCTATTTAAGATGTCCATCCATCAATTTGGTAATAATCTTATAAGTAACATTATGGAGAGAAATAGGGAAAAATAAATCAAAAGAATTAGCCCCCTCCTTAGGAATCAAAGAGAAAAAATAGTAATTGATTTTCCTAAGCATTTATTTATAAATTTGAGATAATTCACGAACCACATTCAAAAGATTATTCTTCAAAATATCCCATAATTCTTGAAAAACTCAATTGGGACTCAATTGGGAACCCATCTGGACCTAGATCTTTTTATCTTTCTTCTTTTGAAAAATGACTCTTTCCAATTCCTCCAAAGTGATTGGTGTCATTAGTTGATTGATCATTTCAATCAAGGGATACAATCCAAAATAACTCTTTCCTCCTATCCAAATATATAATCACCTTCTTGAAACAAAGAAGAGAAATGGAAAATAGCTTTTGCATTAATTTCTTGAGAAGAAGTCAAAAAAAGATCTTGAGAGAATGAAATAGAGGAGATAAAATTACTTCATTGCCTTTGAATTATGAAAGAAGGAAATGTTTTGATCTCCCTCTTGGAGCTAGATAATCCTACAATTCCCATTCATGAAGCTTGTTAGTAAGAAGAACTCCTAAAGTCTATTTGTAGTTATACCTAGTTTTTTAATATATGAAAGGTTACTTCATTCAACTTTTCTTGCACCTATTTATTTTGCCAAAAATACCAAAACCATATTTATTCCACTGTTTAAATTTAAGCTTTAAAAATTATATCCTTAAAAAAAGAAATGCATTGTAGTACGAAAGGAAGGTTTGCCATGCAACCACCAAGTAGCCATATTGTCTTGATGGTCTAACGATGAAGCCACATTAGTTGAAATTTGAGCAAAGTTTTTTTTAGGATACAATAAAAGAGAAGAAGAAAATTTAATGGGCCAATAATTAGAACCATGGCATTGCAAAATTTCGAACTTGAAGTTATTAAAATTATCCCCAATTCATTTAGTTGAGAGTACAAATCTATCCAGATGCTCTGAAATGGAAGCAGAACCAGGTTTGGTTCTTCCAACTTTTTCACTGCTTAAAAATTGATGGTTTATTTGGCTTGTGATTAACCAGTACGTATTTCCATGGGGTTTTCATTTTCTTGCAAAATATATGTAGCCATAAAGTCTAATGGAAAAGAGGACGAGGAAAGTTTTAAGCAAGTTTTATAAAGTTCTTTGTTGCTAATTGCATGCAAGAACTTGTTCTACATGATGAGTATTCATTGAAATAAGATGTGGGCATCTGTGAATTTCTTCCTCAACCATCAAAAAAACTTGTTACAACGAGACAAACTCTACATTGACCAAACCACTAGTTACAACGAGACAAACTCTGCTTTTCCCAATTTCTCAAATTTGTTGTGAAAAACTCAATCTAGCATGTCTGATACAATTGATTCAGAGGTAAAGGTTTCAGCAATTTCAGATTCTGTAACTATATATTCATTTTCTACATCATCATCTTTTGTGGGCAAGTTTTTTTTTCGTTTCTTTAAATAAAACTATTGTTTGTAGAATGCATTTATTTATTTTATGTTGGAACATGGATTGTATTTGTGTCTTATTTTAAATAAATAGTTCTTTTATATTATTTTATTAGTCAATTTATTTTTTGTTAGATATTTTAAAATATCTGTGACACATCCATTTATTTTTAAAATGGTCAAAAGTAATACTTATGCCTAAATTGCAAGTCTTTGCTACATTCATTCACGTTTATTCAATCAAAATATATTCCATATCCACCTTAGTTGATTTAGAAGCCTCAATTGACACTCACTACTCACTTGACTATTCTCTTTTATGCTTGTTCAACCAAAGCCTATTTCATGTCCACTTCAATTGAATCAACTAATACTCGCTACACTAGACATGGTTTCTACCTAAGCTATTTATATGACAAGTTACACTGCAGGTGGTTGTGGTTTAGGTTTCTTGAGGGATATGTGTCGCATGCTATGTTATTTTCAAACTATTATACCATCCATTTCACTATATTTTTAAGGTACAAACCTTTGATCTTTATGTGCATCTAATAACAACATGAAATATAATGTCATATAAGGTGTTTTGGGCTTTGGGAAATATTATTAGAGACTCTCCTACCCATAGAAATCTTGTGTTAGATCATCGAACTATGATGCATATGCTTACCCAATTTATTCCTACTATGTCTTTAACAAGTTTTTTTAATATGTCTTTGGTCCTATTATGCTTATATAGTTCATTCCATATTTAAAAGTAATAATTTAACATATATGTCTTCAATCATTATTTAACACAACTCATGTTTGTAGTATGTGGTGACCATCTAATGCAAATAATTTACAATTTTGTAGCAAGTAGCAATAAAAATGACACTTATCAACAAAAAAATATAAAATAAATAAATAATGTTCTCAACCTTTATATTGCTCCAAAATATTTCATTGGAATAACTTATATTTTGATAAGTAGGAGGTTTCTTCCACATGGTGTCAAATTATGATATTGCTATTAGGATTCAACCGTGTAATTTTTGAGTCAAACTCATTGACCCATGATTCATAAATAGTGGTTCACAAGAACCCATCTCTCATGATAATGAATGGTCCACTTAGCACTCATTGCATCTAGGTGATGCTCACAGAGGTGAAACATTGGTTCGTCCCGGGAGGTCACCCATCCCAGTACTACTCCAGCTCAAGCGCGCTTAACCACGAAGTTTCCCCCAAGGTTAAGCCCACTTAGCTTGCTACCCCATTTGCAAAACCTTCAACAAGTGTTATGCCTTATGAACCATTCATTATAGAGCCCCTTTAGCTCATCAATTGATAAGTAGGAGGTTTCCTCCACAACATGTCAAATTATGATATTGCTATCAGGATTCAACCGTGTAGTTTTCGATTCAAACTCATTGACCCATGATTCATGAGTAGTGGTTCACAAGAACCCATCTCTCATGATAATGAATGGTCCACTTAGCACTCATTGCATCTAGGTGATGCTCACAGAGGTGAAGCATTGGTTCGTCCCGGGAGGTCACCCATCTTAGTACTGCTCCAGCTCAAGCGCGCTTAACCACGAAGTTTCCCCCAAGGTTAAGCCCACTTAGCTTGATACCCCATTTGCAAAACCTTCAACAAGTGTTATGCCTTATGAACCATTCATTATAGAGCCCCTTTAGCTCATCAATTGATAAGTAGGAGGTTTCTTCCACAGCGTGTCAAATTATGATATTGCTATTAGGATTCAACCGTGTAGTTTTCAAGTCAAACTCATTGAACCATGATTCATGAGTAGTGGTTCATAAGAACCCATCTCTCATGATAATGAATTTTCCACTTAGCACTCATTGCATCTAGGTGATGCTCACAAAGGTGAAGCATTGGTTCACCCTGGGAGGTCACCCATCCCAGTACTGCTCCAGCTCAAGCGTGCTTAACCATGGAGTTTCCCCCAAGGTTAAGCCCACTTAGCTTGCTACCCCATTTGTAAAACCTTCAACAAGTGTTATGCCTTATGAACCATTCATTAAAGAGCCCCTTTAGCTCATCAATTGATAAGTAGGAGGTTTCTTCCACAACTTGTCAAATTATGATATTGCTATCAGGATTCAACCGTGTAGTTTTCGAGTCAAACTCATTGACCCGTGATTCATGAGTAGTGGTTCACAAGAACCCATCTCTCATGATAATGAATGTTCCACTTAGCATTCATTGCATCTAGGTGATTCTCACAAAGGTGAAGCATTGGTTCGTCCTGGGTGGTCACCCATCCCAGTACTACTCTAGCTCAAGCGCGCTTAACCATAGAGTTTCCCCCAAGGTTAAGCCCACTTAGCTTTCTAACCCATTTGTAAAACCTTCAACGAGTGTTATGCCTTATGAACCATTCATTATAGATCCCCTTTAGCTCATCAATTGATAAGTAGGAGGTTTCTTCCACAGCGTGTCAAATTATGATATTGCTATCAGGATTCAACCGTGTAGTTTTCGAGTCAAACTCATTGACCCATGATTCATGAGTAGTGGTTCACAAGAACCCATCTCTCATGATAATGAATGGACTTTCTTTTCTAAAATTTATTTTAAAGTAGGAATGTGAATTCAAAAACATTACACTTTGAGATGAATCAACTAGATTTATATCAAATTTAAATGTACACTCTTTTTGAGATGTTCCTCTTCTTGCTTATGTAGGATTTCATACATATTGTTTTGCATGTGTATACCTTTGGAATTAAAATGTGGGGAATTCTTCAAAGTCTTACTATTGTCATGAATGTAAAATCCTAATGATCTATGTTTCCAACGTCAATTATTTCTTGATTATTTGTTAGATTCTATACTTTAAAAATATACATACATAGAATTAATCTTCCAAAACAAATGAATATATCCTTCAAATTCAGAATAATTTGGGCAAGTGGACAAATAAGAGAACTTATGATTTAAAGTATACCCATGATTTATATTTTGTAATACAACAATAAGAATGATTTCCTTTTCTTTTATTACATGGACTTTCTTCTTAATAAAATTTGAATATTTTTTAATTACATATTTCACCTTATTAGGTAAAATTATATCTCAAACATGTTCAAGATTCTCCTATTCACAAACAATGCCTTATATGTTATAAATGTATCACAAAATATACATATTCGTCTTGCCAAAACTAAGAAAACTTCCAAAATTCATTGTAAAGTAGGAATGTGAATTCAAAAACATTACACTTTGAGATGAATCAACTAGATTTATATCAAATTTAAATGTACACTTTTTTTGAGATGTTCCTCTTCTTGCTTATGTAGGATTTCATACATATTGTTTTGCATGTGTATACCTTTGGAATGAAAATGTGGGGAATATTCATAGATCTAATAGTCTTCAAACTCTTACTATTGTCATGAATGTAAAATTCTAATGATCTATGTTTCCAACGTCAATTATTTCTTGATTAGTTGTTAGACTCTATACTTTAAAAATATACATACATAAAATTAATCTTCCAAAACAAATGAATATATCCTTCAAATTTAGAATAATTTGGGCAAGTGGACAAATAAGAGAACTTATGTCATCTTATATCATCGTACGTGTTGTACCAACTAAGTGAGGGCCCATATCAAATGTACAAAACCATTTGTATAAAATTTAGATACAAACAACATGTGCCCTTTAAAGTTGGGGTAGGTAAATTCATCCCATTCATGTCACACATATATGTGTTCTTAGAGAGAAAAATCTCTTTGTATATACTTTTTTACTTGTTATATAATACAATATGGGATAAAAATTTAGGGATTTATGCCCAGTATACCCAACAAAATTGAATTTTCAAAGGCTACTCTTGTGATTGAGCTATAATTTTTCTACTATGTGCTTACCATATTTTTTGATATATTAATTTGGCGCTAAGGGAGCCAAGCCTGGAATGTTAGAACACATTGATATACTAAGAGGGGGTGAATCAATATCTACCATAAATTAATCCAATTCAACTTTATCAACCAAATCTTTCTACTGCCTTAACAAATAAAGAATCAAACCATGCAATTTAGAGCATCGACACATAACCATAACCACCAGATTTACGTGGAAAATCATGGAATGGAGAAACCATGATGAGCAAGCTGCTTAGAACTACTGTCCAAATCTAGCCTCACAAATAAAAACAAGATTTACAACAATTTTAATGGGATACAACCCAAAGGAAGCTACAACTCCCTAAAAATTACAACACTTACATAAAAGAGGCTAAAGCCTCAGTACACTATACTTGACACAATATGCTAACCAAACACCACCGCAACAACAACACCCTTCACACTAACATATATATTCAACACCTATGCTCAACAACTTCTTCTATCTTCAACTCTCTTCCACACACACATAAACTCATACATACCTCCTCGCATACTCACACACACTCATCCTCTTTGCAACAAATGATCTTTTATTTAAATATCATTTGCAAGCTTCAAAAATTTTCTCCTTTGTCAGCCAGGATGAAACATGCAACTACCACAAGTCATCTACCAACACATCCATGATAAATAAATCAAATTTGGTTCAAACCAAAATATAATAATGACCTATTTTACCTTAGCACAGATCACCACAATAGCGCACACTTCCAAACACTTGGCACAATCATCTCAACATAGTAAGTCACCCCAACAAGCACTTAACCTTTTATGCATTAGCTCCATATCTAAAGCAATACCAAAGAAACCAAATAACATCACATGGATCACTTTACAAACATTATATGACATGCAAAAATATATTCATGCACTCCTTTCACAACTTCATGCTACTTCATGCTAGCACAAACAAACAAACATTGAACCCAACATCTTTGCAAACTCTAAATACACAATCTTGAGATAGAACATTGAAAACCAAACTTGTGGTACACCTCAACACCTGAAACTTGAATTGAGAGAACATACAAAAAAAATTGAACTTATCCTCCAAGCCACAAGATCACATCTTCAAATGCAAAGAAATGTGGAGCATTCCTCTAACTCTTTCTAGTTGCAACCACACTATACTATTGTTCTTCACTCTGCTAGCTCTAGAAACTTTGTGGTGACTTTTATGCACTGAAATTAGGAACATACATACTTAACATGTGTCTTTGTCTAACTTCCAAATTTCAAGGCCATATCTTCAAACACAAAGGAATGCATAACATTCTCCTGAGCATCTTTAGTACAACTTCATGTGCCTTAGACTGCATGAAACCTTACAAACTTTCTTTCATCAATGCTTTACGTCAAGGTAAAAATAATACAACATTCACACTACCATAGACAACAATCAAGAAACCACAACCTCTTTATATCAACATACACTTCAACATGTCAACTTTCACCTATTCATGAACAATGAAAGATATGGTACATCTGTGTATATCATGCTCATGGCATTCATCACCATGTGCTTCTCCTCACAACTCTTCTAAGTATTACTCCTTTGTCTACTCACATGGACTGCCCTTTTGACAAGTTTGATCACCACTCTATTTGCACCACATGCAACCTTCCACAATACCATTTTGTTGACATCAATGACAACACATGCAATAATCTCTCCCTTTGGCATTAATAGCAACACTAACATGATATGAAATTTTCCCCCTTTGAAATCAAGGGAAAAGGGCCAGTGGTCTTCCTCTATGCCTATAACAATATACAATCTCCCCTTGTCTGATCAAACCTTATCATCCTTCTTAGATTCTTTGTACCTACTCCTCCTGAGAGGCAGCCCCCATCAATCTATGGATAAATATATGTCTTGAATTAATCCCCTTAGACAAATGCACCATCTATGCATCTAGTTAGAAAAAGGAGGGGAAAGAACCCCTAACTTTTTTCTAAGATATTCAAAATTTGTCCTTAGAAAGTGTCTTTATAAAGATGTCTACAACCTAGTCCTTTGTAGGTACATATTCCAATTTTACCTCTTGATTTGCAACCTTCTTTCTTAAAAAGTGATACTTGCTAGATATGTGCTTGGTTCTAGAATGCATCACTAGACTCTTGAAATATTGATGGTTGTCACATAAAATAGGAATGGGATCATCATACATTACCTTGATATTCTTCAATGTTTGCTTCATCCACAACACTTGAGTGCAGCAAGATGTTGCAACTATATACTTTTCTTATGTTGTTGATAAGGATATTGAATCTTGCTTCTTACTAAATCATGAGACCAATCTATCTCCCAAAAATAAAGCTCCACCATTGGTACATATTTTATCATTGATACTACCGGCCCAATCTACATCAATGTATGCACTCAGAGAAAATTCATCACCTTTTTTATACCATAATCCAAAATCTAGAGTGTTCTTCAAATATATGAGAAATCCTCTTGATTGCTTTCACATGAGTTTCTCTTCGATTAGCTTGAAATCTTGTAATGAAGTAGACAACTTGCATAATGTCAGGCCTTGATTTTTTTAAGTACAGAAGGCCCCCATCATAGACCTATACAGAGTCTAATTAGCCTGTGGTGACTCATCATCTTTTCTCATGTGACAACCTATTATCATAGGAGTACTCACTAATTTGAAATCTTCCATACCAAACTTCTTCAATATCTCCTTGACATATGTTGCTTGAGAGATAAAAATACCATCATCCAATTGAGCAATTTGGAGTCCAAGAAGCAATGATAACTCACCTATCATAGAAATTTCAAATTCCTTCTCCATATCTTCTTTAAAATTATTTCACATTTCATCATTTCCACCAAATATAATATCATTGACATATACAACAACTATTAAAATTTGTTCATCCTCAATTTTGATGTAAATATTAAAGATTGTTGTCTACAGTACTTTTCTTGAAGCCTTGTTGGAGTAACTACTTGTCCAACCTTGCATACCAAGCTCTAGGGGATTTTTTGAGACCATATAAAGCTTTCTTAAGTATACATACCATGTTTGGACCCTTTGATAGCTAGAATCCATCAAGTTGCTCTATGTAAACTTTTTCTAAGTCACCATTCAAGAAAGTATATTTAACATCCACTTGATATACCTTGAAGTCCTTGTGAACTACAAATGCAAGAAACATTTCAATAGCTTCCATTCTTGCCACCAGAGAAAATGTCTCCTCAAAGTAAATCCCTTCCACTCAAGTGAATAACCTTTGCACACTAGCCTTTCTTTTTTTCTCGTTACTTATCCATCTTCATTCAATTTATTTTTTAACAACCATTTTGTCCCTATCACATTTTTTTCTGTAGGCCTTTGCACCAATTCCTAAGTCTGAATTTTCTCTATCTTATTTATTTCTTCTTCCATTTCTTGTATCTATCCTTCATCCTTTCTAGCACCAACAAAATTTGAGGTTCTATTCTTGACAATAAAGAAAAATTTACTTGTTTATTTTCCCTTGCAAATATTCTTCTAGTATGCACTCCTTCATTAGTATCTCTAATTATTTGATCTTTTGAGTGATTCTTCTGAACATACTAGACAAGAATCTTGGAAATATTCTCTAGTATTTCTTCCTTTTCTTCAATTTCTTTTTCTTCTTTTGTGCAGGTAGGTTCATCAGACCAACAATCTTCTTTCTCATATGTGATTTGATGTGACTCTTCATCAACCCAAATATTTTCATTTTCAACTATCTTTTTTAGTCTTTTATTATAATACTTGTAAGCTTTGCTCCTAGTTGAGTATCCAAGAAATATTCCTTCATCATATCTTGAGTCAAATTTTCCCGATCCTTCATCTCTTTTGATGTAGCATTTGCTTCTGAATATTTTGAAGTACTTGAAAGTTGGTGGTCTTCCATACCATAGCTCATAAGGAGTCTTGGTGTTGTTCACTCTTATTTTTCCTCTATTAAGAAGGTAGACAATAGTATGGACTACTTCTTTCCAATATATATAAGGAAACTTGGCTTCATTCAACATTGTTCTTTCTATCTCGTGAATAGTTCCAATCTTCCTTTCAACTACTCCATTTTGCTAAGGAGTTCTAACAATAGATAGATGCCTCTTTATTCCATGTTATTCACAAAATTATTCAAACTCATTTGATGTGAACTCACAATCTCTATCAGACCTTAAACACTTGATTGTAGCATTTATTTCATTCTCAACCATTGACTTGAAGATCTTAAACCTACTAAAAGCTTCTAATTTTTCTCTTGAGAATGTTTAACCCATGTCATCCCAGAAAAATCATCAATGGCCAACATGAAATACCTTTCACATTGGAGACTCTTTGTGCTTGTAGGTTGCCACAAATAAGTATGAATCAATTCCAATGGCCTTGTATAAGAATACTCCTCGGTCTTGAATCTTATCCTTATTTGCTTTCCAATCAAACACTCTTTACACAAGGTTCTTGTCGGCTTGGTAATCTTTGGCATATCTCTTACTACTTGTATGGAGCTAATCTTCACAAGATTATCAAAGTTTATGTGTCCCATTCACTTGTGCCATAGCTAGCATTCACTAGTTTATCCTATAAGACAAAATCTTCCATTAACACCCTTTAGGTTGTATAAGTTGTTTTCTAACCTAGATTCTTCTACCACCAATCTACTAGAATTTTCTCTTCTGAATTCACACCCTTGATCATGAAATATGAGATTGTATCCTTTGTTGCACATCTAACTTACACTGATAATATTATTCTTGAGACCTTCTACATAGAGAACATATTTTACCCTAGACTTTCCATCAATACTTATGGTGCCCTTTCCACAAATCTTTGCAGATGAATTGTTTCCAAACTTGATTGATTTGTCATTCCACTTAACAAGATTGATGAATTTGATTTTTTCACTTGTCCTATGGCTTGAAAAACCACTTTCTATTACCTAGAGATTTTTTTCCCTTAAGCATGAAATGTTGTTTGGACAACCATTGAATTTTCAACCTCATTGTTTGTTTCCTCTCTTGGAAGTGTCATTCTCCTTGACTTGCTTAATAAATTCTATCATTTGAGTTTATGATTTTGCTAATCCACTTCTATAATATTTTTCTATGTGTCCAACAATTTTACAAATTTTACATATCACATTGACATCCACTAGTGAAGCAAGAGAATTCCTACTTACAAAATTTATTCTATTCATTTCAAATTTGCAATCCATAGCCTTATGACCATACTTATTGAAGATGAAACAATAACCAAAAAATGCATGGTTGAACCTATTTTTGAATAATCTTCTTTGAGGCTTGATTGGAATGAGATATGCTTCTTTAGGTTTATCAGAATTTGCTTTCTTACATGCTTTTTTGAGTAAAAGGATTTCTTTCTCAAGCATTGTACATTCATTTGTCTTGGATTCGATCATGGATTTTAGCTCTTTGTTCTTTTTCCTTACACATTCCAAGTCTTCAAGAGTAAAAATAAGTTCACCTTCAAAATCAACCACACACTCTTCTTCATCTACAATCTTTCCTGAACCATCAAATATCACCTTGGCCATGAATAAGGATTCTCCTCCATCGTCTAATGAGCAGTGATCTACTTCTTCTGAGGAGTTGTATTCCTCTTGGGAAATGAGGCTCCTCTTGAATTTGTTCCTTTTGAAACCCTTGTTGCTATTTTTACTCTCTCCAAAAGGACATTTAGAAGAATAATGACCAACTCTTTCATAATTAAAACATTTGAAAGGTAATTTACCTTTATACTTGTCTAATCCCTTCTTTAGCATTCTCACAAAGTTTTCTTCTTCTTCCTCGGATTTATTGTGTGAACCAAATGTTCCTTCTTTCTTCACAACTTTGAAAGTGACTTCTCTTTTGTGTGTACCTAGGATTTCATTTCTCATCTCATAAGAAGTGAGACCCAAAAAACTCTTCCATGGTAAGTTTCATCAGATCTTAGGCTCTTTCAATAGCAATTTTTTTTGAATCAAATCAGTGAGGGTGACTTCTCGGGACTTTCTTTACAACTATTGAGTCAGTTATTTCTTCACCTATACCTCGGATTCCATTGACTGCTTCATCTACCTAGAGCAAATAGCTAGCAATGATTTCTTCTTCTTTCATCCTTAGATTCTCAAACATTATTCTGCAAGATTCTAATTCTGCTTGTTTTACGTTGTCATTTCCTTCATATAAATTTTTGAGTTTGTCCCATATCTCCTTAGTTGTCTTACATTGCACTACCTTGACAAACTTTGAATTTTTTAAACCACTAAAGATAACATTCTTTTCTTTGGCATTGTTTTCATGTGCCTTCTTCGTATTAGCATCTATAATAGGATGAGCAGGTTCAATATAATCATCCTTTGCAACTCTCCAAACATAATACCCTAGTGAGGTGAGATAGGCATCCTTCCTTACACTCTAGAAGGCATAGTTACTTCAATCAAATATTGATGCTTTAGAAGAGGAATCTTTTTGAGCCATGTGTTCTATTCCAAGATCTACCTTCAACTATTAGGCTACACCAAGGAACTCAGCTCTGATACCAATTGTTAGAACATACTAATATATTGAGAGGGTGGTGAGTCAGTATATACCATAAATTAATCTAATTCAACTTTATCAACCAAATCTTTCTATTGCCTTAACAAATAAAGAATCAAACTATGCAATTCAGAGCATCAACACACAACCATAACACCAAATTTACATGGAAAACCCTAGAAGGTTAAAACCACAATGAGCAATCCACTTGGAACTACTACCCAAATCCAACCTCACAAATAAAACAAGATTTACAACAAGTTTTATGGGAAACAATCCAAAGGAAGCTACAACTCCCTGAAACACATTTTTTATGGCTTCAAACAAAGGAAGATACAACTCCCTACAGATTAGAACACTTACAGAAAGAGTCTACAACCTCAATACAACATACTTGACATAATATGCTAACACAACACCACCATAACAACAACACCTTTCACGTTGACATATATCTTCAACACCTCTTCTTAGCAACTTCTACTATCTTCAACTCACTTCCACACACACATAAACTCACACATACCTCCTCACATACTCACACACACTCATTCTCTTTACAAAAAACTTTATCTTATATTTATATGCTCCGTAAGATTCAAAAAAAAATATCCTTTGTCGACCAAGATGAAATGTGCAACATGAGATGTGTAACGACCATAACAAGTCAGCTCCCAACACATCCATAGTAAAAGAAATCAAATGTGTTCAAACCAAAAGATAATCAAGACCTATTTTACCTTAGCACACATCACCACACTAACACACACTTCTAAACACTTGGCGCAATCATCTCAACATACTACGTCGGCTGATGCAGGAGCATCACTCTCCATCCAAATTTTGGTTTGAATTTTGTTTCAATTTAGTTAGTTTTGGGATTTCTATAGTGTTTTGGTGGTTTGGGAGTGTTGTGATGTAGCTTCCTATCACAATGCATTTTATGTTCCTGTCGCATTTCCTATCACCCAAGTGGCAGGAACTCATTGTAACAAAGGGATAGTTAAATAATTGCTTCCTACCTCCCAAACCCAACAGTAAACGTGTCAGTTTAGTTGTCGATGGTGGTTCAGTTTCTATTCTTGGGAGGTGTCGATTTGGTTGGTTAACTTGATTGTTTTGGAGACATTTTGGTTACAACCGGTTATGCATAGATTGAACCGTTATTCAATAGGGAGGTTATTTTCTGAAGAAGTCGTTCAAGTTAAGGATTGAGGAGACCATTATTGAGGAGGCAACTGGGATTCGAAAGTTCCAAAAGAAAGGAACCTCTAATGTGAAAGAAGCGATTGATAAGGACTAAAAAGTGGGTAAAATAAGAGGGAGAGGAGACTGTTGTGGAGGCCCGAAAGGAACGAGAAAGGCCAAGTAAATTCTAAGATAGAGAACAGATATGAGGGAGGAGTTTCGTAAGAGGCCGAAGGCGTAATGAGGGAGAGTTGAATGCAATTTAAGGGGGCTTGATAATGAAAAGAGGTTGAGAGGAATTAAGGAAAGACAAAGACATTGAAGGAGGGAACGACCAAGGTATAAAACACAACAGAGGGAAAGAATGATAGAGGGGTTGAAAATATGGAGGAACGATGATATAGGTCATAAAGGGGCCGATTGGAAAGATGAAGTGGGAGTGACCAATGTGGAATGAGGAAGATAGAAATGGAGTGGTGGATAGAATGTGGAGTCGTGGATAAAGAAGAGACTGTGGAAGTATAAGAAGGGGTTGAGTAGTCTTGGGGAGAAGAGAATCAATCCTTGAAGGATCTAGTTCATTTGTAATCTAAAATGGATTCCCCTACATGAATAATGTTACTATTTCGTTGTGAGTATTTTATTGTTATCAATTATGTTTTATCTCATTTCTATTACAATTAATGGTGAAGGCTCTACTTTATATCTGTATGATTGATCTAATAGTGTAAGTTCCTATAGCTATTTGGTCTTGATTGTTTGACTGTAATAAAAGAACCACCTCATCAGTTCTAGATTATGAGAGTTTCGTAGATCCGTGTCATCAAATGGTATCAAAGCGTAGAAGGTTCTAAGCATTGAGTATATCGCCAAAGTGAGGCAACTTAGCCAGGACTTGCGGGTAGCAGAGGAAGGAGAATGTGAGTGTTGCAAAAAGATCAGAGCCCAAAAAATTTGGGCAGAGGAAGTTATTTTATTGTTTATATGTTCTTGTTCAAAATTTTTGAGGTGTAGATTGACAAAGATCTGGTCAGTGAAAGCTTGTGATTGATTTGATAATTTGATGATCGTAGATTCTTGAAGATTTGTATGTTGTGCAAAGATTGATAGGATTTGAAGTTAGGAAAGGTTGGAAAATGAAGAAGCAATTAGGCAGAGAAAGTCTCGAGAAAAGGGATAAGAAGAAAGAAAACAAAAAGAAGAAAGATGCAAAATTTGAGAGAGAATTAGCAAAGTTGAGAAAGGATTTGGAAAGATTCAAACAATGGCTTGAAGAAGGAAGCCAAGATTATGTTTGGGTATGGCCAATGATGAGAAAATTGAAGTGGCTCGTAAGGGAGATTGTTGAGAAGAGGAAAAGGCAGAGTATAGAAGCCTTAAGAGGAAAGGATAAGAGGATGAAAGGATTCCAGAAAGATTGGGACGACAAGGAGTTTCCTATAGAGAAACATAGACTGGAAGAGGTCAAAGAAGTTCTCATTGAGGAGAACATGGGAAAAGTTAAGAGTTGGATCACAGAAGAAGTGCAAGAAGAAGAAAGTAAGGGAAAGAGGGAAGTGTCCATGAAGGAGGCACTTATGGAGACATTGTGGTCTCTTGTTTTATTGTCCAATGTTGTCTTTAAGAATCTGTGTGCAGTTATAAAGAGCTTTACAAGGGAGGTCCAGAATGAGACCTTGAAATGGATAAGAGAAGGGTCTAGCAGAGAACCCTTGGATAGAGGTGAAGATGAGAGAAGTAGAAAACAAATTGCAGCAGTTGATATGCATGAACAAATTGCAGCAATATAGCAATAAGAGGTGCAATAAAAGGAACTTAAATGTGAAGAAGAGAATAGTATTGTAATGATTTCAAAAGATAATGTGGATGTTGAGAGTGCTTATGAATTTCAATAAGCCCTAGAAAATGTTGATGATGAAAATAAAGAAGCCCCCAAAGGTGAAGAGTTGGTAAACAAACAAGAGAGGAAATTTGAGTAGCAAAGTGTTGAACCTGTGAATATGAGTAATGGTTTGGGCCATAAAGAAAGATACAATAATGTTGGTTTGCAAGAGAAAAGAGAGAAAAGAGAGATAAAGTTTACAAAAGATCATGGATATAGGGTACCTATTTGGTAAAGGAAACCCACTGATATGGGGCAACAAATAAAGGTTCAAAGTGATAATGAAGAGAGGAAAGTTATGAAGAAATCAAAGGGAACACTTGGAGGTTGGCAAAGAAAATATGTTGTTGAAGGGCAGCCATTAAAATACAATGAAGAAGTTGTTTCCAAGGATTATTTTACCAAAGAAAAAGTGCAAAGAGAGAGGAGTATGTTGAGGAATAAGTGGACTACAAAATTTTAAGGATAGCAGTCCAATGATAAAGTATGGGTGGTAAAGCAAGCAACAACAAATCAATGTATTTTTGAGAAGACAATGTTCAAGATTTGGAGTTATGGAGAGAAGAACCAACCCCTAGAACAAGGAGTCATTGTAAAGGATGAAAAAGTTAATAAAGATCAAGGGCATGTAGCAGCACTAGAGAAGAAAAAGAATAGTTTGAGCAAGGTAAAAGGTCGGGTGTTTAATTTTGATGATGATGATTTTGAGGCTTTGAATGGAATTTATGAATATGATGTGGAAGTGTGGAGAATGGTAGATGAGAAAGGTAGAAGAAGAAGAAAACATCAAAAGAGAAAATAAAGAAAATACAGAAAGATTGAGAAGGATAGAAGGAACAAAAAAAAATTTAGAATGTCTATGAATGAGGGATTAGAGATGAGCATCCAAAGGCAAGAGTGTGCAATAGATGTGCAAATACAAAAAGAGGATATAGATGTAGAACTAGAAAGAGGAACTGAGACAATCGTAGAAGACCAAGAGCTTCCTGAGAAATAGGGCACAAGGAGAAGATTGAATGAGAATGCAACAGGAAGTAAAACTATTTATAATGAAACAACAAAGGTCCAAAGTAGAGAAGATAAACAAGGGAATGGAGAGGAAGAAATTACAAAAAAGAACATGGGAAAAGAAGCAGCAGTCAATGGAAAATAAGTTGATTTATGGGAAAAGTATGCAACGATCGAAGAGGAGTGGAATGGAAAGCTTGGAAGTGTACAAACAAGTGGAGCAGTGACAAATGTGCAGATGGAGGTTGTGGCTGAGAATGAAGAAATTGTTGCAGACATTGAGGCAGATTTAGTAAAAGATTTTGTGGGTTGGGGTGTGAATAATGAAGTCGATAATAATATAGTGTTGTAGTAGTTGGCCTTGGATGATGTTTAGCTGGAAAAGGTGTTAGGTGAGGTGGTAGGAAGTGAAAATATGATGATGTGTGCAGATGAGATAGGGGTTGTTACACGGATGCATGAAATGAGTAAACTAGAAGACGTTGAAATCTTTGTTTTCATTGCTAAAGATTGGGTGCAGAAGAATAGACGAAGAATGATGCATGGGGGAATTATTTTCATGAGTGAAGAGTTAAATAATGAACCACAATATTGGAGGAATATGGCAATAGTACCAGTAAGATGTTAGAAAAAGCAAAATAAAAGCAAAGTTGATTGTGGATTTATAGTATCATGTGTAGGAGCACATGCAATTTTTGTCCTAGGGAGTCTGATGCAGGGGCATCACTCTCCATCCAAATTTTGGTTTGAATTTCATTTCAATTTGGCCAGTTTTGGGATTTCTGCAGTGTTTTGGTGGTTTGGGTGTGTTGTGATGTAGCATCCTGTCGCAATGCATTTTATCTTCTATCGTACTTCCTGTCGCTCGAGTGGCAGGAACTCATTGCAATGAAGGGATGGTTGAATAATTGTGTGTTACCTCCCAAAACCAACAATAAACATGTTGGTTTGGTTGTCGATGGTGGTTCGATTGCTATTCTTGGGAGGTGTTGATTTGGTTGGTTAACTCGATTATTTTGGAGATGTTTTGGTTACAATTAGTTATGTACAGACCAAAACATTATTCAACATGGAGGTTCTTGTATGAAGAAGTCATTCAAGTTAAGGATTGAGGAGACTTAATTTGAGGAGGCAATTGGGAGTCGAAAGGTCCAGAAGAAAGGAACCACTAATGTGAAAGAAGCGGTCAATACAACTAAAAAGCAGGTAAAAGAAGAGGGAGATGAGACTATTATGGAGGCTCGAAAGGAATGAGAGAGGCCGAGTAAATTCTTAGATAAAGAAAAAATATGAGAGTGGAGTTTTGTAAGAGGACAAAGGCATAATGAGGGAGAGCTGAATGCAATTTAAGGGGGCTTGATAATGAAAAGAGGCCGAGAGGAATTAAGGAAGGCTGAAGAAATTGAAGGAGGGTGTAGCCAAGGTATAGAACACAACTGAGGGAAATAATGATAGAGGGGCCAAAAATATGGAGGAATAATGATACAGGTCATAAAGGGTCCAATTGGAAAGATGAAGTGGGAGTGACCAATGTGGAATGAGGAAGACAAAAATGGTGTAGTGGACATAATGCAGAGTCATGGATAAAGAAGAGATCATGGAAGTATAAGAAGGGGTCGAGCAGTCTTGGGGAGAAGAGCATCGATCCTTGAAGGATCTAGTTCATTTGTAATATAAAATGGATTCCCCTACATGAATAAAGTTATTGTTTCATTATGTGTATTTTATTGTTATCAATTGTGTTTTATCTCATTTCTATTACAATTAATGGTGAAGGCTCTGGTTTATATCTATATGATTGATCTGATAGTGTAAGTTCCTATAGCTGTTTGGTCTTGATCATTTGATTGTGATAAAAGAACTGCCTCATCGGTTCTAGATTATGAGAGTTTCATAGATTTGTGTCATCATTGGCCCAACAAGAACTTAACCTTCTATGCATTACGTCTAGACTTAAAGTGGTACTAAAGAGACCAAATAACATCACATAGATCACTTTACAAACATTATATGACATGAAAAAACATTCTCATACACTGCTTTCACAACTTCATGCTAGCACAAACAAACAAACATTGAATCCTACATCTCTACAAACTCTAAATACACAGTCTTGAGATAGAACATTGAAAACTAGACAAGTGTGATACACCTCAACACCTGAAACTTGAATTGAGAGAACATACAAACAATTTGAACTCATCCTTCAAGCCACAAGATCACATCTTCAAATGTGGAGAAATACAGAGCATTCCTTAGACTTTTTTTACTACAACCACACTATGCTACTATTCTTCACTCTACTAGCTCTAGAAACTTTTGTGGTATCTTTTATGCACTAAAATCAGGAACATACATACTTCACATCTATCTCTATCTAACTTCCAAACCAGAAGGCCATATCTTCAAATATGAAGGAATGTAAATCATTTTCCCCAACATCTTTAGTACAACTTCCTATGCCTTAGACTACATGAAACCTTAGGATGAAGCCAAAATAATGGTTTACAATTCAGGCGAGGAAGGAAAACTCACAAAAAATGACCTCAAGGCAAAAAAAAGTGATTTTAGGGGTTCGTACAAACCTAGTGGTTCGACTGAACCAACAAGGGGTTCACTCGAACCAGACCTTTGAATCTTGGCCGCCAAAAAAATAAAAAAAATGCATAGGAAAGGGGTTCGAGCAAATCTCTTTGAAGGGGTTCACTTGAACCCTGGTTTGAGCGAACCCCTAGAGGTTCACTCGAACCCCTATGGGTTCATATGAACCCCCCTTATCCCTCAAATTTGTGTCATCATCGGCCCAACAAGAACTCAACCTTCTATGAATTACGTCTAGACCTAAAGTGGTACTAAAGAGACCAAATAAAATCACATATATCACTTTACAAATATTATATGACATGAAAAAACATTCTCATACACTGCTTTCACAACTTCATGCTAGCACAAACAAACAAACATTGAATCCTACATCTATACAAACTCTAGATACATAGTCTTGAGATAGAACATTGAAAAATAGACAAGTGTGATACACCTCAACACCTGAAACTTGAATTGAGAGAACATACAAACAATTTGAACTCATCCTTCAAGCCACAAGATCACATCTTCAAATGCAGAGAAATACAGAGCATTCCTCATACTTTTTTTACTACAACCACACTATGCTACTATTCTTCACTCTACTAGCTCTAGAAACTTTTGTGGTATCTTTTATGCACTGAAATCAGGAACATACATACTTCACATCTATCTCTATCTAACTTCCAAACCAAAAGGCCATATCTTCAAATATGAAGGAATGTAAAGCATTTTCCCCAACATCTTTAGTACAACTTCCTATGCCTTAGACTACATGAAACCTTAGGATGAAGCCAAAATAGTGGTTTACAATTCAGGTGAGGAAGGAAAACTCACAAAAAATGACCTCAAGGCAAAAAAAGTGATTTTAGGGGTTCGTACGAACCTACTAGTTCGATCGAACCAATAAGGGGTTCGCTCGAACTAGACCTTTGAATCTTGGTCGCCAAAAAAAAAATGCATAGGAAAGGGGTTCGAGCAAACCTCTTTGAAGGGGTTCACTCAAACCTTGGTTCGAGCAAACCCCTAGAGGTTCACTTGAACCCCTATGGGTTCGTATGAACCCCCCTTATCCCTCATCCCCCCTCTGAGACACAAAAAATACCTAAATTTTGGCACTTCAAAGTTCGGGTTGAGGATGAAAATGAAGGAATCTTCACAAACCCAACTAGAATCAGGTAGTCCTCAGAACGAGCTATCAAACGAATATAATTTTAATATGTTTTGGTTTTATTTATGTATGTGTTTTTTTAGTTTTATTAAACATAGGTTTTTCATCGAAAAATCAAGCTCTTTGTTTTGCACATGTGGAAAAATAGAAGATTATCAAAATAAAAAAAATTAAAAATATGTTTGTGCTGGGTATTGATGTCCTTGATCCATTAAAAAAAAGAATTTTGATACATACAGAAAAAGTGTTGTATACAGTCCGCCTATGTCTGAATTGCAATTGGTTTGACTTTGAAACTTGATTAAAGAAAAAATATTCAATAAAAAACTATGAGACCAAATGAAAGTGTTAAATATCGTAGTTACAAATCTAAATTCAAAAAAATTAGAATTTTATCCTTCATACAAAAAAAATTATGTTGTATACGGTGAGCGTCACTTTTTTAAAATGTTGTTTTTTGAAGAAAAAAACTAGTTTTCGTGGGAGATGGAAAAAGAAGAGCAATTTGATTCCAAAATTTTTGAAAAAAATATATTTAGAATCTACAGACAAAATGTGACGAGACTCTAGTTTGCATCATCTTCAAATTCCTCACGGTTTAGCCGCTATAAGTGCCCAAATGTGAAGATTTAGTTAAAAATAATAATTTCAATGTCCAATTTGACCAAAAATTGTAAACCACTATTGTGGGATCACCCCTTACAAACTTTTTTTCATCAATTCTTTACATCAAGAGAAATAGGATACAACATTCACACTACCATAGACAATAATCAAGAAACCACAACCTTTTCATATCAACATACACTTCAACTTGTCAACTTTCACCTATTCATGAACAATGGAAGATATGGTACAACTGTGTACAACATTCTCATGACATTCATCACCATGTGCTTCTCCTCACAACTCTTCTAATCATCACTCCTTTGTTTGCTCCTCTAGATTTCCTTTTTGACAAGTATTATCACTATGTTTGCACCACATGCAACCTTCCACATACCATTATGTTGATATCAATAACAACACATGCAAAATACATCAATGTTCAAAAAACTATTATCACGCCATTGGGCCTTAGCTAGTTCTCCTCTACCTCCTCACTACGGCCCCCCTGGCTCCACCGCCCCTTGAATTGTTGGTAGTGCTAGCACCACAAACTCTACCACCCTCTCGTAAGCACCAATTATCTCTTTTAGCTATTCAACAGACCCCGCCACCTCTTGCGCTCATGCTTCCTGATCTTCTTCGTGCTCCATACAATGAATGGGATCCACGTGCCATTGTAATTTAGAGAGAGCAGAGGCCAAACCCTATTTGTGGGTCTTAATCCCCAACCAACCACTGCCCATGATAAGAATTGTCCATGCCTTCTCTCCAACGTGCCTTGACAAGCCTTCACATCAACCATTTGATGGTCTTGTATCATCTCGCACCTACAAGAGCCATGACATAAACATTGACGAGATGTCACTATTCACCCGATAACAGTAGCTTGATGTCAAGAAACAATAGGCCAAGATAGCTTTGATCACCTCCAATGTCTCAGAATCCCCAATGTTGAATACTTTTCGTAGCCTCTGATCTGTTACGCGCCCGCAGAAAGCCATCTTCCTCTCTTTAACTTCCAGACTAATCGTCGTCTCCGTCTTCTTATCTGTCATTTTACTTTCCTTCGTGAGCTCTTAAATCCACTACGCTACCAACCTACCATCCCTATTAAGGGTATGGTCTCATGGAGGGGGCTTCCTAAAAAAATTCAGTGGGTGCTGCTTAGATTTTTTTGGAATATTTTAAGGCTAGTGGTCCCATTAATTCAATTTTGCAATTCAGCTTAAAAGTTTGAGCTCCAAAATTTAAGGATCGAACTGGAGTATTTTTTGTAAAAATGAATAAATAAATAAAAATTCTCTTATTTTTAATTTTTTTAAGGAATTTAAAATTTTAAGTGATAGACAAGTGGCAGAAAAAAATTCTAAAAAATTCCTAAGCTGTAGGGGCAATTTCTAGCCCCACCTCAATTTCACTGTTGAAAGATTCATTTCTAAAAGGTAGGGGCTCCTATTTTTCTGGAAAAGATCTAATTAATCTCGTAGCACAATTTTTTTCTTCTTCATGGGACTACTTGATCCATGAAAATAGAAGCCCAAGCCCCCCCATGGGACCATATAGTAACTCCTCTTGTTAGTGACTTAAATGTCTCCCATCTTTTTATTCTCGATCCACTATTCTTCGCATGTGTGAAGCTATCTTCTGATCCCCTTTGATTCTTTCATCATTTTTGCCTATCATGTCAATGGCTAATTTTGACAGTTTGTCAACCTCAACGTTGCCTTTGTGGTATATGTGAGACAGTTTGAAATCCTCCAATTGGTCGAGGCATTCCCATATTTTGGGAATGAATTTTTGAATCTTCCAATTTGGTGTCTCCTTCCTACGGATGGCGTTAGTTACATGATCAACACTAGTTTATCCCTATACATGTTGCCTATATTTTTGCTTCATTGTTTGTTCCTTTTATCAATCTCCTTGCTACTTCTACCAATATCTTCCACATTTGATCCCTTAATATACAACCTACTTCAGAGGGCCTCGAGTTTTCCTTGATGGTGCCATCAAAGATCACTTTCACTCACCTTTCATCTGGTGGTTGCCATTTTACATCTAGTTTGGGGTTGAGATTAAGATTGTCCTGACTCTTCAATAAACAAGGGAATGTGCTTATTATATTATAGTTGAAATAAAGTCTTAGTTAATAATTTGATGGTTATAAAGAATAATACCAACCTCAATACCAACAATGTCATATCTCTAAGTGGATCAAGTTACATAGAATATCCTTGTTGGTTTCCAATGTATTCTGATAAATATAAATACATGTATTAGTTCTAAAATCAAATCAATATAAATGCAGCATAATTAATAGAAATAAATAAATAGACCATTCCCCAAATCTAGGTCCGTATCTAGAATCTCAAAATATGGTTTAACATACTTATGATTGGAAGGCCCTGGATGAGTTATGAAGGACAACTGCCAACTTGTTTTGAAGTTTATTTCAATTATAGTTAACATATTGCAAACTAGTTTATGGTGCTTTTGTTCTCATTCATAGCTTCAATTTATAGCCACATTATTTTGTTCTCACTCTTTGGAATTATTGAGAAAGGGTGGTGTATCCACTTGGCCCTGTCTTAGTTTTTGAGCCTTGTCTCATATCATATTTTTTTATGCATTTTCCAACTACAACATAATTAATTTATGTTGACTATCATGGATGGTAAAATATCCCAATCTTTAAATATGACAACAATGATTTTTGGTAATCAATGATTATGAGTAGATGGATGTATTTGAACATTCTTGAAACACACATACACACTTCTATTCCTTGTATAGGAAATAATTGCCTATAATGGTTCAAGTAACTCTTGTACAAGATAATTGACACGAACTTCAACCTATTAGAAATTAATTTGGACCTTACACTATTTTAGTAATTAAGTTCTTTACAATAAGTTTTAATGGTATATAGTCAAAACCAACACTCCTACTTTTAGTTTTGGTTTTGTACACGACATGATTTTAATGTGTAGGAAAATTTCCCATAATGAATGATTAACTATTACTTAGTTCTAATTTCTTACCAGCCATATGCACTCTTTTTATATTAAACATAAGGTTGAGTAGTTCCATGGATTTTTTAATTCTTGGAGGAGCCAACTCACCAACATCTAAAGTCAACACTCTTCTTTGAATAAAACAATTCAAATTAAAATGTGAAATTAGTGCACTTAAAAGTTAGATATGCATGAAGACGATAAGAAGTTGAATAAATAATAAATAAAGTGACAAGGAGATGTAAGTAAGCAATACATAGATGTAAATAAATATACCAAACAAACAAATATATGTGATCGAAAAATTAAATTATGTTAATAAAGTTAGTAATAGGGTGATGTAAACATTTTTTGTTTCTAAAGTTGAGGACTATTTAAATAATATTCTTTAAAATTTCTATTGCCAAGATCTTTTTGATGGTAGTTATTTCAATCTCAACCATTCATAGATGTACTTGCTCAAATGATCCCTACTAAAGCAATGCCTATTAGTTTAAAAAGCAATAGGTTTGAAAGTTATAAAATTATAAGTTAATAACAATAAAAATGTGCTTGTGTTTCATTTCACTTATACTGTAACCATAATTTCTTTAAATAAATAAATAAAACTAAATAACAATCATAATTTGTGTTTGTGTTAATAAAGTTATAAAATCAAAAGGTAATATTCTATATTTGTAAGGAAATACAAGTATTTTTAATATAAATATTTTTCGACAATTAATTAAATCACAATGATAAATACATTTGACTTGTATAATGCATCAAGATTAGAAATAATAAATAAATCAAAATGTGATCTAGTTAGCTAAATTTTGAAGATGAGAAAGTAAAATCAAAGATGTTAGGAAATCATTTTGCCAACTAATGGCATTTCATCTATTCACCTACATAAGTGCAAACCCAATATTTGCAAGTGGAAACTTGATCTCCACGAGTGTGGACCCCAACCTGAATGAATCTAAATTGTAAGTCGTGGGATTGAACTATTAAAAATAGACTAGATCGTGATTTGCTCGCCTTAGTATTTTGACATTTGAATTTGATTAAAAAACTTATTAATGATGTTAGGAACACCTTTACAAATCTATTGAATTACAAAGGTCACATTCTCCTTAGTCAAACCCCTAGTTTGACATAAACGAGTTTCTTACTATTCGCCTTTGCAGTTTCCTCTCGTTATTTTTCATAGAAAATTTAATGATTATATCATCATTCTTAATTATCAGGTAGTCAAGTGGTGCTAAATTTGTGGCCATAAGCAATTACTTGGAGATATTTTTAACTTGTTATCATTTGAAAAAATAATATTAAAGCAAAATATTTAATTCTTTTTCCTTCTTTGGTAATTTGCGCTTGAATTAATTTAGCCATACCTTGCAATACAATATTTTTGTGTTTAGAATTATAAAGATCGCCTTTAGAAAATTGTTAGATATTAGTCCATTGCATACATCTTTTGTAATTGTTGTCTTCCTCATCAATGAGCTTGTTGTCATTGGAGACCATCACATAAGAAAAGTAGTTACTTGACAATGACAAAACAATGAGAAATTGCCAATATCAATAGTTTATACTAGCATAAAAACAAAGACTTATAAGTCATCAAGTGCAAAGTGTAAATATAAATGATAGTAACTAGAGAATATTGTGTTTGACCATATCAAACACCATCTTTATTTTCTATAGTTTATTTATATTAGAATTCTATTTTGATTTGGTGTCCATCCCTACATATTCCAAGATTAGACCTCCATGCCAAGCATAACCATTGTTCAAACTACTACAAAGTCTATACAAAACACATATAACTATATAATTGGAATCATGGGTACACATATTCTAGTTGCTAAAAAATGCTTTGCAATATGTACTAGATATCAATGAAGGAGAAATTGAACAATACAAAACATAGGTAATAGAATGGATCTATTCTTTTTACTTTTTATCTACTCAAATTATGTTCTCCCTAATTTATTGTCTCGTATATATTTTCATAAATATTCCTTCAATTTTCAATAATTGCAATTGCATCTAAAATTGTTGCAATAATTTATTTTATTTCAGCCAAGAAGTTCCCTTCAATGCTATTAAAAATTATTGTCTAACCCCTAGATGCATAGGATCACATTTTTTGCAATTGCCAATCAATGTACATTGGTCCACTAACAAATAAGTGGACCTTGAATTTTCGACAAAACTTGCTTTACTCAACATATGAGGTGGATATTTAGATTTCAAAATATTTTCGCTCTTTAATGCCACCACAAAGAACATAATTACTAACCATATATTTGCACTCATATTGTTGCATGAGAATTTACACTCTTTAATGCCACTATAAATATCAAGACTACCAACCATAAGCTTGCCCTCACATTGTTACATGGTTCAACATTCAATTGAATCATATCATACTATTTTAGAAACATCTACTAGAAATTAAAATAATTTCATTTTCCACAACAATAATTTAAAAAAATTATTTACCATTGAAACTATTTCAATTTTACAATCTCTATCTCTACTCACCAATAACAAAAACTTGACACAATACATCTTTTTAAACTTATTTTTCAAAAATCTAAAAGCATAGAGCAAGAAAAGGATAGTCTATTTTTTTTAAATAAATGGTGTGAGGTTCCTTCCCATAAAAAACAATTACCTACTAGCAATTGGACCTTGGTGTGCAATGGGTACGCCAAAAGGTGTGGAAGGTAAATTAGGAAAAAAAATGGTATACACATCTTTTACATATGTGTAGTACATGAGATAAATTGGTCAGCCATTCAGAAAATGATGTTGTTTGTGCAACAAAGGTCTGAATGGTGAAGTGATATCTATAAACCAAGTATACATCCTCTTAAAAGGATTTGGACATGATTGAAATAAAACCTTTGAATGAAGAAGATAATCAGGCTTATGTTGTGTTTGTAATATAGAGAGGGAGAGAGAGGGAGAGATAGAGGGGGAAAAGTGTGTGAGAGAGAGGGGGGTAAGGAGATGAAAAAATAGAGTGAGACATAAAGAACAAAGAAATATGGAAGAGGGAGATAGAGAGAGACATACACATATTGAGAGAGAGATGAAGACAAAGATATGTAGAGATGTAGATAGAGTGATCAAGAGGTAAAGAGAGAGCGATGAAGACAAAGATATGTAGAGATGTAGATAGAGTGATCAAGAGGTAAAGAGAGAGAGAGATAAGATAGATAAAGGGAGATAGATATTGAGAGAGGAGAGATTAATAGTTAAAATTGCATCCATAAAATCCATCTAAATCCTCTTCCATTATGTTGTGATAGATGCAATACCCTATTATGAAGTTCCCATTTAGACAAAATTAAGGAGAAGGTAGGAAAATATTTGCGCAACTAAATTAATATGTGTTGATTGAATTTTCTTTGAATGTTTGCAAGGAATTTTTAACAAATGTATTTTGTGGATATTCTATGGTCGTATAAAGCCATGATAACACTTTTAGGGAATTCTACCAAACAAGTTGCTTCTATAGAATTTGATCACTTTGAGGTTAGGATCCAAGTGCCACCCATTAGATTCAATTGGGGTTAGGTTTTAATTAGCATTATGTTTAAAATTAAGGGTAAGTGCTCATTTACAGTTAGAGTTAGGGATCATTCAGGGCTATAATAAAATAATAATAATATTCATACCTATGTAAACCCTTTTTTAAATTCCACCCCTAATTGAAATGTAATTCTAACTTTAATCCTAAACTTGATCCTAACCTTATTCAATCCCCAATTTGGGTTTGATTTCTAATTTAGTCAGGGTTACACTTTTATGATAAAGGTTGGGGTTACCATAAGTTTTGATTCTATGATAAATCTTGGGATTAGGGTTATGATTGGTGTTCAAATATATTAAGACTTAGGGTTAGAGTTAGGGTTCACATAGATTTATAATTAGAGTTCAATAATAGTTAAGATTATAGTAACTAAAATTAATTATAAACTCTCAATATTATTTAAACATAATTAAACTAATATATCACTGACTCTTACACTAACCTAACCCTAATTGAACACTAATCCCAATTCAACCCTTATTGAATACCATCCCTAATTAAACAAAATTAATAATTCTTTTAAAACCCTAACCCCACCCCTAATTCTAAACCTAACACTAACATTATTTGAAACACCAATACATAAATTATCAATCAATATTAAATTAAATAATTAGGAAAAAAAAAATCCTCATAATTGAATACTATCCCTAAATGAACCATAATCATAACCCTTTTAAAAGTATTTTAAAATTAATTTAGATATATCTTTATCAAAACATATTTTTTAATTATGTTTGTTTTATTTATATTATTAAATTAAAGTGAAATAATGAAAAAGATATATGTCAAATATATTATTAAAATTAGTATTTTATTATTGTTATATCATACTTTTCTTTTTTTGATCGATGATCACTTTTGACTAGAGCTCTGAAGTAGTGGGGTCACAATGGGGGACCCCATCCCCGAGTACATGCCAAGGTATTAAAACCTCCTTGATTTGCCTCCTACAGTTGTCTCCTTCATTCTTCCACCCTCCCGCCTCTACTTTGTTTTTCCTCCATGGGTCTCCCTTCCTCTATCACCCCTCCATCCTTTTTGCTTCCTTCCACCTTTGGCCTCCCTTCCGCCATCTTTCAGCTTCCTCCCATCTCCTCGGGCCTCCTTTTTTTTTTTCTCTTTGTTGCCCCTCCTTCCTCTCCTTTCTCCTCGGGTCTCCCTTACTCCGTCGCCCCTCTTCATCCTTCCTTCGTACTTCTCTACTTCCCCTCCTGCTTCCCCGTACTCCGTACTTCTCTGCATCCCATCCTCCCCTAAACTCCCGACTCTTCCTTGCTGGCCTCTCCACACCTCCTCAGCCAGCGCAACCTCTGACTATTGGTATTGCCACACTTTTTTACCCATCTCTGTTGCCAGACGGTCATCTCCAA
The DNA here is from genome assembly GCA_007115665.2 of Sequoiadendron giganteum. Classification (NCBI taxonomy): domain Eukaryota; kingdom Viridiplantae; phylum Streptophyta; class Pinopsida; order Cupressales; family Cupressaceae; genus Sequoiadendron; species Sequoiadendron giganteum. The sequence continues at coordinate 74,361,853 of CM021107.1, read as the reverse complement.
AGTCCTTCGGTCCCACCAACTGATCCTTGGCATGCCTTCTTATCTGCAGCCTTCCAAACCATCACCATGCTTCACAGTGAGACTCGAACATCAAACCATCATATCAACACGGTGTTGCAACTACCGTTGCACTGCGGGGTGAACCCCCAAAAGAAGTAGTTATATTATACTTATTATTAATATTATATTATATTAGTATTGTATATTTTTAATCATATTCTAAACATTATGTTCTTATTAATAGTACTATTTTTAAATTTTTTCTTATTAATATATTATCAATAATATTATTATATTATAATATACTTATTAAATTATTATATTCTTATTATATTATATTATTATTTATTATATTCTTTTGTAATCATAAGTCTAATGAAGCCTAAGTGAAATTGAATTGTATTTGAATCAAACTATAATCATAATTGTAATTTAATGATAACTAAACCACACAATAAATACATTAATAAATAAAGCTAAAGCTAACAATAACTCTAATTAGTTTATAACCCCAACTTTAAATTTGTAATTGGATGTAATGTTCATTCAACCCTAAACCTAATCCTAACACAAATCGTAGTTGTAATTGAAAGTATAATTTAACCTTTTAAATTTTTGTATTTTTTGTTTTTTTGATATGTAAACATTTTTTATTGGAGTTTTGAACCAGTGAGGCCACATTTGGGGGGCCTCATCCCCGTCATTCTGCTTCACCTCCTTCTCATCTCCTCCATCTCTTCATCTTCTCCTACTCTCCTCCACCTCTCCACTTTTCTATCCTCCTCCTTTCCTCCTCCTCCACTTCTTCTCCTTTCTTCCTCCTTTAGCTCCTCCATCTCCACTCCTCTCCACATCTTCTTCATCTCCACTCCTCTCCTCTTCTCCTCCTCTCCTCTATCTCCTCTCCTCCATCTCTCCCCTCTTGTTGTCACCTCGTGGCTCACCCAACCATTCATCCTCCTCCTGCTCCCATGGTGCTCCCAGCCATCACCTCAACTGCCTACCTGCAGCCACCGAACTCCCTTCATTGACCTTGCAAAGATGCTTGCCAACTCCATCCGTCCTTTGTCCATACCTCCCCAAGCGTTGATCACTGCCACCCTTTGCACATGTCTCCCTCCATTTGTCGTGCTTTCAACCTCCGTTCTCCATCCTTTGAACATAGTCCTTGGCCATCGATCAACAATTGTTCATCCCACCATTCATTGGTGGGATTGGAACATTGGACATTAGATTTACTACTGCTTGCAACTTGCCATTGCACTGCAAGATCATCCCTTAACCCTAATTATATTAATATTATATATTTTTCATATTATTTTTGTTATTATATTTTGAAATATAATGTAATATATAATAATATTATATTATATTTATATTTTATTATTATATTAGTTACTCGATATATATAATATTTATAAGTTTAATTATTAAGTATTATTATATTAATCTTATATATTTTTAAATTATTTTTATTGTTATATTTAACTTATATTACTAATTATTATATTAAATTATATTATAAAATATTATATTATATTTATATTGTATTATTATCTCAATTATTTTTTTGATATGTATAATATTCATAAGCTTAATTAAAAATTCAAATAAAAAGTAACTTCCCCATTGTTTACGCTCTTCGTACGAACTCTCATGGCTTCGAAAACCCAAAAAAAAAATAAAAAATTACAAGTGAAAATGTAATGTTTGAAGCTTTAAAAACATAATAAAAATGGAATGAAATAGTTTCCGGGGCATGAAGGAGAACCGGAGCAGACGCTTTGTTTTATTTTGAAATCTCCTCGTAATTACGAAACCAATCAGCAACCATCTGTGTAAGATTCTGAATATATTCTCACCGATTTCATGATTTAAAATTTTCAAACCCAGTAGTTTGTCCCCCCTCCTTGATTGTTTATATCTTTACAGAAAACAGAAAATGGCAACTACACCTGAAAATGCAGCGAAGGAGGTCAATGAAGACCCCAAGATCGATTTATTTGAAGACGACGATGAATTCGAAGAGTTCGAAAATGAAGGTTAGTGTAATATATTTTTCATATAGATGAATAAGTAATAATAATTAATCTAGAAAGATTGTTACAAAAAGATTAATCCAAAATTTTTATGTAGTGGACTGCTTGTATTTTTGGATGTTAGAAACCCCACAAATATTTTTCTCCCTTATTTGAATTGATTTTTCCTAAGCAGAATTCAGATTGGAAAAATCGCCCATAAAAATTAGGGTTTCTTGCGTTAGCCTGAAACCGAGAAAACCTATTTGAAGAATTTCAGGGGCTTTGGATTTTGCAGTTAATTTGCTTGGTCTGGGTTGCTTAGGTTGGCTAGGTTAAATTTACTATACAACTGTGTTTGTGCTAGCCAGGTTATATTTAGTGTACTGGCTACCTTTTAAATTTAGTATACAACTGATTTTTTTAATGTTATAGGCTATTTCTTTTTTCTTAGGTCGAAATGGGTTACTCAGGTGCCATATTGACCCTCTGCATTCAAGAGAACAACATTACCAAACAATAACGTAGTAGATGCGGCTTATATAACACGGAAGAAAATTCAAAAATGAACAGAGCGATAGAAAACATGAGCAGAGCCGCAAGTCAAATTACATGCAATAAAAATAATAAAATTATAATGAAAATCAATGCATCCACACAATTATAATGGACATGTTTACATGTATGGGACGGAAGGAGCATGCAATTTGGAATTGATTGCAGGGAGTAGTTATAGAGGTGGTCTGTCTCATATATGTGGACGAGTGTTTTATGGTTGTGTGGATGAATTTGCTCTTTTGGTATTTTATTTTGTTGGGCATAATTTGATTTGTTGTTCAGTTAACAACTTAACCCCTGCCCTCAAGCTAATGGTTAAGTATTGAAGGCTTTTATGAGCAATTTAATTTTTGTGGGATTTGATAGGTGTTTATTTGTTGGAGTACAGAACCACTGAGAGGGAGGGGTGAATCAGTGGTTCAAGTTACAAAAAAAATCTAATTTGATTAATCCTCACAAATTTATGCATATAAACTTCAAGTGCCATAGATGTTCTAATGCTGAGAGGAGTACAATAAAATGAAGACTGAAATGTTTGAACAAGAATGATTGATCAGACACACACAGATCACAAATCTGTTGGCAAGAGACATTGCAACTATTATCTGGTGTTGTCATTGATGGCAACCCTAATCGTTGATCAGGTACGCATATCGTCATTCAATCATACCGGCAGAAAGATTGAAGGTCGTCAAGGCAAAACAAAGTGTCCAGTAACTCAGAGTTCATCGATCTGAATGAAGTTTCTCTACTACTAGTTTGTGTCGCGCATTTCAAAGAATGTTTTTTGGCATATTATCTCTGTTGGGATTGAAGCGCAGTGGCTCGTATTGATTTTTGTGTAAGTTAGAAGATCCGGTGTGCATATCTTCTATTTTGCTAGTAATGTAGCCGACCTCATGAGTGATTTGTGTCGTGGATGTATAAGGAGAAATTAATTAAATATGTTCGTGCTCAATTATGTTTGTTTGGGTCCCCTCTATGTCTTAACCGACTTAGGAGGAGGCGCATAAAGATTTAATCATGGATCTAGCTGATGGTGGTAATTATTTTTGTGTTCTATTGGAGCCGACAAGTGTAAATGAATTCTTTGATTGCGGATATATATATATATATAAGCTTGTCCGTATCATTTTGTATGATGCAATGTGTAATTGGTTATGCAAATTGTGAGTTAGAGTAGAGTAGAGGTGCGATAAAGCGCAGTTTCACTTGCGCATAAAAAATCTGTGTTGTGTGTATGAGCAGAACAAAAACACAGAATCAGTTTGTATGGCAGCAGATCTATTATTGTGCTTACTTTTGAATTGTAATCAGGCATTTGAGATGCTATTTAATTCAGTTCACTCCTTTAGATGGTTTTAATCTGAACTCCTTTTCCTGAGCAGTGAGCTCTAGGTAGTGCACCTGAATGCAAGTGCATTCCCTTTTTGTAATCTTCATTTTGAGGATACTCAAAATCATAATTGTGGATTGGCCATCCACCGTGGTTTTTCCCCTAACAGGGTTTCCACGTAAAAATCTTGGTGTTATGGTGTTGTGTTTGTTTTCTTACTTATGCATTATGTTTGAATGATTGCTAATGCTTTGAAGTTAAAAGTTAATAAAGTAAATTAGTGCACAACACTGATTCACCCACCCCGTCTCAGTGTGGTTTGTTTCCAACAAAATCAAGAAGGACCACAACATAGTGTTTATGAGTGGAAAACCCTGTACAGGGATAAAAAAACCACTCTGAAAGTTCACTTTATTACGTCTCACTGGCAAAACAAGAATTTCATTGATCACAGCCTCACTGGCTACAATTTATGCCTCCCTGGCGAAGCCTCACTGGATATTCTATATGCCTCACTGGCAAATTACTAACTCCACAAATCAACTCCAATACAGAAAGATAAAGATACAGAGTACTACTCTGTTTACAATGCAATCCAGATCTTCTAATCTCCATTTCAACAAATAAGCATTCTACATGCAATTTCCATTGCATATATGAGCATAAATCTCTCTGCAAGACTCCTCTACATAATAAACAAATTCATATGAGCAATGACCAATAACCCTGCATGCATGAATGATAATCTCTGAACAACTACAAACAAGACTCCAAGTGGTGTCCAACTGGTGTTTATATGATCAAGAATTCTTCAATCCTCTGCACACATAAAAAACTCTTGACAGAAATTCTCTTAGAAGACCACAAAAGGACTTTACATACTCATGTTCCTTATTTCAACAAGGCAAAGAACAGGATCAAGACTGCATACACTTAGGCACTGTTAAACACACAAGATATCAGACATAAGTGAAGTCTTTATCACTTTCCAAACTACTCCTGCTCATGTAAAGCAAGCACAACTTATGTGCACTGAAAAACAAAGGCACTAGCAAGCCTTTTATGCTTAGTTATTCAAAACCCTCTTTTTTGCATGATCTGCAAGGAAGCATGATATAAAACATTACTAGTCTCTTTCATAGTGCTCAACACTTGATACCAATCCAATCACAGGTATGATCTGCAACTCACACTGGCATTAACAGGGAAGATTTGCTTCAAAAATACAGCAATATAATAGTTTCATATATTACTGTCATTTCAAAATCATCCTTCTTGCATAAGATTAACAACACTCAAGTATCACTGCCTACAAAACATATTTACAGAGCTCACCTGACCATTCCAACCCACATCATACGCTAGAAAACGTCTTTTAATCCATCGCTATGTAAAAACAGTTACAAAACTGAACGTGGGCAAACAGGTAGATACATGTCAAGGTCAAGCTCCAGGAAATGGTTGTTGAAAGGTTTAAATAAGAGCCTTTGATTTCTTCAACCCGACATTCTCACCTTTAAATCATAAACGTTGATTTTTCTTTGAATGGTCGACAAAAGATCATTAACTTGATTGACCGGTTATCCTAAATGAAAGGGCCAGTTAATCATGAGCACACCACCCTTAAGTTTGTCACTTAAGTGACTTTGACCGGTGATACCAAGTCACCAAGCAGTTATAACAAAAAGTAAACTGGCTAACTTCTTTTAGGGTTTTGGAATAATCTTGCAAGCAATAAAGGAAACCCTAATAAAAAGCAAAACTTCAATGAACTTGAAATTATGTGCTTATTCCCCAGCTTCTGATTTTCACCATATGTCATTGATACAGAGCCTTTGATGCAGAGTATAGTGCTTTTCATATTGTTTGAAGAAGATATGCATGAATGAAATATAAGTGCTAGGTTTTTATACTTAACAAAGTTATCAACAACAAGGCCACATCACTAACACCACCAATCATGAGATGTTCAACCTTTGAAGAATATGAACAATGAGAACTATGTTGAAAGCAACTCTTTGACCGCAACAATTATTAACCAAGTTTGTGGTTAACCTTTGTATGAATCCCATGCAGCACTGTGAATAACCAAGCAAACTTCACGATTGAATGCTTTGCCATCAATCTTTGTACAACCTTTGCATCACAATGATCATCAACAAAACACCTTTGAACCTTTGACATCAATGACAAATCAATGCAAACCAACAAACTCCCCCTTTGGCATTGATGTCAACTGAACAAACCCTAGCACATCAATACTCCCCCTTTGACATCAAATGACAAAGGACCTGTGGGTATAAATCATTTACTCCCCTTGCAAATGAGTTCCATATAGAGGTAACAAAAAGCTTCTTTTCTATACACTGTCATCATAGCATTGCAAAAGTCAGCAGATATAAATAAGTCAGATGCGAATTAACTCAGACCTGGTAAATACTAGCAGCAGCCTGTAATGTGTATGATACTATCAGATGTGACCCCGTCCAGCCCTTTTCAACCTCCTGTGACCTCCAGTATGGCATGAAATACACTCAACTTCACATATCCTGCTATTACACCATGGCTCGATCCTCATAGAAACAATTTCTAAGCATAAACTTGCACGTGTAGTTGATACTAACCTAGAGAATGTAATATGTGTTGCGTCTGGGCCTGAGAACTTCTATGCCTTGGCCATAAACCCTTTACACAGCCAAATGCCTAGGGTTTGTACAAACCCACATTCCTCCTAAACTTGTCCAGCATTAAACTTCAAGGATGAACTCTTAAAATGAAGGTTGATTGATTCATAAGACAAATATCTCCTACGAATGCTATGCCCTAGGTATTAGTAGAAGTGTAAAACCCCAACGAAACTCCACGACCTGCTAAACCCTCCACTTTGCTTAAATTCCTTCAAACAAAATCTTCAGAAACTTTGCTTTTCAGACAAGCTGAATGCAATCATTGATCTTCAAATTTATCTCGAAAGGAGATCATAAATTTGCCTTTATCGTGCAAGTGTGAATCTTGGTTGAATCCGCCAACACCAGATAGGGAGGAATCTTTCACCACTGAAATTGGAACCCGTAGGAAAATTACCTAGGGTTTCAAACTCCAAAGAGCTCCTCCAAACTTCAAACCCCAAATAAAATAATATGAGAGAATGAGCTCTCAAATCCTTTTTATAATGTCTTTTTGCACTTTTAGGGTTTTCTTGCCTAAATCACTTAACACAGTATTATAAAGTGACTTTATTAAATAAACTTTTTAATATTTCTCAATGTTACTTTATAACCCCTTATTATTTAATCATTTAATATTACCTTTATATTTGTACTTTTGCTAGGAAACATGAAATAATAAAATATATTAATATTATTTAGGCAAGCTGGAAAACGGGGACATTACACAAATTTAGTTTTTAAATGAAAAAAACTAGGTACCATTGAGAAAGACTAGGCAATTGACATTGACAATATTGATGTAGATTTTGAGTGGATTATAAAGGATGATGTTGATATCCTAATAGAGGTCAACATTGATGGTGATGTGGATGAACAACTTAGGAGGGGCATTGACCTAGAAGCTTCCATATCAAGACTTGTAGCCTTCTAGTTTAGCTCTCTTTGCTTTAGCAATAGTCATTGGCTATGATTGATTTTTTGGAATTTGGTATTTAGTTTGTAGGTTGACTTTGTATAAAGTAGATTCTAATTGAAAATTTGAAAACTATGAGTACTTAGTTATCATTTATGCAATTTATGTTGTGCAATGCAATGTAATTAGCGATATGAATGTAAGTGAAAAAAAATCTATATTCCACATTAATGAGCTAAACTCTCATTTTTTATTTATTTTCTCTATCTCTATGCTAATAAAATGCCTTTAATTTTAAAAAGAACAAGTACCTTTTATGTTTTTTGAAAATCCAATATTTTCTTGATTAAATTTTGATATTTTGAAAACTCTTAATTTTTTGGAGACTGCAATTTCATTGTCCTCTTCCTCACTCAGTTGCACAATCAAACCCATAGGCTGGTAGGATTGAGGCTCTAATACCACTGAAATATCCCAAACAATATATATGCAAGTATACTGATTTTTGAAACATAAAATGATGCCCTAGTTTGCTGATGTAATTTTCTGAGTTTATTTATGCATGAACAGCAGTATGTTTTCTTCAAAACAATAGGCAAACTTATAGCAGATCATAACAGCATAAATCCATCAATCCATCATTATGAGCCAATATTTCTGATATTCAACCTCCAATCTGCTGCTATAATTTAAATGCAATTTACAAAAGGAAATGGGCCTCAAACATGCGCCACAACATGAAGAAACCCCAATGATGCAATGCAAAAACTATCCTTAGCTAGGCAAAGTTGCTCCAGCCACAAACATGCAACTATATGATGAAGAAACAACACTAAAACCCTACCAAGGGGTGCACTGGCCTGCTAGACTGCTGCTAGGGTTTTGCCACCCTAGAAATCTAAGTATAACCTCCCACTTGCACAATTTACCTCTTCACTTAGATGCCTAAGTGTTGATGCAAAACTGAACATGAAAACTGTCAACAATCTCCATTGAAGCACATATGAACCTCCATCATGAAGTCCTCCCTTGAAGAAGCTAGGGTTTTGTCCAACTTCTCCTTAATTCCCAAGGGTTTCTGTCTTCAGAGAATTTTCCAAAGTGCGGAGCAGAATAGCAGATGTGAAATATTTGTTGATGATAAATGACTCCAAACTGACCTTGTATAAATACAAACCTCCTTATGCCTCCCAATCTGGCTGACCTAGCTCTAGGCGCCAAACTTGCATTTAACAATTGTTTTTTTAATTCATTTTCCCTCCTCCTTTTGGGCGCCCAAAATGACTATGCTTTTTTATTTATTTTTATTTATCACCCTTATTCCTCCAAAAAGGGGCTGCCCAAGCAATATAAAATATATAAAATATTTTGGCACAAATATTCAAAGATTAAATATTATTTTTTCCTCCTTTTTGGGTGCCAAAAATGCAAAATAATAAAATATTATTATTTTATTTGATTTTCCTTAACTGGCTCATAGAAGGGACACTATAGTTGCATCCTTAGCAACCCAATTGGAAAATAGATCAATGTCATCAAGGTCAAGTGTATGATGTGTAACTTGCCTTTGCACCTTCTTTTCATGTAATCGAAGGTTGTATTGCACAAAGAAAAGGTCATTCAAGTGCTTTTGAGTTAATCTGTTGCATTTATTGTGTAATTGGCCTTTTAAACACTCCAATTGCATTCACAACTAGAAGCGTTATAGGGCATAGATAGAATACAGATGCCAAGCTTTTGAAAATTAGGTGTTGTGGCACCAAAATCTTCTTGAAACGAACTTGCAAGGACAATAATTATAAATTTGTAAGAACTTTAGTAAAGTTAAAATAAAATGTAAACTAAAATTAAATGTATATGTGTTCTTTCTTGGTTGCAAAGTGTCTCTCCTATGAATGCATAAAATTAAAAGAAAATAATGCCTCTTCTATCCTCTTATAACTCATTGTGTATGAGCTCTCGAAGGCTGTAATCAGAGATCAACCTCTAAATATATTTGTTGAGGCCAAGCATAACCTTTGCATCTGCTTTAAATGAAGGGGAGAAGAAAATCTTGGGGTTCAAATAGTAGGCAGCAACATGAATATGTTGGTTGAGTTGTCAGTTTTACCTCCAATCAACAATGTGCCATATGGGTTCATATTTAGTTCTACTCAACCCATACAAATGTTGGGTTGCTTCTTTAGCCCCATCCATGGCCTCATACAGATACCCCGCGGAGTTTTTATCCCCATCCACCTGTCATGGATCTTAAGCAATGGTTTAGATGCCTAAAACAAGAGAGTGAAAGGTAATCAGAAATTAAAAAAAATCAGCAAATTAAAATATCAAAATTGTACGAAAATAACTTGTTAACTTTGTAAAATTTAAAAAGGAAAAAATAAAATTTGATCAAAAACTTACTTTGATCTCCTCCATGGTCTTGGCAAGTGTATCATCAAAAATGGTCTTCACAACCCTATTTGAGTCAGCCTTTCTGCAGTAAAGACTCTTCAACCACCGTTCATTCACAAACATGTGTTTAATGTTGGGTAATATAGTTGTTATACTTTGCAAGGTGGGGAAATTAGTGGCAAAGCCTATGACTCCTAGATGCATGAGCTCCTTGCCATTAATGTGCTCTGTTATGAGATTTAGGACCCATGTAATTATAGATGTATTTGATAATATTCCCTCCATCATCCACCATATTCTTCACCCAACTTAATTTCTTTGTGTCCTTTGGGAGAAGGTCAAAGCAATGGGCAGTACAAGGGCTCTAAAACACTATAGGGAATCTTGACTTTAGTAGTCTACCAACGGCCACATATGTAGATGCATTGACCATAACTATTTGGATAACATCATCCACTTCTACCTCCATCGTCACCTCATCCAACAAGCTACACAAGGTTTTGGCAACTTTTGTTTAATTGGAGCATCAAATGACTTCAAAAAGATCAATCGCTCTCGAAAAGCCACAAAAATGTTATTGTGTCCTATTCTTGGTATCTGTCCACTCATAAGAGAAAATGCTATGGCTATTGCTTTTTCAAATCTATTTTTGTGCCTCTACTAGCTTATATGTGTTTTTGGACCCCATCCTCCAATAATGGGTCACTACTACTTGGTGCCTTGAACCCATTACATGCCATAGTCAATGCGGTAACCAGCTGCTTCCAATAAGGACTTGAAACAATATTAACGGTGTTAAGTTCCCAGATCCTGGTTTGCTAAGTCTAAGTCTTTAGTTCGATTTGATCTCCAAGAGCAGAATATCTATTGATTTCCATATATGAATTAATTATTGAATGTGCTGATTGCAGAACATTGTCCGATTTCTATGTTTGGATATCGAATGAGGAACCACCATAAGTAAGGAAGGAGACCGTCCCTAAGAGGCGCGCCTCATGAGAGGACGTGTCTCCACGAGTGGAGGCACGTCCACTCATGGGATGCGTCCTTTAGGGTGCGGGTTTAACAACTCATTTGTTATGTATATACTCACACGTATAACCTTCTATATGATGGCGGATGACATAAGAGAATTCCGATTTCACATGAATGCAGAATATAATATCACGAGAATGATTGAATTTATATGAATGCTCATAATTTCGATTTTAAATGTTTCCTTTAGAAATATCATAACATGAATGATAATTTCGATCACTCATGAATGACAATGATACTTGCATCACTGTCATTCATATCTGACCGAAGCTACCATCCATTAACACTCCCTCTTAGCTAGGGAAGATATTTCAAATCAAATAAGTCAAGATATCACCTTCACACGTGATATGATATGTTTTCTCAAAGTTGTCAAGTCACATGACATTCTTCATAACACATCTTCATTATTTCAACACTCCCTTTTTAACTAGGAAGAATAACTTCCAAAAGTGATATCACCTAACTCGTGATATCAGAAGATATGATATGCTTCTGAGAGTGTCAAGTCACATGACATTCTCCATAACACATCTTCATTATGGTATGTGCACTGACATCAAGTCACATGATGTCTACCATAATTCATGGCATATCCATGGATATAATCATCCACCATGATTATCTCTTACGAATCACACTGACCTTCAAATATCAAGTCTCATGATATCCATCAAGGTGTCCAAGAGATACTATCATGACATGTCCATAGATATCAAGTCACATGATATCTATCATGATAGTTCATCATTGTAGAGTCGTCACTTTACAATGTCAAATACAAGTGTTCATTATCAGAAAGATAGTCACCTTTCGATAATGTACACAGGGGGAGTAGGCCCATAAGGTCATGGAGTCACACACATGACAAAAGAGTTTACACATTAAACATCTTTATATATTAGTACAACTTATAAACAAATTTGAATTTCAAACATAATATCAAATTACATACCAAGTTTTTTTCCCGAAGAGTTCAACCTTAACTCTGGAGAGAAGTTGTTGAGTATGTCCGCTGTTTAAACATTTGAACTAATATACTCCAATTGGATCACTTTTCTTTCCACCATATCTCTTACATGAAGATAGGGGATCTCAATGTGCTTAGATCAAGGAGTCCCACAAGCAATTTACGAAGACAAACTGCTTCTCTTGCTCCCATTGAGGCTGCAATGTATTTAGCTTCCATTGAGTTTTGTGCGACTGAAGATTGTTTTCTGCAAATCCAAAAGATCATAGCTGATCCTTAGCTGAAGCAACATCCTAATGTGCTTTTCCGATCGGTTACACTTCCAGCCCAATCATATCTAGTAGTGCTTTGAAGATATCTCAATATATGTTTTACTAGGACCTTCCATTTGTAGCTGGAGTGTTTTAAGCCATACTGCGGGTGCATGGGGCGCTTCTGAAGTTAGATCTAGGGACCTGTCGTCATGGAGTCTCTCAACAAGACGCCTCATCTCAGTCTCAGAGATGAACAAGGCTTTCACCTCATATCTCTCTATCTCAGAGCATTACAACAAGTGAAGATGAGACTCCCTCTGAAGCTCTAATTACTTCTTCTTCGAAGGGATGATCCCAGTCACCAACTCAGTCCCATGGCTGCAAGCTATGTCTTTATTCGTCAGCTTGTGTGACTTCCTCATAGAATGCATCAAGCTCTTCCTCCCTTGAATGCAAGCTCTCATCATCCTTATGCTCTTTGGTCCCATCCTAAAAGCATTTTAGAGAGTTTAATAATAGTTCATAAACTGAACTGTCTCAAAGAGAAATACTAATGCTAGAAGCATATATGATTCACTATCCCAATGACATGAATTAATAACTACGAAAAATCATGAACATTTATTCAAACATGAAATACTTATCTCGTTGAAATCATAATCTCCATAAGTGCTACACTTGAACACTTTTTTAGATCTGCACTTATCTTTCCTGGGATTTGCTCATTATTTCACAATAATTTCTTAGATTTGCTTACTGGAATGCCTCGTTTCTCCAGCAATGGCCTTTGCTAGTAGTGTTTTACCATTTCTAGGAGGTCCAAACAAAAGAACTCCTTAGGGGCAATACACATTAGTATTTCTTCAAAAGTCTTGCAACTTCTTGTAATTCGCACTTGACATATTCATGTCCAAAAAATCATCAAATGTGACGCCCATACTTTCCTCTACAACAATGAATATAGCCCTGCTTTCTACAAAAGCCTCAAGTTCATTTTTCTTCTCAAATTTAGAAAATTCATCTTCCTCTTCAAACTTAGGATGCTCCTTAATGTGTATATTCAGAATATAGCCATGAGCAGCAAATGTGGACTATGACAAAGAAATACATCCGCCGGTGGAAACAAACTTAGTAAACGAATGTTTTCCTCCGATAAGCAGTATAAATACTCATATGCTTGCTTGCCAAGACTTCCTTTTTGACTATGAACACTCCACGTAGGTAGATACAAGGGACGAGAGTATTATCAGCCCTTAAGCGTCATCCCTCACCATATTCGTTGATGTCCTTGCAGGGAAGTATGACTTCATTGACGCCAACGTAGTCTCAAACCTCTGCTAATCAACTCGATATTGGGTCTTCAACTTCCGTCAGCCACATGGAGTCGATTGCCTTCTCAGTTCTGTTAGATAGCATATGATCCCCGCTCAGGATTTGAATGCTATGACCGATCACATTGATAAATATTATGCCGAAAAATGATCAATGTCCTTCCGTTGCCAAAGATGAGTGGGGCGAAATATGAATGAGCGCCCCCTACTCAAGACTTGTATCGTACTTCAGGTATGTGACTTTCCCAATATTCGCAAATTCTCCCGCTATGATGAATATATCCAATAACAGACTCAAGTGTGCCCAACGTGAGAATGTTAGCCCTGAATATTAATGTTGACTATGATTCATATATCCGCTAAGGCAGAGCGAGTGAAAATCGTCCTCAAGCCACTTTAGTGATTGGATGTTTCCCGAAAACGCCATCTGAATGTAATCCCGTCAAGGTTCCGACCAACCATCAGGAAATTGGACGACCTCAACAGACTTCCCGTCACCCTTTTAACGGCATACATATGCTCTTGGTCGCGTCAGCAAACACCAATCACTACCAATGTCATGTATAAGGGATATGATAAAGAAGACCATTAATATTGTCTATTGGATGCTCAGATTGCATTAGTTGCTTGTAGAATCTTGTCTTCACTAGGTTAATAGACTCCTTATGGAGATAGACGTTTCATAAATACTGGCGGTGGTGGATGTTATCGCCAGAGATAACAATTAACAACGGCTTCAAAGTGTCCATGCAACCTTTGATAAGAACACCTCCAAATGCCCGCTCACACCTTCTTTCCTTAACGCCAACAAGGATGCAATCATCGATACCAATGATAGTCACGTCTTCAAAGGATTTTGAAATTATGAAATGCAAAACATGAGAGTGAATAAATTCAATGGTCATTTAGATAGCCCGATAAATCCAAATATGCTAGAGCACACAGTTTCTTCAATTACCGGTGTGAGACAAACACCCAGGCAGCACCTAACAGGACAATACAAGCCACCAATGGCCGATTACACACAATATAGAGTATTCGATGATGAATAGATTTCAATACGTAATGGTGTATACGTAAATACTCTCGTCTGATAATATAATAGAGAAATGTCGCTCAAAGATAATCCTTCGGTGTGCATATCCAAATATATTATCGGACTCTTAAGAAAGCAGTGGCGGTTCTATGCTCGATATTCTTTCCAGACGGCTCTATCTTCCAACGCCAATGATGAAGATGTCAATACCCGATATCGGAATGTGCATGCTTTGGTATTGCTTCACAAATATCCACCAACAAGGTATCGAAATATGTTGTTTAGACAAATCTGATGAACCTCGCTCTAATACCATGTTAAGTTCCCAGATCCTGGTTTGCTAAGTCTAAGTCTTTAGTTCGATTTGATCTCCAAGAGCAGAATATCTATTGATTTCCATATATGAATTAATTATTGAATGTGCTGATTGCAGAACATTGTCCGATTTCTATGTTTGCATATCGAATGAGGAACCACCATAAGTAAGGAAGGAGACCGTCCCTAAGAGGTGCGCCTCATGAGAGGACGTGTCTCCACGAGTGGAGGTACGTCCACTCATGGGATGCGTCCTTTAGGGTGCGGGTTTAACAACTCATTTGTTATGTATATACTCACACGTATAACCTTCTATATGATGGCGGATGACATAAGAGAATTCCGATTTCACATGAATGCAGAATATAATATCACGGGAATGATCGAATTTATATGAATGCTCATAATTTCGATTTTAAATGTTTCCTTTAGAAATATCATAACATGAATGATAATTTCGATCACTCATGAATGACAATGATACTTGCATCACTGTCATTCATATCTGACCGAAGCTACCATCCATTAACAAACGGAATATTATTTTAGTATCAAAATTTGGTACATGCCAACTTCACTTCATTATGTAATTCCCTATTCCACATACTACCTTCTGTAATGTCTCTGTTCTAGAATTTATGATATTTTTTGATATTTTGAAACAAAGTAAAAGAGAACATTAAATTGGAAAATGAAAACAGTTGCTCCAGAACCCTTAATCAACTTTCCAAACAACCTCCTTGATTAGATCTGAATTGCATTACACCAAAATAAGTGTTGATTTGCAAACCCTAGATGTTGAGACATACAAATCTCAGAATTACATGTGCAATTATCAAACTTGTTGATTATTAATCTGCGGATCAGATGTTGATCACTTGTGGAGAGGAGCTGTGATGCATGGATCAAACCCCCTGAACTGATGAGTGGATGTTGGTGGCGATCAGATCTGGCTGCAGTCAAGAGGTGGCTCCATGGTATATATCTTCACCTTCAATTTCAGATGTTGGCAGGTATGCTCTCCGCCCTAAATAATTATGAAATTTCTGATGGTGCAAAACCCTATGATCAGATCTGGGAATGCAGCAAATCCAATCTGTTATCTGCTGTGAACAATCTGCAGTCTTCCCTGGCGAACAAATGACAGTAGTCTTGAGATTTCTGTGAGGTGTGGTGCTAATAATATTACTAGGCGCAGATGATTAGACCCCAATATTCAGTTGTATGGCAGATATGAGGGTGTAGAACAGTGGCAACAGTTAGGATCAACAAGTGACAACCTTTGGAATCTCCTTCTACAGCTGTGCTTATGCAGAAATGTCAATTTGCCTTTCTTTGACAGTTTGTAGCAGCTTACGAGGGGTGTGATCCGACTAGAACACTTAGCCAGCACAGAGAATGCTAGCAGCAATTACAGATCAGAGAATGAATATGCAGGTCTGCCACAAGTAAATAATATATGATCACCTCCCAATAATGATCCAGGCTCCTCTGATAAAGGTGCCTTAATTTAGTCAAAATACCTGCAAAAATGACGGCGAACAGCAACCTAAATGAATGCCAGACTGAAATCAATCTATGGTGACCTCTCCTTCAATGTGGCACTCACAACTACCATAAAAGTAACAGTGTCCAGCAATTTTGGAAATCAACGGTGAAACCCTTCCAAAGAAAAACAACAAATTTGCTTGCAAATCAAATTTTCCAATCACAAACTCTCCAAATTCAGCTCCAGTGCAGCCCCTATGTGAGGACACCCTAGATGAAAATCAGGGTTTTCCTTCCCAATTCCAAAACTCAAGTCCAAGAAAGTTTTCATTCTCGCAAACCTTTGAACAGCCGAGGGTTTTTGTCCTTGGCTGTTAATTCAAAACGCATGCTCCAAAGTGAAGAATGCCTAATGAAATCTAAATTTCAAATGAAGCCAAGTGCCACCTTTTTAAACTTTTCCAAAGTGAAATTTCCCTCCAAAGTAATTAAAAAAACTTGTTAAATTATTTTAATAATATTATTAGGTTGCCCCTTAAATATAAAATTGTTGGGCCCAACTTAAAATAATATTATTAATATTTTAGCTCTGGAAATGGATGAAGGTTTGCACTAGGAGTGTTACAAAAAACAAAAAAATGAGAACTATGGCTGCCCACCCTGCTTAATCCTCCTATTCGTGGCACAATGGAAGAAGAGCCCCCCCATATCTTTTCTAGTGTTTGACCCTATAGAATTGTGAAATGTGGTGGAGGCACCCGTTGCCTCTGTTGTACTTTTTTTCTTTACTTTTTGTTTCTCAAATGTTGAAAGGAGAACTCTTGCCTTATTTTAAACCTCCAAAATTGCTTCAGTACATGGTGTAACATCTTGGCAAGGGGCCTGTGCAAGGTGATATTTTAGATGATTTATACCTCCTCTCATATCCTTAGTCCAATGGTTGCAAAAAACCATTCTCTTTTCTAGAAAAATTTCTAGAAATTTTGCTCCATATGCAAATAACCATTCAAACTTTAATGTTAATTCATCAAGTCTTACTTCAACGACAAGTGGCCATACACTATATGTAGTGAGCTCTCTAGTCTATACGAGTTTCATCAATCATGTTTCTGGAACCCAAAGCCTGAGGATAATCTAGGATTGTTGATAGAATATGGCTAAGTGTGAATTTGTGAGAGAGCGTTAAAAGTTGTGTTATATATATATATACTGAGAGTGAGAGAGATGTCTTATGGCTCATCAACAATGCAATGTATATAAATGAAAGATGAATTCCTCAATGATGTATTCTCACGAAGAATAATCACTTGTACATTGTTTACAACAAGTATAGTGTTTCTTGTGTTAATTCTACACCTCTCTATAAGAGAATGGCAGGTAATATTCGTACTTGAATATGTGTATAATGAGGTAGTTTTTCATGTTTGGGAGGCAGGAAAACCTGCAGTTGATGTTTCTATGCTGTAGGACATGCATGTGACAAGCTGTGGATGTCACCTACCACAAAACACAAAGAAAAGTCTAAAACAAAATGAAACACTCTTAACCTTAACAGCTGAGAAAATGCTACCAAAGCAATTTCTCAATCTTATAAACAAACGGGCAGGGAATTTTGAACTGAACAAAACATATGCAGATTTTGGTAAAAAGGTCAAACAAGATTACAAAATTGCAGATTTGGTCAGCATGGATTTTTCACAGAAAATTATCACACTTTGGAAGATTGGAAGGAACTACCCCTTTTTCCTTTATGATTTGGCGCTTCTGAGTTTTGAAGGTTTATTTTAGTATGTAAGTTTTTAAAAACTTAAATGTGTATATATCAGACAATCCTTGTACCTATTAAAGTGCTTTTGAAAATTGTGTGTGTCCTGTACCCACATCTTAGATAGATAGTTAAGATGTAATATATCCAAGTCCTTTTTACAGATATATGGCGTCTGTTTTAGATATTAAAATTTCTTGACAGATAAAAGTTTGTTAATGACATCATTCCATATTATTCAACTATGATGGAATTGTCAAGTTGTCATGCTGTTGTTGGTATTACTTCTTTGAATGGATTACATTCTAATGCTTTAAGTGATGTCATCTACTTGGGGGGTTTATATTACAGAATTTTCCATCTGCAGTATGTTATAATTATAGTTATTAGGAAAATCCAGTATATGAACGAGACCCATATCTCAGTCCCCATATCTGCAAGTCTTGGTGACTACATATTTTCCCTTATTAAATAACAACTGCTTTTGATAATACGGATCCTTATCCTTATTTTTTCCCTTTAGGGGCTGGTGATACCTGGGATGCTATGTCTAAACTTTAAGGTCACTTTTTTGCACATCCTTCAAATTTTCTGCACAGAATTTTCCATCTGAAGATGTGCTATTCTCGTTTCCTCATGTAGAATTAGTATGTTAAACTGTAGTCATTAGGTAACTCCAGTATACGAACAAGGCCCACATCTCTGTCCCCATTACCGCAAGTTTTGGTCACTACATATTATATATTTTATAGCTATACCCTTAATCATTCACTCACATATCCAAATTTCAATAGCATTTCTATTCCCATCCCTGTTATTTTTCATGAATCAGCCAGGGCTCAAACTTAAGGCCTCCCATGTGTATGCTGGGGTGTTCTACCACTAAGATACCAGATCTCTTTGTGACCAGAGCTTTTCGGTAGGCTGCTTAATTGTAATGGCGCCATAGTGTAATATAAAAAATATTCTTTTAAAATAACTTATATCCCCTTTTAAATTAAAGTCCTTTTTAATTTAACTTTATTGTTCAACGTTATTAATATTAAATTCATAGGATCAATATTAACCAAAATAATCCCATGATATAATTACGCCATCATGCCAAAAATAGAACTTTGTTAGCCAACCAAACCAGAGACTCAATGACTTACTATAAATAGTAAGTATGATCCACAAGCTTGAAAAAGCCTCAGAGAACACACTACAAAACCCTTTGGCGACGTTGAGCTGGAAACACACTGTCCTAGGAAAAAGGGGACATTACAGTCCGCCCTTCCCAAAGATTGCTTGTCCTCAAGCAATGCCAGTACAACCCTACAACCCAACAATCTGATACACACTGAGTTCAACAATGATCCCAAGGTCCCAAGTTAACCTAGGAGGTCTGTAGCACCATTTGCTCAAAACACTATCCTATGAGGTACTTGTTGTGACCTATTTCACACATCGCCCCATTGCAAATGGGGACCTCCAGTTTCTTTTGGTTTTGCCCTCTGCGTTGCAATTTCGTAAGTTCAGAATTTGAGTTTTTGAGAGTCACTCTGGCCAAGTTGAGATTTTGAACCCGTTTCTGTGCCTAAATGTCATGGAAGTGCTTGGAAGGTCTAAAAGACTAGGATTGCCTGTGCTTTCGGTCAATTCTGACACTTCCTATTTTTTAGGGATTTTGCATTTTTGCTTTTTTGCTTTTTGGCATTTTTAGGCCATTCTAGGGTTCCTATTTTTTAGGGATGCTTTTTTGCTTTTTTCTATTTTTGGAAAGTTGCTATTTTAGGGTCCCATTGTCACCACGCATCCAGAATGAGGAGAATCAACAAAAAAAAATCAAGGCGAATGATGAAGGTTTAATGAAAAATGGCACCAAGTCTGAGAAGCTCGCCAATGGAAGGAAATGTCAGACATCTTGTCAAGTCTGCCCTTGCCTCTGGCAGGCCAAAGGGAAGGACTGGCAAGCCAGACCTCAAGTCCACCCTTGGCACAAGTCAAGATGAAGTCCGCCCTGGCAAAGCAACCTCAAAGTCTGCCATAGGCAAGAAGCAACTGGCAGAAGCCTTGGGAAGTCCGCCCTTGGCAAGAAGATCACAAAGTCCGCCCTAGCAAGAGGAAGTCAAAGTCTGCCAAGAGTAAAGGATGACCAAGCCATTATGAAGTTCGCCCCCCCTCAGCATGGAGAAATTTTCTAAGGCATGGAAGAAAATACGATTGGCAAGACAAGTATGAAATTCACCCCTTAGCATAGAAGAAATTTTCTAAGGCATAAATAAATGTGTGATTGGTAGAGAGGCCTCCAAGTCCACCCAACCTAGAAGAAGAGAGAAAAATCAAAATTTTGGCTAAGTATGGAACATTGGAATATGTCTGGCGAAGCTTGAAGTCCACCCAAGAAGTTGAGACTGGCGAGAAAATCATGAAGTTCGCCTTGGCTAGACGGAGTAATTGAAAAATCAAGTAATTAGCCATGGGTAAATAAATATCGCCAAGTATTAATATTTTAATGGGTTGGGAATTTAATTACTTTGGATATTTTTAATTATATTCCAACACTTAGGAAAATTTATTTAAAATATTCAACGTTTGGAGAAAAATGAGAAATAACTCAAGAAATAATCAATTTGCCTTGGACAAAATTAAATTTTGCCGCTATTCAAAGATTAAATGGGTTGGGAAATTGGATTTAATATATTAATTAAATATTTTCCAACATTTTAAAGTGTTCGAGACTTGGGCAAAATTTTGAAAAAGAAGAAAATTTAAAGATTCTGGTTGAAGGTGGCGCTTGGGTAAAATTGGAAACTTGCTGCAATGAAGAGAAGAAAACAATTCTAAAATCGAAAAACTCAAGAGAAAAGAAGGCAATTATCAAAGAAAATCGCACCTCTCAACCTTATAATGAGTTTCAACAACTCATTCTTCACAAGTTTGATTGAGAGAAGAAGTTTAGCTCTCTCAAACTTGCAAAGGATAAATTTTGCAAGGAAGAATATTGAGAGCAACGTAGATTTTTCTCAGTAGAGAGGAAAATTCTTAAGCTGGAGATGTGATTTTGAAGAGGAAAAGAGTATTTCCAGCAAAAGAGCCGCACTTCTTTTAATTTTCAGAAGTTAGAATTTATTCGCAGCTAGAGGATATTTTCAAAGGTTTGAAAATCGATTGGCAAGGTTCTTCTTTTCTTTTCTAATCTTCTCCCGTCATTCCAGCACAAGATTTGTCAAGCAATTAGCAAAGTTCTCCATTTTCAGCTTGCTTTTTTGCAGAAATTCATATTTTCAACAAGCTGAAGTATTAATTTGTCAAATAAAAACCAGAGGAACCTGATTTTAAAAGTATTTATATTAATGTTAATTATTTTTGTATTGTAGATTGATGACCACCCGGGGAGAACCATCCAGACAGGTGCAAATGAAGTTCGCTAGTAAGGGGCTGTAGCCGGAGTCCAAAATTAATTCAAAGTGGAAAAATATCACGGACACCAACCTCGGACATGTGGACTTCAAGGAATTTAAAAAGAGGATGTACGGGCACAATGGATTCCTGCCAATATCCATTGCCCGACGAATGATGAGGAACGACATTGTCCAGGCTGCCGAATTTCCACCAGCAATTGAGTGTGCCGAGTTGATGCTAGAGTGCGCCTTTCATTATAATGCGCAAGACAGACAGATTGCTGCGCTTGATGGGAGGATATTGGCTCACCTCGGAGAGTTGGCGATTTTGGAGGCATTCGACATTCCGACATACCACAAAACTTCCTACAAAACTAGGGAGGATGCCAGGAAATTGTATGATGATAAATTTGACCTCTGCGCCACAAATGTTAATAAGTCATGGCTGGAAAAACCAAGAGCTTCCGCCAAGAAAATGCCCAAGAAGCTGTTGTGCACGGATTTTAAGGACTACGAAGACATCATCATTTTGCTGAACAAAATGGTTGGCAATCCTCAGGGCGCGCCCTTCGAGATGTGGATGTACTACTTCATCGATGAAATCACTGAAGGAGTAAAGATGTTCAACTGGTCTCGCATGATACGTGACAACCTCCATGAGCAACTAGTCAATCTAGAGAAGACAAAGACATTTTACATGAGCTCCTATGTCATTTACATGCTGGCTAGGACGTACCGGTATGCAGGGTTGATTTGCAAGGGCGTGGTTGGCAACGAAGAGAATGAGCTGAAATCCTATGATTGCTATCTGAGTTGCAACTAAGTGAGAAAGCCCATTTCAAATGGGCCCATGACGCTTTCCTCATGTACATCACCAGAATACTCCAAGGAGGAACGCACCAAAGGCTGACTCATGAAGCCAAGAGCTTGATCGATAGGTACAGATCTTGGTTCATCCAATACCCAAGGTTCACGTACATCAGAGTCCAAGGATCACTAGAAATCCCTACAGATTGCCCATCTTTCCCACTAACAAAATGGTCTTGCTAGAGGTCTTGAGGTAGTTGGAAGAGTATTAGAACCTCCAGAGGTCAAAACAAAAGGTGGCCATTACTTTCCCATTTTTCATCGGGAACATGCTGGAATCATGTCCTTCAGCACAAGCAGTTGAGAGTGCCAGACTGGAGATACAGCGATACCCGTTCACTACATATCAATCTAGAGGGAACTTCGACCCTCACCATCATATTAAGACTGTGGATGGAAGAAAGTACAGGCATACAGGCATAGAGTTGAATTAGAAGACTTTTGGGCTGACGCTGCAGATGAGTACGAGGTCAAACAAAGGCTGTGGTCTAGATTGTCGGCGAGCCTGATCAGGATGACTAAACTTTGCCGAGTACTTGATCAACTCGAAGATGATGGAGAGCACATCCGACCATGCTTTGACGAGAGCTCGCCTCTTCCTACTGTAAAATGGTCAGAGCCCGAGCATGCAGATTTGAACACCTTGATGAGACCAGTGATCAAATATTCTCAATGGTGGGCCGATCAACAAGTTCAGGAGCTGAGACGAAGGAAGGTAACACTCACTTATGACAGGTTGAGTGAGATAGAGTCTTACTCCTCCAATGCAAAAGCATCCCATGGTGCAGAATTGATGGAAGCCACTACCTACAGGAAAAAGAAAAGAAGTAGTTGTGGACATAGAGCCTGTTCAAAAGCGACTAAGGATAGAGCCATCACACTCTGCTGCTTCCAGGAACATTGATGAAATATTGGCTACTATAGATGATTCATTGGCTAACATAGGAAATCCTCCCCCAATCCACGAGGAGAATGTTGAGCCAATCCAGCTGGATGACGACGAGCCACCATCTCCCATGGGCACATAAATACTTGATTCGGATAATGAGATGGACACCCAAAATAATGACTTTCAGGAGGGAATAATTTCCGCCCTTAGAGGAATCTTGGATGTTCCGAATGAAGGAAATGCCCCAGAGGAAGATGGCATTGAGCAGCCCATGATCCCTGACTGGTTGAAGGAGAGACTGAAGATACAAGCGCTAGTCGAGACATAGGAAGAAGACAATGCTACAGATTTCTTAGCTAGGCTTGAGCAAGTTACAGTCAAGAAGCCAACCAAGAAGTTTTCCACTATACAAAGGGATGAAGCCGACAACCGCTCTGTACATATTGTAGTACCGACGGTGGACAAGCCACAAGAGGATATTGCTCCACATGAATATGTCGTCACTACCATTGACTTAGGCCCAACCACAAAAGGCCAAGAAGTTGAAGATTTGGACAACTTAGTGTCCACTATTGAGGCAATGTTGGAAAAGGAAGTGGCGAAAAGAAAAGAATGTCAGAGGGAGTTTGAGTGCCTAAAGGAGTATATACAACATCTGACCAAACCGCTCGATCAGGATAGTACATCAGCTCCTCCTCTTCTGAATCCTTCACAGGAAACAACCAAGGACGTTGAAGAAGACATGGTCATTGCTAAAGAAGCCAAGGAGTGGACGATGGTTAAGGGCACACAAGCAGCTGCGTTCCTGGAGAGATTGACACTAGTCTACGGACATGTTGCCTCGTTGCTTTCTAGACCGGTTGCCATGGCGGAAGTTTGGGATAGTCTTCCGGATATTCAGGAGAGGATAATTTCATGCCTCAGAGTTCTGAAGGGGTCCCAAAGCAGGTGCTGATTGACGGAAACATAATTGCAGCAGGCACTGCTTACGACTTCCATTCTTGGTATTGGGCTTTGACGGCACGAGGCAAAGTCTTAGAAAGGGTGAAGTCTGACGGAATCAGAGTGGAGGAGCAGGTTAAGGAGATCCAAAATAAAATCTTCAACTTGGCTGCCAACATGTTCGACAAAGAAGTCATACGAGAAAATGACTTACAGCTGGAAAGTTTGAAGAGCAGGGTTCAAGAAATCTTCTATTCCGTCACAAGGCCTATCTTGAGACAAAGCTAGATTAGAATGGCGAATTTCTCAGCCATCCAGGAGGCCTTCATAAAGAATGAGCCAGAATGGGAGAGTATCTTCGCCAGGTGCATTGAAAGCTTGGACGGGTTGGAGTTTAGGATCAACATGCTGCCTCAGGTTACAATGGAGGAGGTCGTCTTGATCGTGTCCAGATTCATTGAACACATGGCGACTCGAGAGGATAGGGATGCACTTCCTTGAAAGTAGCTCCAGATGCCACTTCACTCTCTGTTTACTCTTTGATTATTGATGTCATTTGGAAAACCCTAGTTAGGGTTTAGTTGTTTCAATCTTAGCTGTTGACTGGTTTTAAATCTGGGCCTTACATTTATTTTCTAAAACTCTATATAAACTTGTGAACTCTCATTTTCAATTGGTGAAGAGAGTATTATGAAATTGTTGCGCATTGCCATTTCTGTTAATAAAAGCTCTTATGCATGATTTGCTTTGAATCACTTTTATTTTCAAGTGGTTTGCAAGGTTACATATTCTCCTTCAACACTTAGATTAAAGTTAGATTAGAATTTTCATTTGAATGTTTGCTAAGTGAATGAAAGATCTGAGAGTGGCCATTGGTGAAATCTAGCTCATACTTTCTTTGGATAGATGATTTGTATCCAATGCGTAAAGTTAGCCTAGGCTCTCAAATTGTGGATGCTTAACTTTTGTCTTATTCTAGACATGAAAATTATAATCACACCCCTTGAAGATTGCAACCACTTTGCGTAGTTGTCTCAAAGAGGCGAAAGTGTGGTTTCTTGTTTCACCCAATCATTGTCGTCTCTTGAGTTCTTAGGCGTAGATTAGACTCCTAAACCCTTATCTTTTTACATCTCTTTTTGGAAATCCTAAATGCCCCCAATGGAAAGAGCAGTCAACGTTAAAACCATGTAAGTCCTTAGCTTGTGAATAAATTCTAATGTAAGTCCCTTTGTGTTACCAACATATCACAACGCCCGCTGATCTTATCCACGTGTCATGACTTGACGAAAGAAACCTTGGAGTCGCCATATGATCTTCTCGCAACCTTAGCATACGCGGTGACTTTGTTCAAGAGAGGATAGAGTGTCTTTGGACATTTTATTCTGTGTTCGGTGAGTAATAAAATGCACACCAACAGTACCATCACAAGAGACCTCCTGAAAAACTCCTGTAATGAGTGTAATCAAATACTGCATAGACTCGAGCAAATCCTCCAAAGAATGCCCCTCGAGAGAACCAAACTGATATGCCATAGGAGTAAACTCTAAAAAATCAACGTTGGCTCTCTCATCCCAAACGGTAGCTGAACTAAACATAGAGTGATCCTCGGGTTCCATGTTAGTCTCGGGAAGGAACCACCATGCCGACGCTGCGCCACATTGATCATAACTGCCAAACCAATGTGCCCAAACTTAAAATCAATCTGCTCATAAAAAAATCTCATCATAACCAACGAAAGAAAGTGAGGGGAGCAGTTCTCAAATTGAAATCCCACTGAGAACATAGGAGAAACTTAGAAATGAGTATGGAGGTAGCAACAAAATCAACTCCAAGAATCAAATCATCATCGTCATCCAGGCTCGACCATTTACTACTCGATTGCCGAGTTGAAGAAACCATCCAACTCATCTGCGGCTCTATATCCGAAGTCATATGCAAGCTGATCAGAAAGTAGGCAGCGGTACTAATACTGGAAGTTGACCCATTGCGCCAATCCCGAGACAACACCTCATGTCTAGAAACTACACTTGGGTCCCAAGTCTTGTAATCAAATCCACTCGCATCACTGGAATTGTTTGGGTCTCTGTCATCCAACTCGAAAAGTGGATTGTCATAAGTCAAATCAGCACCCCATTCAAATAAAGGACTATCATACAATTGATGATTATCCTCAACTCCCAAATCTAACCAATCCTCTTGCTGATCCAAACTTCTATTTTCTGATTTTTTTGGACAATAGGCGAGATCATACTCCTCCTGAATGGAATCAAGCTCCTCCATTACATGTTTGATCTCTCTAGCTCTTTCTTTGTTCGTTTGCTCTATAAAATGTTGAGCCTCATAAAGCTGATCATTCGCTTCAAGAAGTGCCTCTTGGACACTCTCCAAAGCAAGCTTTGTGGAATTAAGCTCGATGGTGAGCTCACTAACCTCACCCCTTAATTGCTTAGTCAAGGGCAGAGTCTCATCTGCAAACTTGGTGGCTATATCTCTATCATGCATCATGTGTAAGCAAGCTGTTTTAAATTCTTTTATACAACTCTTCATTGTTTGCAAATCAAAAAATGAGATATTAAGCTCATTTTGCCCGCTTGATGCACTTTGAATTAAATTTTCCACATGCATATGTTCGTTGTCCAAACTAGATAAAATGTGCACCTCATTTTCAGAGGCTACCAAGAGTTGTCTTTTCCAATCATGATCAAGCAAAAATGATGAACTGCTGTTATCTGGCATGCGAAAATCAGAACTATTATACCTGTTATCAAAGTCTCCATCGCTGTCCCAAATTACTTGTGCCACTCCTTGATTATCCTCAAAAGAAGATTGTAAATCCGAACCAACCAGGCTACAAGGTCTTTGTTCAAAATCAGCTACCTACAATGTGAAATCAGAATCCTTTTCAAGATTGAAAACATCACTATTGATGCCATCCTCTATGCATAGCTCTCGGGATGAAGTAAGGACATCATTATAATAAAAAAGGAATTCATCCCAAAGTGGATCCTTGTCATACTTAGGTGCCAACACACCCGAATCCCATGTGTAGAAAGGCTGATCACTTTGTTTAGAGAATAAGTGTTCACTATGCTCCTCATGAGTAGTTGCCTTTCTAATTAAGTCACTCTCCAACTCATTATCACTGAAATCATCATAATCATCTTTCTCCATAGGCTTGATTTGGTAGTCTAACCCAAAGCCACTTGTGTCACCATTACCCACATGGGGTAAAGAATTAACATTATTAACTAATTCAAAGACATCATCTCTTTTGTTTTCATTATACCCATCATCTGAAGGTATCACGACTTCATTGGATAGCTCTAAGGGAGTATACAAGGCTGCTGTTTTATCAATTCCTTCATGCACAACCTCATCTACAACAGTTGCATGCATGAGCAAAGAGTCATCCTGAGGCTCCATCTCACATCCATCAAGTTTCAAAGCAATTACTTCACCTGATTTTTCTGCTATGAACTTCTCTTCACATACTTGCTCTTCATTGAACGAATGAGGTTTCAACTTTGCCACCTCCCTAAAATGAAGTTTTGATTCCTTCTTGTCAAACCTCTCTATGAGTCTCTCAGTGAACTCAATGTATGATGTAATTTGAGCATGCCCCACTATGACCATCCCACGATGCCACCACTTATGTGCAACTCCATCAAGGTGCATAGCAGCATATTTTATGGATTCTTCTTCAGGCATGGGGTTTTGATTGAAGTATGTGTTCACCCTCTGAACCCATGCTCTCGCTGAAATCTCACTGGACCCATCAAAATAAGGAAGGCTAAGTTTTCCAACTTTCCTTGTAAGTCATTATGATGTTATCTCTTACCCTTGTTGGGCGTATGCCTCATCTTGAGATCTAGATGATCCTGAAGTGATATGTCATGCTGGAAACCAGGGCTTGCATCGAACCAATTCTGTATAAATTGATCCTACAACTTAACCAAGGTAAGCTCTTGATTGGGTTGTGCTTCTACTCTTGATGGAAATATAGGCATAAGAGGCCCAGCCATGGCTGCCCTATTGTTTTGAATGGTTGCCCCATGCTGACCCAAATCATTTCCTTGCCCCAAACGGTCTAATCTCTCCACCAACTGTGCGAGTTGTTGATTGGTCTCTTGAGCACGTTGGGCTGCTCTTTCTTGACCCCTAACCACTGCATCCAAGAGTTGCATTATACGATCTTGCTTACCAATATTTCTTTCAGCTTCTTCTCTTCTTTCACCCATGTTTTTTCTTGGTACCTTCTTTGTCGGTCACTAATGCTCATAGATTTCTATTACCCACTGGTTGGCAGAATTATTTTGTGCTCTGATACCACTGTAATGGTCGACCCCATTCTGATGATTGACTTGTGACTTTTGGCTCAATGATTTTTTTGTTTGTTTAGTATGTGGTCCATTTTATTGTACTTGTCTCATAACATTGCATGAAATATAAAAGTTTTTGGAGGGATCACTTATACTGTTTTAGCAAACAGCTTCCGAGTTTCATTCATCAAACTCCAATCAACACAATGCTTAAATTATATTCGTCTTCGTAATGAAATTGCATATTTAAGATTGATAATCAATTCAATGCCCTCCTTTCTTACAAGTTTATAAAAGATTCATACAAGATAGATTGCTGTCTCATAAAAACATAGATAGAGCTAAACAATGGGCAAATTACATGAATCTGTATGCAGAAATGAGTTATGGAAGTAAGCAGATTTCATACCAACAATAACATGCACAGTATTGAACAGCTCAATCAATGACAAAGTTCTAACCTGGAGCTTCACGTCTAGATCAGAAATGGACTGCAGCACATTGAAGGTTGATAGAGATGCAAATGATGCTCATGTATAGGCTCATAAATCTCAGTCAACCCCTCAGCTAACATCAAATCGCCCAGCAACACTCAACAGGCAAGAGCAAAATGGAGGACTCCCACTACTTGCTGTACGACAGCTCCAAAATGCACCACTTCATCTTGAAATTGAGTTTGCAACTCAAACACTTTCCTTCACCCTTGAAAATGATTGTGATACCCAAGATGGTTCATTGAAATGATGTCCACAATCAACAAACACCTCAATCAAACCAGCCGAATGGATTTGTAGGGACATGTACGGCTGGCAATGTGTACAGGCAGCTCCAAAAAATCCAACACAGCCTTAAACCCATATTTCTCTGCTCAGATTGGTATAACCAGCTAATTAAATTATTTTAAATCAACCATCCACAATAAACTTTGTTTCAACTCTTTTTGCAATCAAAACACAAGAGGTATGGCTGTACAGAAATGTACGAACTTCTGAGGTACAGATGCAACTCAAAAATCAACTTGCAAGTTGAATGCTGGTTTCAATGGTCTACAGTGATCTTATCAGCAAGGAAAAGCATTTGAAACATTACCCATAACCATTAAAGACCCCTGTCAACCCAATCGAATAAATCAAGGAGGTACGACATTCAGCACATGGCAAGCAAATGTATGGTAGCTTCAGAATTTCAGTATAATCTCAAACACTTGATTCAATGATACAGAAACCAACATTCAGCTATGGAAACAATAATTATTCAATGCCCAAAACCATTCTTTGCTTCTAACTGCAGTTATCAACAATTCAAGGGGTACGGTCAAGTAGAAGGTACAGCCAGCTAGGGGTGTACGGCTTCTCAAGACAAAAAAATTTAATCATCGATTCCCCCTTATCAATATATTAAAATGACCGCCCAGGTTGAAGGAAATTAAGAAAACAATACCCATAATTATATCTGCAAGATATTCTCATTTGACAACTGAGAAATGGGATTCTTAGAATCACCTGATAACTGTATAATAAGTCCAACTTTTTTGTCAGGAATGTAAATTGATTACTTTTTATATACAAATGAAGCACACACATAGACTCTGAATTGAATCCATCGACAATCACCCAGAGAGGATCTTTCACCACCGTGGATGATATTATCCAAGAGGGGTTTCGTCCTCCAGAAGTTCGAGATGAACTGGGTTTAATCTCCAGAACCCGCAAGGATTTCAAATGAGAAATAGAATAATCCAACATAAACCTCCAATGAGCTCTCAATCCCCTTTTATAAATTTCCCAACTCCACGCCCAAATTGCATTTCAAAATTCATTTCATTTAATTTACTTTTATTTCCCGACATTCATCTTTTTTAAAAATTTGGGCACCATACTTTAATATAAAATGTATTCTTTTAAAATAACTTATATCCCCTTTTAAATTTAAGTCCTTTTTAATTTATTAATAATGCAAAAGTTAAATTATTTAATTTAACTTTATTGTTCGACATTATTAATATTAAATTCATAGGACCAATATTAACCAAAATAATCCCAGGATATAATTACGCCATCATGCCAAAAATAGAACTCCATCAGCCAACCAAACCAGAGACTCAGTGACTTCTATAAATAGTAAGTATGATCCACAAGCCTGAAAAAGCCTCAGAGAACACACTACGAAACCCTCTGGCGACACTGAGCTGGAAACACACTGTCTTAGGAAAAAGGGGACATTACATTAATAAGTACAATGGTTCAGGTGTGACTCATTTCTCCATGTATGCTAGGGTGCTTTACCAATGAGCTGCCAATCCTCTTGTGACTGAAGATTTTTGGTAGGCTCCTTATTATGATTCTGGGTTGGGTCATTTCCCCAACACCAATAGGCATGCATGTAAGAACATTGCAAAAAGAGAACATAGCTTAACAACCTATCCATCTCATATATAGTTTATTCTATGATGTAGTAATTAATTATTAAGAGCAGACCCTGTACCGGTGGCTGTACCCTCATATCTCCAGGTTACCATGTTTATACTTATATTGTATATTTAGGTATTTGCTTGCTCCTGGTTCTAATTGACTGCATATATTCTTTTAATGTTGTTTAACCATGTTACTAAAGAAATTAATCATTGACAGATCTTGTGTTAGTGAATACATGCTTACAAAATGAAAACTTACTCATAGCATCCAGATATCCTTTTCTTAACAAGGAAATTTTGATTCAAATTGAAGCTGACTATTAAATTATATTTTTCATTGCAGAGTGGGATGATAAGGAAGATGAGAAAGAAGCTTTACAACAGTGGGAGGATGATTGGGATGATGATGATGTCAATGACGACTTCTCCCAGCAACTAAGAAGGGAACTTGAGAGCAATCCAGAAAAAAAATAGGATTATGTTCGTCTCTTCAATGTTATTGCTTTGCTTATGGAAAATGTCTTGAATGATAGATCTAGGTATAAACAAACAAATAGAAGAACCTAATTCAGTTGAATGTGGGCCCTCTTATTATTCAGATCATGTTTACATAGAGTAAAACAATTAAAGAATTAGAGCCTATCTTGTGTCAATTATTATTTACATACAGAAGTTTTAGTATCAATTGCATCAATACATTTTAAGTTCTATGCACTCAAAGGTAAAGAATTTTGGCATTTGACATTAGAATGCATTTCAGAGATCCTCCTTTTATTTAAAGAGTGAGTGAGGTTAACTCCTTTGCATGTTAATGTTTGTTGTTGTTGTTTGTTGAATACACTGTTGCGGTTTCTTGGTATATCCTAAGATTTAAAAGATGTTTTTTGCCAGGCGAGGAAGGAATACAGCCTCAGTAATTTGTGTAGTATGATCGTGGTTGTTTCTAATTATTTCTTTCAGATGAGTAATGTAGCACATTTTGATTCCTCGGAATATATGAATATTCAGTTACTTAAGGTGAATTTTTTGCTCCTTTTGATAGAATGCCTTGTATGCAATGAAAGTCATGGAACTACCAAGGAAATATATGCTAGCAATAGTTATACGGTTCTAAAAGCTACTAAGAGCTACTTTGAAAGGTTCTAAGTCATCACCAGAAATAAAATTATATGAGTACTGTATCCTATCAGTATCCTTGAATATTTGCAAACAAAAAGTTACTTAGATCATACAACATGAATAGACTGCTTGAAACTGATTTTATGACTATACTGTGAAGCTTCTTGTCCAAACTTACTGCATTTTGTAGATGAAAATAGCAGGTGTTTTGCAGGAGGTCTAGTACAAGTTTTGAAACAGAAACCATACATCTAGATAGCTCAGGCTGCAACATGTAGTCTTGGCACAGTTTCTTCAGTTTTCCTCCTCACAGTTTCAGCACTTATAATCTTGCCTCTTTAGCATTAGGAAGGGAAATTAAACTATTCTTAGAGCCCTGGCAACCAAAATTTGATTGCATCCTAGGGTATAGATATTGCAGAAATTTACTCTTGTAATAAACATTACCAAAATTTACTAATGCAAAAGAAGGCTGTTTCATTGTGGCAAGCCACTTCTCGATGATATTCATTAACAAATTTACCAACTTGCAGGCAGTAGCAATAGAGTTCCACACTTATTGAATGCTTCTTCTCCTTGTGGTGCTTCGAGGGTTTGCCATGGTAGCAAATGGAATTCAATTACCCTTTTTTGATTTAGAATGTGAAAAACAAAAGACTATCATTGTTATTTCATGCCAAAAATGAGGTGTAGAAAGAGAAACCGACATAGGACATAAACACAGAATTTATACAATATTGCCAATTACTGCTGAATTCTCAATGTTTTTCTAATTTGCTAATGACCCTGATCACCTGTGCTCTGAAACAGTTCAATTTTGGAGTGAAAAGTCAAAAAAACAAGGTGCAAATGACAAACCCAGGGTTTATAGGCAAAGTGGGCAGGTTTTTTGAAAACTGACATGCCCCATCCCTGGCTGTGGGTAGTCTTTCCCAGCCATCAAATCTATGGATTCAACTATTTAAGTGTGATTATGGGTATCAATAATATTTTGTTTAGAGCTGAATGAATTTCATGCTCAAGAACATTTGTTGATTTGATTGTCTTTGGGGCATTGGCTTGTTTGAACTGGCCACACTATTTGATTCCTTAGCTTTCATTGCCACAACATTGTGAAAGTTGCATTTCACAGCTCTCTGTCAATTTAGCTTAACCTTTAGCATATGGATTCTTGACAATAGCACAATTGACCCTAGCATTTGATCAGACCCCTGATCAAAAGAGCTTCACCAGCTTTGAGATAGTACTGTGGCGGGGCACAGACAGAAACTTCCTCGCTGTCAACTAGAGCTTTACCTATCAAGAGAGTGTTATGTTTATAACACAATCAACCCAAGCATTTCAAAGCCCCATTTCAATCACTAGATCTTGACATCTTCTTTAGCTGGGATAAAATTAACACGGCTCTATGGATGTCTTTGATTTATTAGGATGACTCCTAAGGTTTAGAGGACTTAACCTCAGGAGGCTCTTCCATTAACGGTATCCACACCAGTAGTTTAGTAGATAGAATTCAATACCCTGGTGAGTCTTTATTGAAAAAGTTTGATAATTTTAAACTTCTAGCACAAATAACTCTCATTATGTTTTTGAAATGATTGCCAAATGGTAGTCATTGATGTCTCTTGACCTTAGCATGGAAAAGGCCTCTTGGTTTATTGTTGGATCTGTATGAAACTTAGCTTACCTCTTCATTTCCAAAAAGCATGATGCTGAACGTTGGAGATTTCAAATGGTCTAAAGCTCTGGATTATGAAAAGTATTCCTTTTAGATGGAGGGGATGCCACAATTATGTTCATCTCATTTGTGAATGTCCCATTTTTCAAAGGAAGGCCCAAGAAGACAGAGGGTTTTGTCAAACCCAAGAAGAAGAAAACTATAAACAAGAACTCAGGATCTATTAGTAGCAAGGCCATGGAGGCGAGCAAAATAATCAAGCTAATGAGGAGGTAGTAAAGGAAACCAAGCTTACTTTGAATGAGGTAATGAATAATCAAGAAAAGCTAGTCAATTTTAATACTAAGGGGGATTTGGAAAATCATTTGGAGTATATTGTAGATCCTTCAACAGTCCAAAGCTGTGGAAAAAGATTTGAAGGGGAAAGTTTCCTTATTCTTCTTTTTTTAAGGGAAGGAAGCATGATAAGAGTAAGGAATATCAAGAATTCCTAGAATTTTTCGGACCAAGTTCAAAGCAAGTAGGCAATGTGCAATCACCTCCTAGGAAAAGGTGTTTTGGGGACCAATAAGGTTGGATGTCCCAATAGGTATGCAGCTCTACAAAATACAAGCTTTAACTGATGTTGCAGTTGGGCACCAATCTCTTCTAGAAGATATCTTGGCAGGCATCATGAAATCTAATGATGATCAATGAAGTTGTCCCCCCCGGAACTTATGGCGACTTAACTCTCCATCTATGAATCCTCTGGATTGGTGCCTTTTGAAAGTTATTTCTTGTAGTTTTTTTTCTATAGGAACCTAATTTGGATCATAAGAACATGATTTAAGCCCTTTCTTGCTCATGCATTCATAGCCTCTAATGCATGTATGCTTGTTTTGCTTTTCATACTTACATTGCTCTTTCCATGCATGCTTGCTTTGCTTTCTATACTTACATTGTTTTTTAATTAATACATGCTTGTATATGGATAGATTGCATGCCTCTAGAAGTGCATATGTGCCATTAGCATTTCTTATTTCTACATGCTACGTTTATAGCTAACTATTTTAGAAAGTTATCTATGACTTTTGCATACTTGTAATTCCTGCATGCAGGCCTACCATTTTCTTGGAAGGAGTCACCTTCTTCTCTGCATGTTTGGATTTTGTCGCATGTTACCTATTGTAATTTTTGGACTTTTTCTCTCATTTTGATAACGTTTGTTTTTTTAATTAAAAGATAAAAAGGCTTCACACTTTGAGAATGACAAGCTGACATGTTCTGAAGGAGTGAAGTTTCTTAGAGACATGCACTCATCCTGTAAACAACCTGCCCTTTGTTATGATTATCTCAAAGTGTCGTGAGCATTAATAGGCATGATCTTTTCCTTTTGGAAAATGTTGCCAATATTAATGAAGACTTGAGATGGTGGATGGGATGTTTCATCCATGCTTTTTATTCCAATTTTTCTCGATTTTCTGCCATTATTTTTTTCATTTCCTTTTATTCGAGGGTTAGGGGAGAAGTGGGGTGAGGGTAAGGGGAAGGAAGAGAGAATGTTGAGCATCCTCTACAATCAGCCTTTGATGAATTGGGAAGGAAAGGGGTTTCTCAAAAAAAATTGAGAGTTTGATTTCTAGTTATAACGATTCCCAAAATAGATGCTAAACTATGTACGTTGTTACCTTCTTTGAATGTGCTACGAAGAGAATGTAGTCAAATTTCTTGGACAACCATTGAACCTCTACAATTATTCTTTTAAGCATCGAAGAAGGTATTTTTTCTGAAGCTCATTTCATTTATCAAAATTTGAGAGTCCCCTTTTACTATCAGCATTTTGCACCTTTCTTGGATTGCCCATTGAATGTCCGAGTAATCCAATAGCCTCCACTTGATTGTTGGCATTCATCCAACATCAATTGTATAGATCATTTTAAGTTGATAGTTCGTATTTCACAACATCTACACATACAGGTCCAAGGTTAGTTCTTACTGCTCTATCATAGTCAAATTTTATGAACTCCAAGGTGGAGAGAAGCAAAAGATTCTCCTGTTTTTGGAGTTTCTTGTAACAATCATGTTATTAGAACGGGTCATACAGGTCCAGGGTTAGTTCTTACTGCTCTATCAGAGTCAAATTTTATGAACTCCAAGGTGGAGAGAAGCAAAAGATTCTCCAGTTTTTGGAGTTTCTTATAACAATCATGTTATTAGTACGGGTCATACACAGGCCACGTTACTAGGGACCACTCTTTGTGCCATTCTTACTCATTTGTATCAATCTTCCTTTCTTTTCCCATCCATATCATGGTCAATTATGAAATGATTTCTTCTATTTTGTTCATTTCCTAGTTGCCATTTATTGAATTTTATTTAAATATTTTATTGTTCCTTTCAATCCCAAATTCCAATCTATATAACAGTTAGGGAGATCTTCCACAAAACTGGGGCGGGATTTTGATGTGACATTCTGATTGTTGCAATGCTAGTCTCACTTGATGTTATGGACTATCTCTTAGCTAGGCATTTTCCCAATAATATTTTTTCCTTCCATTCTAGCATCTACCTTAATGTTGTATTCATTTAGTGAAGTTCCATTATAGCTGAACCCTACAAAAAAATTCGTAAGAATAGGAGGTTACGTGGAGAATCTAATATTTCACTCGTATGATTTTGCTTCATAATAGTTTTGCCTTCACTGCTTCATTCACACCCCTACATTGTCTAAAACCTAGTGCTTTAAAATTTGGTAAGCAAATGTTTGCCTCGGAAACCAAGCTAATCTTGCATTTGCTTTTCAATGTTAGTCAATGTAAAGAGTCCATGTCATGTAAGTTGACATTGTTCAGAGACGATTGTATTAGTTTGTGCTATACTAGCAAATGTTAACCACTTACCTTTTCATGATGAGATTTTGTTTTGAATTCTTTCTAGAACTGGATTTGCTACTTTCCTTTTAGAAGCTTTTCCCTCCACCAGGTGCATTCTTAAGCCAGAACTAGGCAGCTTGCCGAATCCAAGTCCCAAGATAATTAGAAAATGTAGTGTTTCTAAAGACGTTTAAAAAATATATATCGGATTTTCAAATAGTTGGGGAGAGAGGGGATAGATACCAAAAGAGGTCTAAATACCTAGTATATTCCCACCAATAGCAACCTTCTTCATCATCCTTCCAAGATCCAATTCTAGAATAATAAATAATTAGCAAGAAATGGTATTTTGCCTAAGTCACACGAGGTCGGGAAGAATGTAAGCGGTATCCAGTTTATTTGAACTGCATAAGACCCAAATCCTCTTCAGAATCCAAAAGCAATCAAAAATTTTATTAGGAAAATCCAAGTAACTCAGCATAAACCTCGTTCTTATTTGATAATCTTTCAAACCATTTTCTTGAGATTTAGAGTACAAATTGTTTTATGAGCAATCATAATGCTAATGAAAACCAATCACAAAGCTGCTATGTTCTTAAATAACTAATCCAAACTGATTTAAGATTCAACTTGAACTCTGAATTGTGACGAGCAATTGGTCTATGGTCATCAAATGTGTTTGCGTCATTCTTTTTTAAATCAATGCCAAAAGGTTAAATTCTCTTGTTAATTTTCTTAAACATAATTACTTTCTGTGTAAAGTAGAATAATAAGAATATATTGTAGATCCATAGGATAGTAAGGGTAGAATAACAAAATGAATTCACAATCAAGTGTGAAACAGAATAGACCCACAATATATAAGAAATTGAAAAATTGAAATCATAATATTCCATATCAAATTGAACAACTTTGTAGACGCAACCTCCATTAGCCTTACAATTATATTATGAAATCTATAACAAGCCAAATGTTATGCGTGCCATTGATGTTATCCCATTTTGGAAATGTGATAATGGGATTGAGACCATTGATTCTTTTTTAAACCAATTAGCTTCTAAATGTTTTCATGAATGTTCTTGTAACTGTGCTAGCCTTGAAGGAATAATATGGTGCATATATGGTCATTTTTAGATTTTGTATGATGAAGTCAATAGAATCCTCCTCCCAATGTTGACTAGGAATGGCTAGGGGTTGTAGGAGACCTAGAGTCTTGGTTGTCTCAACTTTTTTGGCTAACATACCAAACATTTTACTAAAAGATTATGTACATTGTCATGTTTCTTCCAAATAAATTTTGATTGATCTCGTGATGTTTTTTCAAGAAGCTAAAGTGTCCATATATTAGAGATGCATGAAGCTCCACCCTAATTCTTGTGGATTGGATTTTGATAAAGATATAGCCTACCTTTGTAGCACACAGAGTACCCTTTCCAAATATATTTATTAGATGCACTAAGATCATGTTGTGATCACTAAATAAAAAACTAAATAGCTAGATTTTATTGCCATTTCTACTTGGCGTCCTCGATAGTGGTATGGCACAAAGTAATGTTTATGTTTCATTTTTTCTTCTAAACAACATATCATCTGCCATAGTCTCCTCTTTCTTCTATATGATCTTGAAATCATATCCTAAAATCCTAGTAACCAATTTTGTCACTTCTCTCATCACATCCTTTGTTCCAATAACTATTTGAGATTATCAAGGTTTGACTTTAATTTTGACAGTCTTCCCACCAAGTATTGGCAATTTTACTTGATTGTATTTAGAATCACTAACAGTTCCTTCTCACAAATTGGCTTGAGTAGATTCTTACCTGTGAGTTGGCCATGTTCAATGGATATAGGTCTATCCTCTTACATCAAAATTGGACTAATGCCATGACTTAGTGTATATAGCCTCTTTGAGCTTCTTGAAGCCTTTTTTTATTGTTCATTCCTTTTAGATGCATCTTACTTTAAATGGGTTGTTAATGGAGTTGTTCTAAGGTCACAATTCTTGACAAATCTATAGTAGAGCCTTGTAAGCCCTAATAATCCTTTGAAGTTCTTGAGAGCCATGGGAAATTGTTATTTTACCTTTGCCTTGATCTTGTTGGGATCCACCTTTACATCTTCATGTGAGATGATGTGTTCTAAGTACTCCAATTCCTTCAAAGAACACTCAGAATAATTTGCATAAATTTGTCCATCTACTTTAGTAGTAGAAATTGATCCACATAGAGGAGATGTTTCATGTTTTGTTGTAAATATTATGAAAAATAGATACAAAACTTGAACAAAATTGGTTTGAATATGAAATTCAGCAAATTTTAAAATATAGAAAAAACATTTGGGAATCCAAATGATAATAGGTGAAAGCAATATTGTGTTGTTTTGGGTCATGACCTAATATTTTAACTCTTAGAATAATCTTAGTTGAGATTTCCTAACATAATAAAGAACATATATTTTTAGAGCTTGTTAAAAGCTTTTTGGTATATTATTGATAATTAATTTTAAATTCCTATTCATCCCCAATGTGGGAGACAACATTATTCTAATAGCCATACATTGGAAATGCATAACGACCTTGTGTTCATAAGGTAGTATTAGGAAAATCCTCATTGTCGAAGACTAGAAAAGAGTGATTGCCTTAAAAGAATAACCAACAAACCCTCATATGATCCAAAGGGAACATAAACCAAAAACTCACAAAAATAGAGGTTCTAGAGTCTTCTTAGAGACCATTATTCACAAATACTGACACTTCACATCCATGTGTTTAGTGCAATCATGAAAAACAAGATTCAAATATTGGTACTCATGCTATAAGCTTCTAGAATCCAATGGGATCAACTATCAATGCAAAGAGTAGGAGCAAGTGGTGAAAAATAGCCATCATCAAGAATACATTGCAAGAATAAGATCTCAAGAGAAGCATCCCAAGTTGTAATGTATTCAAACTCTACAAAAAATTAAACACCATGTCTTGTTTCATACATAACTCATACTCTTAGGTAAACTTATGTACATAGTGTACCCTGTAGTAGATACTTCATCATCAACACAAGCCCATTCTATGCATCAAAGTATCCAAAAAGTTGGAAATTCTTGATTTGGCAATATTCAAGACCATAAGTTTTTGTTGCTTGAAGGTAACAAAATATACAATTGGTAACATATCAATGACTCTATTTGGCCTCATGAATATAAAGTTTGGTGGTCATCAAGAAGATCAAATTCCCAAAATATTTCATTTCAAACTTGTTTAGTATTCTAGAAATATAATTTGACTAAGAAATGAAGATACTATGCTCATTGATCCATTTCCATGCCTATGGAATAATGGAGAAGACCAAGATCTATCATGTCAAACTAATTCTGCAATTTATTCTTTACCACCCTATTCATTATCATCACTGCCTAATAGAATTAGATCATCCACATGCAAAATTAGAATGATAATATGACGACTCTAAACCTAGATATAAGTTGTACCATCATAATCACTTCAATAAAATTAATTTGGTAAAGGCATATATCAATCTTGGCATACTATGTCTTGGGCACCTATTAGAGTCCATGTAAAGTTGTTAGCAACTTAAATGCTTTGGACTCATGAATAACAACTTCAAGATCTTGAGGTTGAATCATATAGAATTCCTCCTATAAGTCGCCATTCAAGAATCACTTCTTACATCCATCTAATGGGCCTTCCACTATTTTGAATAACAAGAGAAAGAACAAATCTAATTGTATGCCATTTGGTAGTAGGAGCAAAAGTACTTTCAGAGTCAATCCTTGCTCGTTATACAAAACGTTTTTCAACAAGTTATGCCTTCTAATTATGAATTGATCTATATGACTTATACTTAATCTAATAGACCTATTTTGATCCAATGAATTTCACTCCAAGAGGATAATCTTCAAGAACCCAAGTATTATTCTTAATGATGATAATCCTTCAAGTTTACTTAAAAAATGCCCCATTAGAAATATTAAGTTCTAAATGAGATGGGGCATAATCCACCCATTTGTGAGTCTTTTAGGGTCATGTACTAATTTTACCATCCTGAAATCAAGAAAAGTATTTTGTGCCCATTTTGGATAATGATCCCAGTTATCAAAATCTAAAATACTAGAGGGCTCTCTAGGAAGTTTTTGTGAAGCAACCTCATAGTTGATATATATATAAGGAATTTGCAAGAAGGGGGATAATCTATCTTGTTAACTTAGAGAACCTAAAGTCTCAAAGTTAGGAGTTAAAAAAGAGGCATTCCACACTTGACAACATAATTCTAAAGACACAAGTAGTGGTTTTCTATCATTTTCATAATGAATAATAAATTATTCAATTCAAGAATATTGTAACTAAAAATGATCAATCCTCATGAATTAAGTAATGAAATGACCACATTGATTACATATCAAATTGATATTGAAGCATGGTTTTTATGTCCTTTGTGTGGGTCTCTCTAATGTAACAATTTTTCATTTTTATGACTGTTAGCCAATTAGTTAGTGCTAGAGAAAAAAGTGCTTTGATTCCTTTGCATCAAGAAATGTCCATAAGGTGGAATAGAGAAATTAAAAACATTGGTCTTGAAGAAGAAATAATACCTCTATATAGTGAAGAGAGATTCACAATTTGAAGGGGGATGCACAAACATTTTTCACTCCATGGATAAGTTTCAAAGGTTGGAGAACATTATGGAAGTTCTCTAGGGTAGGGTGAGAGTTTCTATAAAGATCATAAAAGAAAACAAAGAGTTGAAGATTCAATAATTTGAGAACCAACAACCTCATACCAATTGAGCTTAATCTTCATTCAAAGAAGAGGCCAACCTAGGAATTCAACCTTATAAAGTTGATGTGAATGCTAAAAAACTCTACGATTGGTTAGCTTAATTAGAAGTATATTTTAGTTTGTATCTAATTAGAGTAGGTTAACAATTTTCTTTTACAATATTAAAGTTAGCTTGTCACACTTCAAATTTGTTTGAAAGCTATGTTCATCCCTTGGTTATCATAAAGTTACCACCAAATTATAAATGAGATGATTTAAAAACATTAATTAAAAGAATTTAGTTTTTTCTTTTTTAAATGTAAAAAGTTCTATTGATTGAAAATATTTTAGGAAAAAAAGACCATTATGCAAGTAATTTTTATTAAGTAAATGATTTAAACGAAAAAAACATGTTCAATTATGACATGAAGTGCATAGATTGGTTGCATAATCACCTAAGAAATCTTGCTTTGTTTGATAACACTAAAGAAATAGCCAAGACTTAAGCTCAAGCTCATTAAATTGAAATGAACAAGAAAAAGGGTTTACCTTCCTCTCCAAATACTCATAAAGAGCAAGTTGGTTCCAAGCCAAAAATAAGGGGTGAATGAAAAGTCAAGTGTAATGCTGCTACTACTTTTACCAAGAGGAATTTTTATGGACATTGTGGGCATTGTGATGTTGGTATTCATACATATAGAACTAGTTGGAAATTGCATATATAAATGTATCCAATCAAGAATAAGAGAAATGGACAGTATAAATGCATCCAATCAAGAATAAGAGAGATGGACAGTATAAATGTATCCAATCAAGAATAAGAGAAATGGACGGTATAAATGCATCCAATCAAGAATAAGAAAAATGGAGAGAAGTTTATGAGTAGTTCAACTAAAAGAGATTCGGTGTGACTTCAACTTGGATAAGAGGATCACGTGTAACTACATTTATCGAGAGGTACCTTTGATTAGAAATAAGGCT